>CM068376.1:189044905-189425088 GCA_034769895.1 Magicicada septendecula
ACAGTTAACAGGGACCACACGTTCATACATACACATGCATACACTTTTAACAGGGACAATACGTTCATACATACACATGCATACACAGTTAACAGGGACCATACGTTTATACATACACATCCATACACAGTTAACAGGGACCACACGTTCATACATACACATGCATACACAGTTAACTGGGACCACACGTTCATACATACTCATGCATACACAGTTAACTGGGACCACACGTTCATACATACTCATGCATACAAAGTTAACATGGCCATACGTTCATACATACACATGCATACACAGTTAACAGGGACCACACGTTCATACATATACATGCATACACAGTTAACAGGGATCACACGTTCATAAATACACATGCGTACACAGTTAACAGGGATCACACGTTCGTACATACACATGCATACGCAGTTAACTGGGATCACACGTTCATACATACACATGCATACACAGTTAACAGGGACCACACGTTCATACATATACATGCATACACAGTTAACAGGGATCACACGTTCATAAATACACATTCGTACACAGTTAACAGGGATCACACGTTCGTACATACACATGCATACGCAGTTAACTGGGACCACAAGTTCATACATCCACATGCATACACAGTTAGCAGGGACCACACGTTCGTAAATACACATGCATACACAGTTAACAGGGATCACACGTTCGTACGTACACATGCATACACAGTTAACAGGGACCATACGTTCATACATACATATGCATACACTGTTAACAGGAACCATACGTTCGTACATGCACATGCATACATAGTTAACAGGGACCATGCGTTCATAACATACACATGCATACACATTTAACAGGGACCATACGTTCATACACACAAAAGCACCTCAGTTAACAGGGGCATATTTTCATATATATTATGTTATTATTAATAATAATAGTAGTTTTTACGAGAACATATTTTTTTATTATTTTGTGAATTACATTGTTTCGATAGCACTCAACTATCATCATCTGATATAAAATTAATTGTTCAAAACAGCTGTTTTATATGTAGACTAAATTTATGTGTATATAAAATATGATAAATAATTAATTCTGAAATATAATATAAATATTTATTATTTTATAAAATTAGTAATTTTGAAAGTATTATAATTTTCTGTAATAATCTGAATTTGTTTTGGTATTAATTTATTATTTGTTTTATGTTTAAATATTTCTAAATGGTCCCATAAGGTAATTTTTGAACCTTTGAAAATATGTTTAAATAAACTGATGTTATTTAAATTTGGAAATGTTAGTTTTTGATCGAGTGTGTAGCTAAATTTGATTTTTATATGCTGTATCTGGTTTTAAATATGAATTACGGTGTTGTATAAATCATTCTATAAATATCTTTTAGTTGGTTACAGTCAGACATTCAATTTTATATACTCCATATAAAATTATGAATTAATTTGTGTGCTGTAGGTTTGATTCTGTTGAAATCTGTCTTATTAATGTTATAGGTAATTTTTATATATTGGTTTTTAAATAATTGTGTAATTTTATGGTTAATAGTGCCTATGTATGTAAAATTAATATATTTAATATTTTGATTTTTCTGTGTATTTTTATTGAAAGAATTATTTAGCATTTTTTGATTAATTTTGTTTATTATGTTATCAATAATAAATTAATCAATAGTAAAACTTGTATTATTATTATTATTATTAATAACATAAAATATATATACAAGAAAAATATGAGCATTTATGAATATTATATATATTCATATATATGCATGCATACATACAATATTGTTGCGAGAAGCGTACCGAACAATCCAGAACATTCTCCACTCCTCCCGTCCAGTGTGGCAGCTGTTGCGTCAGTCAACTACGTGATTCTAGCGAGTTCCAGGAACACTTTAGATATACTTAAGCTGCCGGCGCGGCGTGCAGTAAGGAGGAAAAACTGTACTGCACCTCTCCGGGGCCTATATAAAGCCATAGCAGGCAGTTCAGTAACGTGAGCGATTTTCGCTAGCGCGGATTGAGTGTTTTACGAAGTGAACTAGTATTGTGTTAATAATTGTGTGAAACTCTATTAATAGACATTGCTATTACGTGTGGACAAATCTAACTGGAAATATTGTACGAGTTAATTATAAACTGTGTAATTGTGAAAATTAAAGCTGGTGACTTAATTGGTGTCTTGTAATTTGTTTTCCACTATACCTACGACGATCGAGTAGACCGTTGTAACAGTGGTGTCAGAAGTGGGATAGAACGGTTAACAGTGGAAACAGAGGACATTTCGTAGAAGAATGGTGTTAGTGGTAGTTCATAAAAATAAAATGGATACCAGTCAGATGATAGAAGCATTCTGATTAATGCTACAGCGAGGACAGGAACAACAAAAAGAAGAACGAAGACAGGAAAAAGAAGAAGCAGAAAAACGGCAAGACGAAAAACGTAATCGTGAAAATAAAACACCAGAGGGACCGAAAAAAGAAGAATTTAGTCGTCAAGCAGACGACGTCAAGGCGTTCGTACAAGATGGTAACACTGCAAAATTCGTCCTTTCACGAGGTGAGCTAAACAAACAAGGTGACAGAATATCTGAAATAGAAAAATCTGTGAAAACAAATATTTCAAGTTTAGAAGATTCAATTACAAATTTAATAAAACAAATTAAAAAGGAAGTCGAACATTTAGTAAAGGAAATAGTTGATGATGAAAGACCATTAATAAATGCTGAAAAAGATTCAAACTGTCAGAGAAATCTAACTGTAGTAGGTGCAGTTTATGCAAAGGCCCCAACGTTTGATGGAAGCACTCATTGGGCAACTTATATTCGCCAATTTGAAGCTGCCGCTCGCTTAAATAAATGGACGGAAAAAGAGAAAGGACTTTCACTAATTCTTGCTTTAAAATGGCCTGCCGCAGAACTAATACAGAAAGTGCCACCTGAAAATCAGAACATCTATGCCGAATTAACAAAAGCTCTGGAATTACGGTATGATGACAAGCATTTGTGCGAAGTGTACCGTGAACAACTTAAAGCGAGGCGACAGCGTTCCGGGAAAACCCTCCAGGAGTTTGAAGCAAATGTCGACCGACTGACGAGATTGGGTTATCCTGAACAATCGGAGGACTTCCGAAAGTGGATTGCTCTCATTATGTTTATTGACGGTATCAGAGATAGTCAATTACAACAAGTGTTAAGAATGGCACGGCATGATAATAAATCAGACGCTCTTTTTCATGCTCTCCGTTTTGAAGCTGCCAAGTCGGCGACCTACATTAATCAAAGTATGCCATCACGTTGTAGCCAAACGGATCCAATACCACAGCATTGTCATAGCGGACGGAATAAAGGAACGATTCAAAATCAACAGTTTAAGAAGTCAGCAGCGCCACAACGATCTTTCGAACCAAAGGATAAAGACAGAAGACAGAAGTGTTACAACTGTTGGAAACGTGGTCATCTACAGGTAGACTGCTGGAAGAATAAACTACCGAGAGAAGAGAGCGATCACACCAATTGGAGAAGTAAAGCCCCCAGAACAGCACACAGTTTCCACGCTACATAAGATTAGTGGAAAGCTGATCGTTAATGGATTTGCGGAAGGTAAACGAAGATAATTTACAGTTGACACGGGCGGTACAGTATCTATTGTGCACGAAGTCAAACCTGTGAACAAGTGATCTGTATTGTGATAAGTGATAATTACCAAAATAATTCGTTATTCCAGATATTATCACTATTCTCAAAACGAGCACTTTTTATATATAAAACAAGAGAAACAGTTGAACAATGATAAAAAATTTCACGCATGCAATTTCATATAATAGAGCAAGAAAATAAATTTTAAATGTTAGGTGGGAACAGCATATAGTGATGATGACGAACTAGCTGAAGGAAGGAAGTGGCTAAGAATAAACAGAAATATTATTTACATCTTTAAGTCTAGTTCAACCTGAAATACAATGTGCAAAAAGTGCAATTACATCAGCTAATGATAGAGGATGATACTGAGTTCCAATATATAGCATATGAGAAATTAGGGAAACTTGCACCAGCTGACTTATGCAGATTGGATCGAGAATCTTTAAAATAAAAGTAACAGGTGGAAAAGATATTGCAACGGTACGAATTGTATGAATAACGTACTACGATACATATGTAAATTATAACAACATAAAATAGAAAAAACTTATTGAACATTCTGCATGGTTTGAAAACTAAAAATCTCACACCGGTGTGTCACCTGATGTGACGTCATTAGGGGAGAGATCTGTGTGCCCATCGTTAAACACTGTAAGTTAGTATGCGTGAAACCGGTACATACTTGTAAACTAGACGCACGCAAAACGACATATTTTTCAAATTTGCAAAATTGAATTATGAGTTTGTCTGTGCCAACGGGTTGCGCAGAATGTTACACGCCCATGGGCTCGCTGTAGCACGAATTCCTGTGCGTGTAAGGTGACAAGGTAATAATTAGCGTTTTAATCTGATGGATAAATAATGCAGAGCAACATAAATCACTCTAATGAAATGCAAAACAAAAACAAGTGTTGTATTTGCCAAGAGTGTTCTACAGACGATGAACGAAGTGACACCAAACCTCTCCTAACAATTCTTGACAGGATTGGAACTGCTTAATCAATTTTGAAGAGGAACACAATGCAAGGCCTATTTACACCAAAGTCTGATGACCGTTGTCTCTCTTTACAATCAGATCGTCACTGGTGAGCGTTGTGTGTTTTGCAGGGAGCGCATGTTGTCGGGACGTCTAACGAGACTGGTCCACACAAACATACGCACACACAAACTTCAGGAGGACCACCATGCACGCATATGTCACGATAGAGTGATCAACAGCATCAGGTGACAATGGTCTGAATTATTTAAATATAAAAAAGATAACTAAATATAATTATTTCACTACCGACTCGGAACACAAAGTTTTTATGGGTAAAAACGTAAAAGTTTTACCTTATAGCTTGAACCGGTTTTCGTTTTTAAAAGGCTTCTTCAGAGGCTGGGTAAAAACTTTTACGTTTTTACCCATTAAAAACTTTGTGTTCTGAGTCGGTAGTGAAATAATTATATTTAGTTACGTAACGGATACGTCATGGACAACGAAATCCAAGAATAAAAAAGATAGTATAAAATATGGAAAATTATTTTAGAACAAATAATCTGTGAAAGAAACGTATAAATCTTTAAATAGTTGTAAAAATTGTAAAAAGCATAATTTCTATAACATTTTTATTCAAGAATACGCAGTAAGAAATTTGGTATGAAGATTTAATTGGGAACGCTAGAACTTAAATTCTTTGGGTGCACATTGTTGCTAATAGACGATTTTCTTTGAAAAATATTTTTATCGGAAATTTTAATTGTTAAATATCTAATTGCTAACTGTCAGTAGTTTCTTAGTGCCTGTCAGTCACCCAATGGAAAATAAATTTTAATTTTATAGTATATCAGTACGAGGTTATAAGTTTCAGTTATTAATATGATGTTATTCCTCCACACTTATGAAAAGGGGCAAATGTTCTTAAATTTCAGTTTTCTTTTAAATAAAACGCAATTTTAATCTTTTTCTAAATTCATTAAAATTATTTAATTATACGATGCTCTCACCTCTCTACAAAATTAATCCTTATGTGTGACGTAGTGTTTGGACTTAATTCAAATAAACCACGGCCTGCTTGAGTATCAACACACGAACACGCACCACCAAAACGTAACGTGCAATACAGAAAATTAAAAAAAAATATTAGTGGAAGGAAAATATATGGCGCTTATATTAAATCAGACCAATTAGGTTATGGCAAAATAATTTCTCCATTTATGTAAGCAATTAATCATGTTAAAGACGATTGGTTGTAAAGTACGTCCCGTTACTAAACTAAAATGGAAGGCTAAGGACGTGTTCATATAAATATTTAGTGATGATGTTAAGAACATATTTTGGGTGCAAAGGAGAAATTTAGCGCCTTAAAAATATCGAAGCTGCTGTCACAGTGTAAACGATACCAAGAATATGGGCGCACTCAGAGATACTGCACGGAAACACCACACTAAACCGGAGAAGGTTCACCCATGAAATTATAAAAATGCAATGAAAACGCACCTGATTGATAAATAATCAAGCCCTATTCAGACAGAAAGAGACGTAGACATGATGACAAAAAAAAACCTAAAAAAAAAACACTGCGATCCTAAAGAAGAAATTTAACTAAATGAAAAAATTACAAAATACTGCTATCTTTGCAGCTCATATTAACAAAATTGGACGACCAGGAAACTCTCATTTTTGTTTTTGATGACCTTCTAAAGAACCAGGAAAGCCTAAACCAAAACACACAATTATGACGTGTATGGCCAACAGACTCTAACAGCATCAATATAAACTAAGGCAGTGATAATCATTGAAAATATCTTATTTTGAAACACGCTTTAGAAAATATCAATTTGAAAGTGTAGAAAATGAAACATTAAAAAATTCAGGAAAAATGTACGTATTGTGATTGTTAGGTAAAATATTTATCACTGTGAAGAATATAAAATATAAAAAATGTAGGCTACTGTAGTGTACATGACAGCCAAATATTTTTCAGAGGTAACAGTGAGGCTATTGCCTTCTAGACGTTCAAATAATAAAAAAATAATTATATTCCTGACTTCTCCAGTAAATATTCCATGTAAAGAACACTTGCTGGGAATCATATTTCCAAAAACTTGCTTCGATAGAATTTGAATTTGACAAGGATTGAATTCAATTGACAATGATCCTCCTCGAAAATGTTCATCGAAATACTGCAATCACGCCTTAAGACTGCAGAATTAATCAGGAGGACGCTTAAAGGAAATTTTGTCGAGTTTGTGCGTTTTTAATATTTACTGGTAACTATCATCTAAGATCTGCTCAGGACCCAGTATTGCGATACCAGTTATAAACAATAACGCTTCACCCTTGTCCAGGATAACAGACGAAGACCACAACGGCAGCGGAGGCGAAGAAGAGGTTCTTCGGTACGGCAGAGCTGGAGGAGGTTGCAATCCTGCTTATGGAGGTTTTCATAGGCGAGGGGCAGCCGAAGCTCCTAAGCTGCATTTCAAAAGTTTGCTGCTCCTAAGTAATGTTTTCAAAACTGGCGTTTCATCGCTTTTTAATGAAGTTGCTCAAATCAGATATACACCATTCTGAATCGTCTACGCCAAACATGATGCAAACGTACTAATGTGTTTTGTTTCTTTCAGCACATCCAATGAGCCAAAGAAACCTATCATAAAGTGAAATCCTCGTTCGATATTTGCCTACTTTTTAATCAGCAAAATGAGTAAGCTACAGGTCTTTTAATTTTCAGTTGGCACCGCTTCTCGTATGTTGAATTATACAGAAGAGTAGCCTTTAGAAAACTCTTACTTAGATCTGGCAAAATTTCACCAGTCATGTTGAAAGCAGTAAACACACATTACTGAATTCGTAAAACTTTTCAAAAAACAACAGTTTCTTTCTCTCGAAGATAACGTACCGTATAATTAAAACATTTCTGATGGTTTTACAAATATATGTTACAAACATATTGACATATGTTTGTAAACAATACCGTACACGTATGTACACATAAAGTATCTCGCAAATAAGTTTCAATTGCAAAGTAATTAACGTGTTTCGCAACGCGGCACTTAATAGCTGACGTCAGCGAAAGCTGAAATCGGCGAACATGACCAGTCGGACCTCAGGCAGCATGGGAAGGTAGTTAACGAACACAGAGAAAAGGCCATAAGATTAGGAGTCTATAAGGAAGATGTTAAGATGAGAATAGAATGTGAGTGTACTTCCAAATTAAAAGAGCAGCAGAAATCAGGTGGGTCATGGTAACGGTGGACGAATTCTTTCCTTAAAGTCGACTAGCAATTGCAGTTATTGTTTCATACGTTTTCAAATTAAAAGCTTCAAAGTTTAAAAACGATCAGAACACAATGGCTACGTATAATCTACGATTACTATGCATCAAAATAAAAAGGAATGTCTATAATAATAAATAATTTTGGAACAACAGTTACCAGTCATTGATAGGCCTACATCAAGATAAAAGATGAAGTCGTTGACTGATAATACCTTACAATAATAATGCGAATGTAGATGTATGAGGTTCTAGAAGGCTTTTGTTTGGAATACTACACTTAACGAAAGTAAAACATGGACTTTAGGGAAAAATGATAAGAAGAAGAAGAACATATATAAAAATAGAAGCATAAACAAAACACACAACAGTGGCACTAAATATATACCAACGGAATTTACAAATCTTTTGCCTAATACTATTAAGAACGTTTTTAAAAAACACGGTTTCGCAGTTTCTTTCAAAACGAGTAATTGTATTTTGAACGCCTTGAGACCAGTGACCAACAGACTAGTAGAAAACTGTTCTGGTATTTATAAAATAGAATGCGAGGACTGCAACAATTTTTATGTTGGACAAACGGGCAGGAAATTTCTGGATAGGTACAGGAGAACATCTCCCTAGAGTGATATCCGGAAGATAAAATCAAACTTTGCCTTGGATATAGTCAACCAGAACCATAGTTACTCGAGTTTTCAAAGTAGCTTCAAGCCGTTACATTTCTGTAAAAAGGGCAGGCTTATGGACGCGCTGGAAGAATTTGAAATTTATAAGGCCTCAAAAACCCAAGGTAATCAGCTCTTGAACGACAAGCTTTCTTTTAAGTCCAACGGACTGTATGACACGGCCATACGCGTGTTGGAACAACACATAGATAAAGGTAGATATAGTACGACGCGTAATGGTCAGTCGCTCGCGAGGTCCGATACGATGCGCATCGTGTAGTGGTGTAATTGTATACACGCGGTACTGTGACTTTATGTTCTGGAATGATGTGCGAGTGAAAGTTTTTATTCGTATTTTATTAAGTTGACGTGCTCCATGTGAGTGATTTTCGTTTTTACCAACCTGATGATGGGACCATGAGTCCCGAAACGCGTAGTTGTTAAAAATAGTGAAGTTGCAAGGAGAAGCACCAGTGTACCCGGATACACGAGGTGATATTAACTATAATTAGTTATATGCAACTTGGAGACCACAACACAATATGTAAAAATGAGAAGCTCCGATTGGTGGTAAAGCATGATTACGACAAGCTGGAAAGAAATATAACACATGCTAAAGTCATCATCATCATCAACCTCAAGGATTAGGCTCTATCCTGAACCTGTTCCGGGACCCACTTCGCTCTCGGCCGTCCTACATCTCTCTTCTCCACCGGTCTATATTCCATTGCTAGCACTAGAATCCTGTCACCTGCCATTCTTCCCAACTGTTCACACCGCCTTCGTTTGTTGCTCCTTAGCTGTTTCAACAATGGGTCGACTCCCAGTTCCATCCTTGTGTCCACATTCTTTTTTCTATCGAGAAAGCCCAGACAGCCCAGCCCAGAGTACTCCACATAAATTTCATCTCTGCTGCCTGAATTTCATGTCTTTTGCTTTGTCTCTTTCTGTCATAACTCAAGCCTCGTCCCCATACATCAAAACTGGTACCGCTACTGTGTTGTTTCCTTCTTTGTCTTATTTTTAAGGTACTGTTCAACAGATATTCCTAAATTTGTTTAATTTTTCATCCAGATCAATTTCTATCTCATATGTAACATAACATCCCAAGTAATTGAAATGATGGACTTGTTCCATAATCTTTCCACATATAACTATATTAGTTCTTATTGGTTCCTTCCCTCTGAATGCCATTGTTTTAGTCTCATCCGCTGATATGTGAAAGCCATATTCATCTGCTATTCGATTTAGTTTGTACATTGATTTTTGTAGTTTATACTCGTTGTCCTGAATTATTACCATATCATCTGCGTACAAAAGTGGAGTTTAAAAATATTCCTTTCAGAAAGATCCCTGGTTCAACGTAAGATTTCCATGTTTTAAACATGTCGTCTATCTGTATATATATATATATATATATATATATATATATATATATATATATATTTAAAAACGTCGGCGATATACAGCAGCCTTATCTTACCCCCTTATTGGTGGGAATTTCTTCAGTCATCGTTCCTCCTATAACCAGTCGTTCACTGGTTTCTACATAAAGTCTCTTTATAGTTTCTACAAGATGTATGCTATAGGCCAACCTCTTCTGTCAAGGATTCGCCATAATAATGTCCTTTTAACAATTTCAAAGGCTTTTGTCAAATCTACAAAGGCCAAGTGTGTTTCACAATTAAACTCCCGTCTCTTTTCAATTATTCGATGTGAAAATGGCATCCACACATGGCCTGCCCTTCCTAAAACCCATTTGCTCCTCTGATAGTAAAAAATCTGCTATCACCTTTAACCTCTCATTTAATATCCTTGAGTATACTTTGTATGCTGTGTCTCACAGACTTACCCCCCTCTATAGTTACTTGGGTTTGCTCTATCACCCTTCTTGAAAAGAGAAACTAGCTTCGCTTGGCGCCATTCTTTTGGAATCTTCCAGCACATACTATAAAAATGTAGGAGGCGTGACTGAATCATTATACCCGCATATTTTAATATAATTCAGTATTTAGTCCATTTATGCCTGGTGTTTTCCAGTTTTTAAGCATGCTAAAGTTTTAAAGGCATTCAAACAGAAAAGAAAACTCATAAAAATAATGGAAAAAGGGAATGCATAGTTTTTGGATTTATCCTGTAATGAATTTATCCTGAATACTTTTGAAGGAAAACTGCTGGGGAAAATCGGCATAGAATAAGTGTTTACCGATGATGATGATGTGATGTGCTCAGAAGATTTGCGGAGTACTTTTTTTGCGATGGAAAACACAATAGCCAACTGTCATTAATGGCTCAAGTAGTTCAAAACAGATGGCTTTTTCGTTTTTAAATATTAGTAGGTAGACTAACACTAAATAAAATTTTTGTTAATGAAAATGTCATTATTTCAACAAAGTCTGCTTCAATTAATTGTTTTAAATGTTACAATATTCAGTAACGCTTGATTATATTATGTGAGACAACACGCCGCGTTTAGCATAGTAGACGAAGCGTCGATACCAATATTTCAACAAACCACTTGATTAACTGGAACTAAAAAAGAGCTAATACACTATAATACAATACAATATAAAGTTTACGTAGAAATTCTTACAAAAATAAAGACGTAACAGAAAGCAATACGAAACAATAATGTTTTAACAATTTTTTGTTATGCCCCGCTAGTTGCGGCGTCTTTAACTGCTTAACGAGTTGTACCCGTTTACGCCCCGCGGTGGAGCGCCAAATGCTACTCTTATTTTATTGTTTACGATCTCAGGGTTTTAATTGGTAATAATTTTTATATTAGCAGTTATGCAATCAAGTGTTATGAGACTCTAGTATTCAAATATTTACTCGGAAGATGTTGAAATCTACTTCTAGTTATTAATTTCATAGGGTTTATCTTCAATAAACAAACAAGACGTGTTTATCTGTCTACCATTAAATTTATTACGTTTAACGATTACTGTCATTAGTATCATATTTCTATTCTGCGTAACATATGATTATCAATAATTATTTTAGTACATGATTTCTATCAATAAACAATTATAAAACTAATCTCTCAATATCTCTTCATATCTCAATATCTCTTAATATCTCAAGGTTCTTTGGAGTGTTATTAAAATATGGATTAATTCTTACACCTAATTACTTATTTCATTACGACATATAATTTTAAATTGATTCATTTAAATATGAAATGTACTTAATTCTCTTTATATTCTAACATTTTGACTTTAAAATTTATACGTAAGTTTTGAATGAGGACATTCTACTGTATCTTATAAAAATCTCTACGGGAATTCTTTTAGAGTGACAGACAAGTGATTTCGTAAAATAAAATTAATACATAATTTTTTTACTATTGGTATGACATATCCATTCTACGGCGCGTTGTCATGATGTGATCTCCTTTTTGGTTCCTTAAATCAGCATATGGAGATGTAGACGCTCCGTCGACTGCGTTGAACACAGGATCATTTGCGTGCATAACAATGTGACTCTTTCTTGTAGTATTTGGCACATATACACTTTCACTATTTCACTCCTTCTATTGATAACCGGTAATTCCCAATTTTAAAGTTAGTGGAATTATTGTTTACTATTTACTTCGGTTACGTTCACTGATATCTCGTAACGGCTTATTCCGTTTCAACAGCTATATCGTTCGTAATACATGATCAGATTCGGTCTTTTGTTTTGACGAGTTATTAACTAATAAACTCCAGTTCTCACTTCACAGATTGTTATTCATGATAATCTTACGTGATTTTAAGTAAAGCTCTCCGAACTTTTAACATCGAATTTCCGTAACACTTAATCTCGACTCCACGAAGTTTAAGTTAGACTTCGTCTCGACTCGACTCTAGACACTCGAAAACTTTCATACTTTCGTAAAATTAACAAAGTCTCTTTTAAAATAATACGCTACGAACTCCACCTCCGACTCTCTCGAAAATTTATAAAGACTTCTTCATCGCGTCTCAGTTGCTTGTATATATTCAACGCGGGTATTTCCCCACTAGTTTTCTGATTTTCAATCTGCCCTTTTCTAATTGGTTCTTTTCTCCCTACACTTAGTAAATTCTGTTCCTAAGAACCACCTACTTCCAAAAGGTCGTTTCTGATTCCCTGTTCCCACCTATTTCTTATCCTGGGTTCATCCACCTTTTGCCATCGGTATGTCCGATTCCCATGATCATAAATCTCTTTGGTATTGTTCTATGCCTTTTGACAGTGACATCCTTACCTTCTGTCCAGCTTGCAGCTGCATCTGTTAATTAGTTCCACCCCTGCTGTAGTCTTTTCAACATGTTATAGTCATAATTCTTTCTGGCGTTTTTCATGCCTCTTAGCAAGACACCACTTAAGTGTACTGGCGTGCACCTGCTTGTCGACTAGTTTAGTCCTCCCCGTTGCGTTCTTCCTGGAATATCTGGTAGTGCTTCTCTCTAGCGTTTTCTATGCTTTTAGTAAGAGTACCCTTTGTTTTCTTACTTCGTCCAGATGCGCATGTTACGTAAGTTTCTCATGTGTGGCTCTCTTTGTATTTCTAATTGTACTTCGTTCTGGCGATTGTTTGCCTTGCTTTCTGAACAATCCCTTAATTTCAACACGCTTCTGGCTGCACACGTTAACTTTGTTCACACGCCTCTGTAGTCTTTCCTCGTAAATTTTCTCTCTGCCGAACATCTGCTTTTGTTTAGATTTATGATACTTATAGACATCTGTACGTCGACGTTGAAGGCTGTTACATCCATTTATTGTTATATCTCCTTTTATTGTTTCTCCCATACGTCAATGTCATTTCACACGCTGCCAGATGGTCCCTTTCTTTCTTTCAAAAAAAAAATATTTTTTTACGTTTTGGCGCTACAATGTTCAATTCACGGTGACAAACTGTGTGTGACTGTGTGTGCTGCGTATTACTGTGTGTGACTCGGTATGTCATCGTCAGACATCACATTACCAATTCCAGTCCCAAAATTGTGTCACTGTCATTTATTTGAGTATTTTGTAAGGATTCGCACATGCCATGTGTCCAGGATTCGATGATTCCTCCAATTTCTCCTAACAGAGAACAGTGTAACTTATGCCTTTTTCTGGTAAGTTAAAAGAATATGTTTTATTTTCATATTCAACGTGGTATGTTTCATATTTATTTATATGTTTTAATTACGATTTGTGTGTGAGTGAGGTGACTTTAGCAGGTTTATTGCAGTTTAATTGTGTGTGTGTGTGTGTGTGTGTGTGTGTGTGCATGTGCGCGCGCGCGCGCTTTTGTATTAACAACATTAGAAGTTAGAAAAAATACATGAAATATCCATCTATCAATAAGAAAATCTCTTCTGAGTTGCACAATGTCCTATTTAGTTGGTTGAGTTAAAGTCAGGAAGCTCTTTGTAACTTAGCAGGCTCGTTTGAGTGTTTCTAAAATAGTTACTTACCAGTTCGCTGTTGATATGACACCCCTTCAGTTTGACTCTTGTTGTCCCCAGTCTTACACCCTGCACACATTGAAACAACGCGAATTACAAATGGCATATTATTGTTAACAAATTAAGTTGCAACGCGGTATGTAAAACTTGCCACGATACACAAATAAATATGATTATTTTACCTTCTATTTGTACATCAGGACAGGACAGGATTTGTTTTTTTTTTAAGGCAGGCAGGTGCTTTTTAAATTGATTTTTAATCGGCCGTCCGGTTTTGTTCGAGTCATCAAATCATCACATACCATTTGATAAATACCGATTACAATCAATTTTTATAATGATGTCATAAGTTTGTCTAAAATAATGGAAAGTATTTTTGGCATGAAATTACTGTGTATGACTAGAACAAACATTGTGCAATCTTTAGTTTTTGAGTAAGTTCTGTGATTTGTTAATATGTTTTTAAGAAGTTTCCAATTTTCGAGCTCATACCGATGCGATTCGTCAATATACCATTAATCGTGCTTAATTCGTGTTGGCAGACCTTTGTCCTAGAGTGAGATTGCTAACAGTCTACTCATGAAACAATTAAACGTGGATGGTGAGTCTGCACATCAGTTGTTACCATACATGTATACTGGAACGTATTATTCAGTTTGGTGATAGTTAAAGTCAAGGAAGTTTAGTTTGTTGTTGTATTTCCGGAAATGTATAAAATTTCCAGAAAAAACACATTTCTCTTAATGTTATTCAAGTAAGTTCTATTATTACATAATACATCTTTAAAAATTATAAAACTGTCATCAATGTAAAGAATATAAACTGTTATTTTATTTTATAAATTACTACAAACATATATCACATAAGCCTAAATGTTTTTTGATAATAATTTAAATATATTTTGGCAAAAGAATTAGGTGTCAACACTAAGTAGGGTCCACTAGTTGGTGAATTATAATAATATCTACGTTATTTCCAACGTTAGTAAAGGGGTTACTTAAATATCGGTAGTTATGGCAATCGTGAAGAGCAGTTCTGAAACTTATTAGTTGGATACAAGCACGCGTCGCATAGTAAAATATCGGTATGGAGAACCATACATGACCTCCATGTTCTAAGATTTATATTTAAATTCATTTTAAAATGAAATATTTCGATAGAAACTACTTCTTTCTACTTCTTGCTTCAGCCTTAACCACAGTACTGTGGTCACTAACGTATACCACCTCACGTTAGCGCACTCGATTTTCACTTATGATGGCAGTCGATGGCACTGCCAAAACGTCTGGTTTTGCAGAAAATATTGGACCATGGCCACACATCACGGGAAGGAATTTTAACAACAAACTACTTCTTTGTTGCCGATAACGTAGTAAAAAATTATCCCCACCCCCTTCAACTATCATTTTCATTTATAGAAAAGTACTCCCACCCCCTTTAACTACCTTTATCATTTATAGATATTTCATCTACTTTTCTACATTTGATTATTATGAACTTCTTTTCAGGATACTTTATTTATCAAAATTAATTACGTTACTCTTGTTAAAACATAAAACGTTGCAGGTAAACTACCCCTTCTCCTTAACCGATCTTCACCAAAATCAATAGGCCCTGAGCCTCTACAACTCAAGCATATATGAAAAAAATTATTTGATTCTGTTTGAATTTACGGCAGTTACCGTTCGTCATAGAAAAAATTACTCTTGTTACAACATAAAACGTTGCAGGTAAACTACCCCTTCCCCTTAACCGATCTTCACCTAAATGAATAGGCCTTGAGTCCTCTACAATTCAAGCGTGAATACAAAAAATTATTTAATTCTGTTTGAATTTACGCCAGTTATCGTTTGCCATATAAAATATTCTACACACAGATAGACACACAGACACTTTACGAAAAATGACTTTTCTTCATGTTTTGAGGGTAGTACAATCAGAATCAGTCCTTATCTCGAACACGATTTTTTTCGCCATCACCATACTTCCATTTCCTTATGGAACATGGAAGTAAAACAGGTAACATTCAACACCCAGTATGACATTGCGCTAGATAACTTAAGTAAACAGATCTAAGTCTCGGCTCCCACGCTGTTGTTGACGTTGCCGGAATACAGGGCAGCTGCAGTTAAGTCAGTTCTGCGGACTGTTTCGCACCGATTGATACGTTAATGTGGTGACAGAACGGGCATTGAGTGACATCAATATGTTGGTTATCGTTTGGATTAGTATAATTCATTTAGGTTTGTGACATTTATTTATTTTACTTCCATGTTCCTTAAGGAAATGGAAGTATGGTGATGGGAAAAAAAATCGTGTTCGAGATTATTGCAGAATATGATTTATAACCTCTTCTTTAGAGTTATAACGGAGGGAACCCAAAATAATTGGTTCTGCCAATTATTTCAGGCTGCCTTATTCGAGACGAGCTGAAATTTAAATCAGAACAACACACAGTAAGACATACAAGGAATCAGGGAAGGTGAAACTGTTGATTTATATACTCAGTATATGTGTGTAACAAGAAGACTTGCTTTATTAAACATTTGAAATATAACATTTACTCCAAAGAACAGATCCCATGACATTATTAATTAAATTATTAAATTTAAGTGAAATGCTTTATTTAGAATATGGGATCACAACAAATTTATCTAGCTATACCCCCGGATCCGGGTAACCATTGGTATTTAGTCTCGAATCTTTTAATTATATTTAATTCAAAATTTTATCTTGCAAGACTTTTACCTTTTTGCTTTATATTTCTTCCATTAGAAGAATGGTATTTATAACACTACGTTACGTTAATATCTAAACTGTTACAATTGAATGATATTGAATAGTTACAATTAAATTCTCAAATTTAAGTTTTTATATTCTTATAAAATCAATCGTCTCTGAAAGTCTATTAAATAGAGTATTGTGTTACAAAAATATTATCATTATTCCTCGATAGACGTGCTATCGAGTCACCTCTATTTTTGGATGTAGTAATCGCCTCCATGTGGTTCCGTCTTGGGAGTCCTAAAACGTCGTCCTCGTCTTGGTCTGGTCTCTGTTGTTCATGGCTTAATACGTCTGCAGGATAGGTAGAGTCTTCTACGCCGATACTCGTCGATTCGCAGATGTCTCGAACTGCATCATCGGTAGGGTATACTAGAGTTCTCGTTTAGATGGTCCATGACCACAGGTCAGATGTTGAAAAGATTAGTCCGTCGGTGAAGATTGCAGTCATCGTTTTTTCTTTATTAACACTCGTCGTTTGTAGTTACATCTTTCTTCTTGTTACAAAGTTTTTGGAATTTTCTTTTTGTTAACGCTACATGTTACACTTTTTGTAACAGTTAGTAAAATACAAAATAATAATTAATTAATCCACACTAACAACAAATTGTATAACTTTTGAACAGAGCATTTTGCTCGTGCGTCTGCACTGCTGGGCGTCGTCATCGCAAGAGAGCGATTTTTCGTCCGCTACCCTTGTACATGACAAGAGAGAGTGGGGTGTTTATTCCGCGAGCATATATAGTTCCTGTTTCTCTTTAAATAAACTTTTTTATTTATACTGACTATCGCTAGATAAAAATACATCATTTAAATTAATTGTTTTAGTTACTATCTGTGCCTACAGATACTTTAATTATTAACATTAGTTTACTCTATTATTTTTAATTACAGTAGACTCGGAAAACATGTCGAGTCCGGTATCAACAGGTAGGCGCTTGATAGCAAGAAAAGGGTTAAATACGAACATAATAATTATTTACAATATGCCTTTTCTTTATGGATACTTTGCCCTTATTAATTACTTCTTCCATTCACACTTAGTACCTACATGTTTTTATTATTATTATTGTGAGATTTAAATGGTTAATTGTACGCAACCATAATTAATTAAATTTTTTTTTTATTCTGTAAATGTCACAATTTAAATCGTCACATACTCCGCCTCCTTACCAACACAGACTCCTAAAAATTTGGTCAGCTATATACCGAGAGTATGCTTAGGGAGTTCCGTGTGAAATTTCTCTCACCCGTTTTTGGCTGTATATAATTACTAGCAGCCTAAGTCATTCTTGACTTGCTGTTTCTTACCATCTATACATATACTTCATATTTTACACGCTAATTCTATTACTACATAAAATTTACATTATAAAGTATTTTCAACATTCTAAATTTCCTTAACTCTACTACTTATTACTACTACCGGATTTTTCCTTTTTCTTTCGTGAGAGTTTTTCTTCGTTATAGAATTTACTCTTTAATTACTCCATTACTTTTATTGGATGTCAGCTGACTTCTTGCTTTGCTCTACTTTCGATGAAGAGGATTCAAGGTTGATCAGGCCTCGTACCTACTTATACGACAAGGTAGCCAAAGGTTACTCACGTACTTTGCAGTTGAGTACTAAACATTGTTTTCACATTTACTTATTTAATTAACTGGCACTCTACTATTTTCTTCTTCAAGATAACGTTTTATCTGTGAAATATGTGTCCTTCGCACATATTTTTGAGTAGAGGGTTCGTACAGGGTCACAGTTACCGGAGTTAAGTATTTGTGAATTTGATAAGGACCGCACCATCTGTAAGATAGCTTGGAAGTTGTCTTATCGACTGCACTACTCGTTGGGTGCGTGTTATACATAACTAAGTCTCCGATTTGGTATTTTACTTTATTATTCTTATTCTTTTGCTCGTAATATTTCCTTGACTTCGCTAAGTTTGTTCGTAAATTAGCGCGCGCTTCGTTCCATATCTTTCTAATATTTTTATCCCTAATTTCAAGGGGTAACAATTCGCGTATTTTCCACTTTGTGGATAATGGGTGATTAGGTTTATACTTGAACAATAGTTCGAATGGGGTTGACTTATGTCCTTCATGATATGCCGAATTAAAGGCGAATTGTATCCAGGATAGGTTCTGGTCCCACGAAGTATGGTCGTTAGCATGGTAGGCAATTAAACCAGATTTTAGGTTTCGCAAATACCTCTCAGCTATATTACCTTGCGGACGATACTCGGTAGTGGTAATGTGGTTTATACCTAGTTTGAAACACATGTTCCTGAACTCCTTGGACTTAAACTGTGGTCCGTTATCCGACACTAGATGGACTGGAATACCGAAATCTTTGAATAATCTATTCTGTAAAATGCTTACTGTTGTCGTAGCTAAAGCTCGCCGCATGGGGTACATCCAGACGAACTTACTAAACGAATCTACGCAAATTAGTAACATAGTATTTCCTGACTTGGAACGTGGGTAGGGTCCAGAAAAGTCTAAATAAATTTTGGAAAATGGGGTAGCAGGAATCTCAGATATTAACTGACTTATTTGGCTGTTTCTCGCTGGTTTGCTGAGTGCACACAACTTACACCTTTTTACAAAGTTAGCTATCTCACTGTTCATATTTTCCCAGTGATATTCTCTCCGAATCCGATGTATGGTTTTATTTATTCCCATATGTGCTCCAATGGTGGAAGAGTGATAATATTCCATTAGCATAGGTTTAATAATATCCGGGGCGATGATACGCAAATATTTTCCGTTAGCTATTCTACAACATAATACTTTCTTATTTAATATGTATTTTTCAGACTTGTTTCCTTTTTCAAGTTGTTTGATGATCGGACTCAAACGTGGGTCTTGTTGTTGATAATGGGCTAAATCCGTAAATGCAAGAGGAAATTCGGTAATTAACGCATTAATAATCGGTGTCTCTCTACTCTTGTTTTCGTAATTATTACTACTAGGCTGGAACATACGTGACAGGGTATCGGCAACTACGTTTTGGGTGCCTCTAATATGTTGTACTTTGAATTTAAAACAATTTAATCTCAATACCCATCTTCCGATTCGACCTAATTGTTTTGGGTGGTTTAGTAGCCAGGATAAAGCTTGATTATCCGTTTCTAGCAAAAACTCTTTATGTTCTAAAAATGGTTTGAACTTCTCAAACGCAAAAACGATAGCTAAGCATTCTAATTCGTATGCGGAGTATTTCTTTTCTTGGTCCGTCAGGGTGCGTGAAGCGTAACTAATTGGTAATCGAGAGTTATCTACTTCCTGATAAATTACTGCACCTAGGGCTACACTGGAACTGTCGGTTTGCACAACAAACGGTTTACTAAAATCGGCTAATTGTAGTACGGGGGGTGATATGATGCTTTCCTTTAATTTCTCAAATGCGGTTTGGCGTTGCTCATTCCACTCAAATTTTACTCCCTTCTTTCTTAAAGTATTTAGTGGTGCTGCGATTTCGGCTAGATGTGGGATATACTTGTGGAAATAATTTATCATTCCTAAAAATCGAGCAATTCCTTTCGCATCCCGCGGTGGTAAAAATTCTCTGATAGCACGGGTTCGCTCTGGGTCTATGCTTACCTTTCCGTTGGCTTTTACGATGTGACCTAAAAAGGAGAATTGTGTCACAGCAAAATTTACTTTACTGGGGTTTACAGTTAATCCAGCTTTCTCTAATCGTGATAATACTTCACGTATATGTGCAAGATGTTGTTCCATTGACTCGCTGTAAATAACAATATCGTCTAGGTAGTGGTACACATATTTAAACTTTATGTCGTGAAATAATTTTTCTAACAATCTGCTACATACAGAACTACCTTGGGATATACCAAAAGGTACCCTTGTAAATTGGTATAGGTTAAAAGGCACGGCAAAAGCGGTGAGACGTTTCGATTCTTCTGAAAGTGGTATCTGATGAAAAGCCTGATTCAAATCCATAATGGTAAAAATTTTTGCTTTCGTAAAATAATGAAAAGCACTGTGGATGTCGGGAAGTGGAATGGATTCAAATTCTATCCGTTTATTTAGTTGTCTATAGTCTACAACTAATCTATGTTTATCGTTGCTTTTGGGTACTAAAAACGCAGGGGACGAATAAGATGAAGTAGAGGGTTCGATGACTCCTTGTTCTAATAGTTTATTAATTTGGTTCCTCATTACTTCCATTTTCGGCGGTGATAACTTGTATGGGGCTAAACGTATTACTTTATTATCGCTCAAATTTATTTTATACTCTATCAGATTCGTCAGTCCTAACTTAGGGGTGAGCACATTGGAGAATTGATTTATTAACTTTTGTATGTTACGTCTATCTTTACTTTCCAGATGACCTAATTCACATTCGTGATGCTTTAGATGAGAAGAAGTAGTGCTAGTACTTTCTCTGTTATTTGAATTATCCTCTAAGTTATATTTCCGTGAACGATCGAATCCAAAGTAAAATTTCTTATCATGAATATTCAGAATTATTCCTGTTTTACTGATAAAATCGGCTCCCAATATTAACTCGGGTCCTAATTCGTCGCTTACTAACATTGGAAAATACCACGTCAAATGTTTTATTTTAACTTTACACGTGATCAGTTTTATTATTAAGTTTTCTTTGTTAGCGGTTGAGCATTTAATGTTTACAGATTCACTGCGTTTGACTAAATTATGTTTAAATAACTTATTGGCGAGGTCATGACTAATTAAACTTCGCGTTGATCCGGAATCAATTAAACCAATGGTGGATGTTACACCAAGGTCAACTTGTACATAAGGTAATTGACACTTACTGAAATTACACTTATTAATAGTGTTACATTTATCTATAAATTTTTTTACATAGGGGTCTAGTTTTCTTTTGTTATTATTATTCTTTTGTTTTATTTTGTTGACTCTCAGGGGTTTACCTTTTTTTACGATGCTGCGGAAGACACAGGGTTTTGGATCTCCCTGCCTTACATGTTTTTTGGATAATGAGTTTTTTGATTATACCTTTTTTGTTTACAGTATCTACTGAGATGTCCAGATTTTCCGCAGTTATAACACACATATTCTTTACGTTGTGTCTTACTGGTTTCCTGGAGTGGTTGAGCCTCCTGGGACTTACCATGGCCATTGGTTGATCTTCGAAATGGTCTTCTTTCTTGTATACTTCTTGCGTCAGATACTAAGGCATGCATTTCTTTTCTATGTTGTGTAGTGGATACCGATGCATGTCTGTGCTGATCTGCGTACCAAACATTGGAAGAATGAATACTACATTGTTCAAAGTCCGCGAACGTAAGGGGTCTACTTATTAGTGCTAAACGGGAGCGTTCATCAGGAGACAAGCCTACTAGGATCGTATCGACCAATTGTTTTTCAGTCCAGTCGACTTGTAGTATACGTGAAGATTCTCGGATATCCGCAATATAGTGGGCCAGTCTTTCGCGAGCTCCTTGTACTCTAAGTACAGTACTTCTTTTGATATCCTCATAAATTCCAGTGGGGATAAAATATTTGATTATATTCGTATGAAGATCTTCTACTGAAAGACTTGAGTTTAATGTTTCTAGTACACGATCTCGTAATGGTGGTTTACATTTGGGTAATATTACTTGCAGTATTTGCTGATCGTTTAATTGTTGTAGATCTTTTATTTGCAGCAGGTATTTTATAAAAGTTAACAGTATCGTTATACTTAACCCATCGGTGTTAGGAATCTCATTAATTATTTTCTCTACTGGGTGGGAAATCTTTCCGTAGAGTTCAACATTCAAATTTACGTTTTGTATTTCCTTCGAAAAATTAGTGGTCGCATTTTGACTAGTACGAGTACGCTGAACTTTAGGTGGTGGGGGTTCTTCTACAATAGGGGATTGAACAGGGGAGATATGTAATTTTTGTAAGTATTGCTCAATTTCCTCCATTCTCGATTCATCTGACTTTCGACGTAAGTCGTTAATAATTATAGGTAATTGGCGTAATGCCTCGTCTGCAAATTTCTGCACATCGGCGGGGACTACGGTGACGTCGGGCCAGCTTAATAAATTATTTAATCGGCGGGTTAAATGTTCTATACGTTGCGTAACGCGCAAAAGTTCCGTGGGTGATTTCTTGTCCTTAAGGTTCTGAGATAATACTATCAGTTCCCGATATTTCGCATAACAGGTTTCTCGTTCGCCGTCATAATCGAGTTCACGCAATTTATCTAACTGCGAGGTTGTCTCTGATCTGGTTTGGCGTAATGATTTTCGTAATTCAGACACGTTTACATTCACGTGTTTTAGACCTCGCAAAAGTGCTTCGTAGCATAGCTCATCTTTTACTAATAAATCAGGATTAAATTCAGCCATTTTCGTAAAGTGGCAAGAACTAATTATTCTACGATTAGTATTTACTACTATACAACGCTATATCATTTTACACAAACATAACAATATGAATAAATCGTATTCTTACACGTTTATTAATAAACAATTAAAATGAGATGACAAAGGTTGTCATTTTACATAGAGAGAGAGAAAAATCTCACACAGTCTTACTGATGCTTACGGCAAAAGATTCCCCCTTCGGTTATCAACACATGAACAGACACGCTTCAAATAACAATACACCACACAAGAAGGGTGACCGATTGTTCTCACTCTAACTGGGGAGACCGACTACGATAATATTAAACAATCGCCAACAGGAAATTTACATGTCCGAGATTGTCGTGAATGGGGTACGTTTATGAATGGGACTTTTAACAAGTACCTACATGGTTTGTTTACCTTGGATTATATGTTACTCTTACTTAAACATATCATATTTACAAATAAAATTATCTATACTATATTACTATAATATTAATTATTATTTTATCTTATTTAAATTTCTGACACATATTAAAATACACGCGTAAATAAATCAACAGCTTATGAATAGGGACACAATTACTGTTTAGCAACACAAGTCACAAATTTTTTTTTTATTATTAGTAGCAAAATTTAAACAAATTAGCAGAGTTGCACATCTTATAACCTCTTCTTTAGAGTTATAACGGAGGGAACCCAAAATAATTGGTTCTGCCAATTATTTCAGGCTGCCTTATTCGAGACGAGCTGAAATTTAAATCAGAACAACACACAGTAAGACATACAAGGAATCAGGGAAGGTGAAACTGTTGATTTATATACTCAGTATATGTGTGTAACAAGAAGACTTGCTTTATTAAACATTTGAAATATAACATTTACTCCAAAGAACAGATCCCATGACATTATTAATTAAATTATTAAATTTAAGTGAAATGCTTTATTTAGAATATGGGATCACAACAAATTTATCTAGCTATACCCCCGGATCCGGGTAACCATTGGTATTTAGTCTCGAATCTTTTAATTATATTTAATTCAAAATTTTATCTTGCAAGACTTTTACCTTTTTGCTTTATATTTCTTCCATTAGAAGAATGGTATTTATAACACTACGTTACGTTAATATCTAAACTGTTACAATTGAATGATATTGAATAGTTACAATTAAATTCTCAAATTTAAGTTTTTATATTCTTATAAAATCAATCGTCTCTGAAAGTCTATTAAATAGAGTATTGTGTTACAAAAATATTATCATTATTCCTCGATAGACGTGCTATCGAGTCACCTCTATTTTTGGATGTAGTAATCGCCTCCATGTGGTTCCGTCTTGGGAGTCCTAAAACGTCGTCCTCGTCTTGGTCTGGTCTCTGTTGTTCATGGCTTAATACGTCTGCAGGATAGGTAGAGTCTTCTACGCCGATACTCGTCGATTCGCAGATGTCTCGAACTGCATCATCGGTAGGGTATACTAGAGTTCTCGTTTAGATGGTCCATGACCACAGGTCAGATGTTGAAAAGATTAGTCCGTCGGTGAAGATTGCAGTCATCGTTTTTTCTTTATTAACACTCGTCGTTTGTAGTTACATCTTTCTTCTTGTTACAAAGTTTTTGGAATTTTCTTTTTGTTAACGCTACATGTTACACTTTTTGTAACAGTTAGTAAAATACAAAATAATAATTAATTAATCCACACTAACAACAAATTGTATAACTTTTGAACAGAGCATTTTGCTCGTGCGTCTGCACTGCTGGGCGTCGTCATCGCAAGAGAGCGATTTTTCGTCCGCTACCCTTGTACATGACAAGAGAGAGTGGGGTGTTTATTCCGCGAGCATATATAGTTCCTGTTTCTCTTTAAATAAACTTTTTTATTTATACTGACTATCGCTAGATAAAAATACATCATTTAAATTAATTGTTTTAGTTACTATCTGTGCCTACAGATACTTTAATTATTAACATTAGTTTACTCTATTATTTTTAATTACAGTAGACTCGGAAAACATGTCGAGTCCGGTATCAACAGGTAGGCGCTTGATAGCAAGCAAAGGGTTAAATACGAACATAATAATTATTTACAATATGCCTTTTCTTTATGGATACTTTGCCCTTATTAATTACTTCTTCCATTCACACTTAGTACCTACATGTTTTTATTATTATTATTGTGAGATTTAAATGGTTAATTGTACGCAACCATAATTAATTAAATTTTTTTTTTATTCTGTAAATGTCACAATTTAAATCGTCACATACTCCGCCTCCTTACCAACACAGACTCCTAAAAATTTGGTCAGCTATATACCGAGAGTATGCTTAGGGAGTTCCGTGTGAAATTTCTCTCACCCGTTTTTGGCTGTATATAATTACTAGCAGCCTAAGTCATTCTTGACTTGCTGTTTCTTACCATCTATACATATACTTCATATTTTACACGCTAATTCTATTACTACATAAAATTTACATTATAAAGTATTTTCAACATTCTAAATTTCCTTAACTCTACTACTTATTACTACTACCGGATTTTTCCTTTTTCTTTCGTGAGAGTTTTTCTTCGTTATAGAATTTACTCTTTAATTACTCCATTACTTTTATTGGATGTCAGCTGACTTCTTGCTTTGCTCTACTTTCGATGAAGAGGATTCAAGGTTGATCAGGCCTCGTACCTACTTATACGACAAGGTAGCCAAAGGTTACTCACGTACTTTGCAGTTGAGTACTAAACATTGTTTTCACATTTACTTATTTAATTAACTGGCACTCTACTATTTTCTTCTTCAAGATAACGTTTTATCTGTGAAATATGTGTCCTTCGCACATATTTTTGAGTAGAGGGTTCGTACAGGGTCACAGTTACCGGAGTTAAGTATTTGTGAATTTGATAAGGACCGCACCATCTGTAAGATAGCTTGGAAGTTGTCTTATCGACTGCACTACTCGTTGGGTGCGTGTTATACATAACTAAGTCTCCGATTTGGTATTTTACTTTATTATTCTTATTCTTTTGCTCGTAATATTTCCTTGACTTCGCTAAGTTTGTTCGTAAATTAGCGCGCGCTTCGTTCCATATCTTTCTAATATTTTTATCCCTAATTTCAAGGGGTAACAATTCGTGTATTTTCCACTTTGTGGATAATGGGTGATTAGGTTTATACTTGAACAATAGTTCGAATGGGGTTGACTTATGTCCTTCATGATATGCCGAATTAAAGGCGAATTGTATCCAGGATAGGTTCTGGTCCCACGAAGTATGGTCGTTAGCATGGTAGGCAATTAAACCAGATTTTAGGTTTCGCAAATACCTCTCAGCTATATTACCTTGCGGACGATACTCGGTAGTGGTAATGTGGTTTATACCTAGTTTGAAACACATGTTCCTGAATTCCTTGGACTTAAACGGTGGTCCGTTATCCGACACTAGATGGACTGGAATATCGAAATCTTTGAATAATCATTTGGTGAATATCTTTTGGTGAAGATCATTTGAATAATAATCTTTTGGTGAAGATCGGTTGAGGGGAAGGGGTAGTTTACCTGCAACGTTTTTTATCAAGCGTATTTTCTATGGCAAACGATAACTGCCGCAAATTCAAACAGAATCAAATAATTTTTTGCATACAGCCCTAAATTGTAGAGTTCTCAAGACCTATTGTTTTTGGTGAAGATCGGTTAATGGAAAGGGGTAGTTTACCGGTAACGTTTTATGTTATAACAAGGGTATTTCCTATGGCAAACGATAACAGCCGCAAATTCAAACAGAATCAAAAGATTATTTGCATACCGCCTTAAATTGTAGATTTCTCAAGACCTATTGTTTTTGGTGAAGATCAGTTAAGGGAAAGGGGTAGTTTACCAACAACGTTTTTTTAACAAGGGTATTTTCTATGGCAAACGATAACAGCCGCAAATTCAAACAGAATCAAACAATTTTCTGCATACAGCCCTGATTTGTAGAGTACGCAAGACCTATTGTTTTTGGTGAAGATCGGTTGAGGGGAAGGGGTAGTTTACCAGCAACGTTTTTTATCAAGCGTATTTTATATGGCAAACGATAACTGCCGCAAATTCAAACAGAATCAAATAATGTTTTGCATACGACAGTGAATTGTAGAGGACTCAAGGCCTTTAGATTTTGGTGAAGATCAGTTAAGGGGAAGGGGTAGTTTACCTGCAACATTTTACGTTTTAACAAGAGTAAAGTACTTGAAAATTGATTTAAACTTTTTCAAACAATGGTAATTGTTGAAAATAAAATAATTTTGTTGCCAGGCAATCTGAAAATTTCAGATTTTGTACCACAAAATCTGAAAAGATTATACGATAGTTTATGAAATGGTTAATAATACGTCAGTGGAAGGTGTAATGAGAAATTAGCAGAAATGGAAACCTGGGGAACGTTAACTGTTCTGTAGATACAATTTTGTCAGAATGTTTGGAAATGATCATCAGCATTGAAGAAAAAGTAAGCATATTAAGAAACATATGTAAATACTTATTATAAAAAAATAATTTTTGTTTTTTGATAAAGTCATTTTGATTATAAAATATAAATATTTACAACAAGAAAAGAATTTTCAGTTTTCAAAATTTAAATATATTTTTATAAAACAATGGGTTCTTCATTGAGGTGGGGACCATGTCACTCAATCCATCTCAAGCCTCCTCTCCCATTTTGCAGAAAAAGAGGACCCTGTCAAGGCTGATACTATGACGACAGTGACAGGGCTTTCCACCAAATTCAGCAGAGTGACAGGTAGGCCCAACTCTGATTGGCTCCTCAGATTTCCCCAGCATTAGTAGGTTCTATGAAAATATTTTATTTCAAAAATGATTTTAAATATAAATCTTAGATATGTTTTATAAATCTCATGTTTTATGTTTTAACATGGGTAATTTTTTATATGACGAACCATAACTGCCGTAAATTCAAACAGAATCAAATAATTTTTGACATATGTGCGTGAGCTATAGAGAACTCAATGTCTGTTGATTTTGGTGAAGATCGGTTACGGGGAAAGGGCAGTTTACCAGAAATATTTTTTGTTGTAACATGAGTAAAGTACTTAATTTTGATAAAGTATCCTGATAAGATCTTAATAATCCACTGTAGAAACGTAGATGAAATATCTATAAATGAAGAGGCTAGTTGAACGGGCTGGGGGTAATTTTCTATAAAACAAAATTATAGTTGAAGGGGGAGGGGATAATATTTTTTATATGTGTACTACGTTATTAGCAAGAAAGAAGTATTTTTTTGTTAAAATTCCTTCCCTGGCTGTTTGGCTGAAAATGATTTTAAATATAAATCTTAGAATATGGAAGTCATGTATGGTTCTCCATACCGATATTTACTTCCATGTTCCTTAAGGAAATGGAAGTATGGTGATGGCAAAAAAAATCGTGTTCGAGATTATTGCAGATTCTGATTGTACTACACTCAAAACATGAAAAAAAGTCGTTTTTCGAAAAGTGTCTGTGTGTGTGTCTGTCTGTCTGTGTGTCTGTGTGTCTGTGTGTCTGTCTGTGTCTGTAGATTTTTTTCTATGGCAAACGATAACAGCCGCAAATTCAAACAGAATCAAATAATTTTTTGCATACAGCCCTGATTTGCAGAGTACTCGGGACGCATTGTTTTTGGTGAAGATCGGTTAAAGGAAAGGGGTAGTTTACCGGCAACGGTTTTTTTTTTATCAAGGGTAATTTTGTTTGTTTGGCAAACGATAACAGCCGCAAATTCAAACAGAATCAAATAATGTTTCGCATACAGCCCTGAATTATTGAGTTCTCAAGATCTGCTGATTTTGGTACAGATCGGTTAAGGGAAAGGGGTAGTTTACCAGCAACGTTTTATGTTTTAACAAGGGTATTTCTTATGACAAACGATAACAGCCGCAAATTCAAAAATAATCAAATAATGTTTTGCATACTGCCCTGAATTGTAGAGTTCTCAAGACCTATTGTTTTTGGTGAAGATCGGTTGAGGGAACGGGGTAGGTTACCTGCAACGTTTTATGTTTTAACAAGGGTGTTTTCTATGGCAAACGATAACAGCCGCAAATTCAAACAGAATCAAATAATTGTTTGCATACAGGCCTAAATTGTAGAGTACCCAAGACCTGTCGTTTTTGGTGAAGATCGAATAAGGGAAAGGGGTAGTTTACCTGCAACGGTTTTTTATCAAGGGTAATTTTACTTCCATATTCCTTAAGGAATGGAAGTATGGTGATGGCAAAAAAAATCGTGTTCGAGATTATTGCAGATTCTGATTCTACTACACTCAAAACATGAAAAAAAGTCGTTTTCCGAAAAGTGTCTGTGTGTGTGTCTGTCTGTCTGTCTGTCTGTCTGTCTGTCTGTGTGTCTGTGTGTCTGTCTGTCTATAGATTTTTATTTTATGGCAAACGATAACTGCCGCAAATTCAAACAGAATCAAATAATTTTTTGCATGCAGCCCTGATTTGCAGAGTACTCGCGACCTATTGTTTTCGGTGAAGATCGGTTGAGGGAAAGGGGTAGTTTACCTGCAACGGTTTTTTTTTAGCAAGGGTAATTTTGTTTGTTTGGCAAACGATAACAGCCGCAAATTCAAACAGAATCAAATAATGTTTCGCATGCAGCCCTGAATTGTAGAGTTCTCAAGATCTTTTGATTTTGGTGAAGATCGGTTAAGGGAAAGGGGTAGTTTACCTGTAACGTTTTATGTTTTAACAAGGGTATTTCCTATGGCAAACGATAACAGCCGCAAATTCAAACAGAATCAAAAGATTATTTGCATACAGCCCTAAATTGTAGAGTTCTCAAGACCTATTGTTTTTGGTGAAGTTCGGTTGAGGGAAAGGGGTAGTTTACCAGCAACGTTGTTTAAAAAAAAGGGTATTTTATTTGGCAAACGATAACAGCCGCAAATTCAAACAGAATCAAATAATGTTTTGCATACTGCCCTGATTTGTAGAGTACTCAAGACCTTTTGTTTTTGGTGAAGATCGGTTAAGGGAAAGGGGTAGTTTACCAGTAACGTTTTATGTTTTAACAAGGGTATTTCTTATGGCAAACGATAACAGCCGAAAATTCAAACAGAATCAAGAGATTATTTGCACACAGCCCTATATTGTAGAGTTCTCAAGACCTATTGTTTTTGGTGAAGATCGGTTGAGGGAACGGGGTAGGTTACCTGCAACGTTTTTTTAACAAGGGTATTTTCTATGGCAAACGATAACAGCCGCAAATTCAAACAGAATCAAATAATTTTTGACATATGTGCGTGAGCTATAGAGAACTCAATGTCTGTTGATTTTGGTGAAGATCGGTTACGGGGAAAGGGCAGTTTACCAGAAACATTTTTTGTTGTAACATGAGTAAAGTACTTAATTTTGATAAAGTATCCTGATAAGATCTTAATAATCCACTGTAGAAACGTAGATGAAATATCTATAAATGAAGAGGCTAGTTGAACGGGCTGGGGGTAATTTTCTATAAAACAAAATTATAGTTGAAGGGGGAGGGGATAATATTTTTTATATGTGTACTACGTTATTAGCAAGAAAGAAGTATTTTTTTGTTAAAATTCCTTCCCTGGCTGTTTGGCTGAAAATGATTTTAAATATAAATCTTAGAATATGGAAGTCATGTATGGTTCTCCATACCGATATTTACTTCCATGTTCCTTAAGGAAATGGAAGTATGGTGATGGCAAAAAAAATCGTGTTCGAGATTATTGCAGATTCTGATTGTACTACACTCAAAACATGAAAAAAAGTCGTTTTTCGAAAAGTGTCTGTGTGTGTGTCTGTCTGTCTGTGTGTCTGTGTGTCTGTGTGTCTGTCTGTGTCTGTAGATTTTTTTCTATGGCAAACGATAACAGCCGCAAATTCAAACAGAATCAAATAATTTTTTGCATACAGCCCTGATTTGCAGAGTACTCGGGACGCATTGTTTTTGGTGAAGATCGGTTAAAGGAAAGGGGTAGTTTACCGGCAACGGTTTTTTTTTTATCAAGGGTAATTTTGTTTGTTTGGCAAACGATAACAGCCGCAAATTCAAACAGAATCAAATAATGTTTCGCATACAGCCCTGAATTGTTGAGTTCTCAAGATCTGCTGATTTTGGTACAGATCGGTTAAGGGAAAGGGGTAGTTTACCAGCAACGTTTTATGTTTTAACAAGGGTATTTCTTATGACAAACGATAACAGCCGCAAATTCAAAAATAATCAAATAATGTTTTGCATACTGCCCTGAATTGTAGAGTTCTCAAGACCTATTGTTTTTGGTGAAGATCGGTTGAGGGAACGGGGTAGGTTACCTGCAACGTTTTATGTTTTAACAAGGGTGTTTTCTATGGCAAACGATAACAGCCGCAAATTCAAACAGAATCAAATAATTGTTTGCATACAGGCCTAAATTGTAGAGTACCCAAGACCTGTCGTTTTTGGTGAAGATCGAATAAGGGAAAGGGGTAGTTTACCTGCAACGGTTTTTTATCAAGGGTAATTTTACTTCCATATTCCTTAAGGAATGGAAGTATGGTGATGGCAAAAAAAATCGTGTTCGAGATTATTGCAGATTCTGATTCTACTACACTCAAAACATGAAAAAAAGTCGTTTTCCGAAAAGTGTCTGTGTGTGTGTCTGTCTGTCTGTCTGTCTGTCTGTCTGTCTGTGTGTCTGTGTGTCTGTCTGTCTATAGATTTTTATTTTATGGCAAACGATAACTGCCGCAAATTCAAACAGAATCAAATAATTTTTTGCATGCAGCCCTGATTTGCAGAGTACTCGCGACCTATTGTTTTCGGTGAAGATCGGTTGAGGGAAAGGGGTAGTTTACCTGCAACGGTTTTTTTTTAGCAAGGGTAATTTTGTTTGTTTGGCAAACGATAACAGCCGCAAATTCAAACAGAATCAAATAATGTTTCGCATGCAGCCCTGAATTGTAGAGTTCTCAAGATCTTTTGATTTTGGTGAAGATCGGTTAAGGGAAAGGGGTAGTTTACCTGTAACGTTTTATGTTTTAACAAGGGTATTTCCTATGGCAAACGATAACAGCCGCAAATTCAAACAGAATCAAAAGATTATTTGCATACAGCCCTAAATTGTAGAGTTCTCAAGACCTATTGTTTTTGGTGAAGTTCGGTTGAGGGAAAGGGGTAGTTTACCAGCAACGTTGTTTAAAAAAAAGGGTATTTTATTTGGCAAACGATAACAGCCGCAAATTCAAACAGAATCAAATAATGTTTTGCATACTGCCCTGATTTGTAGAGTACTCAAGAACTTTTGTTTTTGGTGAAGATCGGTTAAGGGAAAGGGGTAGTTTACCAGTAACGTTTTATGTTTTAACAAGGGTATTTCTTATGGCAAACGATAACAGCCGAAAATTCAAACAGAATCAAGAGATTATTTGCACACAGCCCTATATTGTAGAGTTCTCAAGACCTATTGTTTTTGGTGAAGATCGGTTGAGGGAACGGGGTAGGTTACCTGCAACGTTTTTTTAACAAGGGTATTTTCTATGGCAAACGATAACAGCCGCAAATTCAAACAGAATCAAATAATGTTTTGCATACAGTCCTGATTTGTAGTGTACTCAAGACCTATTGTTTTTGGTGAAGATCGGTTGAGGGGAAGGGGTAGTTTACCGGCAACGATTTTTATCAAGCGTATTTCCTATGGCAAACGATAACAGCCGAAAATTCAAACAGAATCAAAAGATTATTTGCACACAGCCCTATATTGTAGAGTTCTCAAGACCTATTGTTTTTGGTGAAGATCGGTTGAGGGAAAGGGGTAGTTTACCTGCAACGTTTTTTTAACAAGGGTATTTTCTATGGCAAACGATAACATCCGCAAATTCAAACAGAATCAAATAATGTTTTGCATACAGCCCTGATTTGTAGTGTACTCAAGACCTATTGTTTTTGGTTGAAGATCGGTTAAGGGGAAGGGGTAGTTTACCTGCAACGTTTTTTTATCAAGCGTATTTTCTATGTCAAACGATAACAGCCGCAAATTCAAACAGAATCAAATAATTTTTTGCATACGTCCCTGAATTGTAGAGGTCTCAATGACTTTCGATTTTGGTGAAGATCGGTTGAGGGGAAGGGGTAGTTTACCAGCAACCTTTTACGTTTTAACAAGAGTAAAGTACTTGAAAATTTATTTAAAATTTTGAAACAAACGATAACAGCCGCAAATTCAAAAAGAATCAAAAGATTATTTGCATACAGCCCTAAATTGTAGAGTTCTCAAGACCTATTGTTTTTGGTGAAGATCGGTTGAGGGAGAGGGGTAGTTTACCTGCAACGTTTTTTTAACAAGGGTTTTTTCTATGGCAAACGATAACAGCCGCAAATTCAAACAGAATCAAATAATGTTTTGCATACAGCCCTGATTTGTAGTGTACTCAAGACCTATTGTTTTTGGTGAAGATCGGTTAGGGGGAAGGGGTAGTTTACCAGCAACGATTTTTTTATCAAACGTATTTTCTATGGCAAACGATAATAGCCGCTAATTCAAACAGAATCAAATAATTTTTTTTACTTCCATATTCCTTAAGGAATGGAAGTATGGTGATGGCAAAAAAAATCGTGTTCGAGATTATTGCAGATTCTGATTCTACTACACTCAAAACATGAAAAAAAGAGGTTTTCCGAAAAGTGTCTGTGTGTGTGTCTGTGTCTGTCTGTCTATGTGTCTGTCTGTAGATTTTTTTCTATGGCAAACGATAACTGCCGAAAATTCAAACAGAATCAAATAATTTTTTGCATACAGCCCTGATTTGTAGAGTACTCAAGACCTATTGTTTTTGGTGAAGATCGGTTAAGGGAAAGGGGTAGTTTACCGGCAACGGTTTTTTTTTATCAATGGAAATTTTTTTTTTGGCAAATGATAACAGCCGCAAATTCAAACAGAATCAAATAATGTTTCGCATACAGCCCTGAATTGTACAGTTCTCAAGACCTATTGTTTTTGGTGAAGATCGGTTAAGGGGAAGGGGTAGTTTACCTGTAACGTTTCATGTTTTAACAAGGGTATTTCCTATGGCAAACGATAACAGCCGCAAATTCAATCAGAATCAAACGATTATTTGCATACAGCCCTAAATTGTAGAGTTCTCAAGACCTATTGTTTTTGGTGAAGATTGGTTGAGGGAAAGGGGTAGTTTACCGGCAACGTTTTTTTAACAAGGGTATTTTGTATGCCAACGATAACAGCCGTACATTCAAACAGAATCAAATAATGTTTTGCATACAGCACTGATTTGTAGAGTACTCAAGACCTATTGTTTTTGGTGAAGATCGGTTGAGGGGAAGGGGTAGTTTACCTGCAACGTTTTTTATCAAGCGTATTTTCTATAGCAAACGATAACAGCCGCAAATTGAAACAGAATCAAATAAGTTTTTGCATACGTCCCTGAATTGTAGAGGTCTCAATGACTTTCGATTTTGGTGAAGATCGGTTAAGGGGAAGGGGTAGTTTACCTGCAACCTTTTACGTTTTAACAAGAGTAAAGTACTTGAAAATTTATGTAAACTTTTTGAAACAATGGTAATTGTTAAAAATAAAATAATTTTGTTGCCAGGCAATAAAATTATAATTTTTTCATTTTAATGTATTATAATATTTTTCATTTAATACAGCAATAAAAAGGCAGGTAAGACACAGCCTGGCTGTTTGGCTGAAAATGATTTTAAATATAAATCTTAGAATATGGAAGTCATGTATGGTTCTCCATACCCATATTTTACTTCCATTTTACTTCCATATTCCTTAAGGAATGGAAGTATGGTGATGGCAAAAAAAATCGTGTTCGAGATTATTGCAGATTCTGATTCTACTACACTCAAAACATGAAAAAAAGTCGTTTTCCGAAAAGTGTCTGTGTGTGTGTCTGTCTGTCTTGTGTCTGTGTGTCTGTAGATTTTTTTTTTATGGCAAACGATAACTGCCGCACATTCAAACAGAATCAAATAATTTTTTGCATGCAGTCCTGATTTGCAGAGTACTCGCGACCTATTGTTTTTGGTGAAGATCGGTTGAGGGAAAGGGGTAGTTTACCGGCAACGGTTTTTTTTTAGCAAGGGTAATTTTGTTTGTTTGGCAAACGATAACAGCCGCAAATTCAAACAGAATAAAATAATGTTTCGCATACAGCCCGGAATTGTAGAGTTCTCAAGATCTGTTGATTTTGGTGAAGATCGGTTAAGGGAAAGGGGTAGTTTACCAGTAACGTTTTATGTTTTAACAAGGGTATTTCCTATGGCAAACGATAACAGCCGCAAATCCAAACAGAATCAAAAGATTATTTGCATACAGCCCTAAATTGTAGATTTCTCAAGACCTATTGTTTTTGGTGAAGATCGGTTGAGGGAAAGGGGTAGTTTACCTGTAACGTTTTATGTTTTAACAAGCGTATTTCCTATGGCAAACGATAACAGCCGCAAATTCAAACATAATCAAATAATGTTTTGCATACAGCCCTGATTTGTAGAGTAATCAAGACCTATTGTTTTTGGTGAAGATCGGTTAAGGGGAAGGGGTAGTTTACCTGCAACGTTTTTTTAACAAGCGTATTTTCTATGGCAAACGATAACAGCCGCATATTCAAACAGAATCAAATAATTTTTTGCATACGTCCCTGAATTGTAGAGGTCTCAAAGACTTTCGATTTTGGTGAAGATCGGTTAAGGGGAAGGGGTAGTTTACCAGCAACCTTTTACGTTTTAACAAGAGTAAAGTACTTGAAAATTTATTTAAACTTATTGAAACAATGGTAATTGTTAAAAATTCAATAATTTTGTTGCCAGGCAATAAAATTATAATTTTTCATTTTAATGTAATATAATATTTTTCATTTAATACAGCAATAAAAAGGCAGGTAAGACAGCCTGGCTGTTTGGGTGAAAATGATTTTAAATATAAATCTTAGAATATGGAAGTCATGTATGGTTCTCCATACCGATATTTTCTATGGTAAACGATAACAGCCGCAAATTCAAACAGAATCAAATGATGTTTTGCATACAGCCCTGTATTGTAGAGTTCTCAATACTTGTTGGTGTTGGTGAAGATCGGTTAAGGGAAAGGGGTAGTTTACCAGCAACATTTTATGTTTTAACAAGGGTAATTTTTTATATGACGAACGATAACTGCCGTAAATTCTAACAGAATCAACGAGGTTTTTGCATACCTTTTTGAACTAAAGAGGACTCAAGGTCTGTTGATTTTGTTGAAGATCGGTTAAAGGAAGGGGTAGTTTATCAGCAACGTTTTATGTTTTGAAAAGGGTAATTTTTTTTATGACGAACGATAACTGCCGAAAATTCAAAGAGAATCAAATAATTTTTTGCCCCCTGTCCTGAGTTGCAGAGATCTCAAGGTCTATTGATTTTGGGGTGAAGGGACAGGGGTAGTTTACCTGCAACATTTTATGTTGTAACAAGAGAAATGTTTCCATGACGAACGATAACTGCCGCACAGTCAAACAGAATCAAATATTTTTTTGCATGCATCACTGAATTGTAGAGGACGGAAGGTCTATTGATTTTGGAGAAGATCGGTTAAGAGAAAGGGGTAGTTTACCATAAACATTTTATGATTTAAAAAGAGTAAAGTACACTACTTAATTTTTATAAATAAAGTATCCTGATAAGAAGCTCATAGTAATCCACTGTAGATACGTAGATGACATATCTATAAATGAAGAGGTTAGGTGATCGGGGTGGGGGTAATTTTCTATTATTAAAAATTATAGTTGAAGGTGGAGGGGAGAATTTTTTATATGTGCACTACGTTATCGGCAACAAAAAAGTAGTTTTTTGTTAAAATTGCTTCCCGGGCTCTTTAGCCGTAGGCCAATGTTTTCTGCAAAACCAGAGTTTTCGGTACCATCGACTGCCATCATCGGTGAAAATCGAGTGCGAAAACGTGAGGTGGTATACGTTCGTGACCACAGTACAGTGGTTAATGCTGAAGCAATAAGTAGAAAGACGTAGTTTCTATGGAAATATTTCATTTCGAATATGATTTTAAATATAAATCTTAGAACATGGAAGTCATGTATGGTTCTCCATACCGATATTTTACTTCCATGTTCCTTAAGGAAATGGAAGTATGGTGATGGCAAAAAAAATCGTGTTCGAGATTATTGCAGAATATGATTGTACTACACTCAAAACATGAAAAAAAGTCATTTTTCGAAAAGTGTGTGTGTGTGTGTGTAGATTTTTTTTTTGGCAAACGATAACAGCCGCAAATACAAACAGAATCAAATAATTTTTTGCACACAGCCCTGATTTGTAGAGTATTCGCGACCTACTGTTTTTGGTGAAGATCGATTGAGGGAAAGGGGTAGTTTACCGGCAACGGTTTTTTTTATCAAGGGTAATTTTGTTTGTTTGGAAAACGATAACAGCCGAAAATTCAAACAGAATCAAATGATGTTTCGCATACAGCCCTAAATTGTAGGGTTGTCAAGATCTGTTGATTTTGGTAAAGATCGGTTAAGGGAAAGGGGTAGTTTACCGGCAACGTTTTATGTTTTTACAAGGGTATTTTTTATGGCAAACGATAACAGCTGCAAATTCAAACATAATCAAATACGTTTTTGCATAAAGCCCTGATTTTTTGAGTACTAAAGACCTATTGTTTTTGGTGAAGATCGTTTAAGGGAAAGGGGTAGTTTACACGCCACGTTTTTTGTTTTATCAAGGGTATTTTGTATGGCAAACGATAACAGCCGCAAATTCAAACAGAATCAAAAGATTATTTGCATACAGCCCTAAATTGTAGAGTTGTCAAGACCTATTGTTTTTGGTGAAGTTCGGTTGAGGGAAAGGGGTAGTTTACCTGCAACGTTTTTTTAACAAGGGTATTTTCTATGGCAAACGATAACAGCCGCAAATTCAAACAGAATCAAATAATGTTTTGCATACAGCCCTGATTTGTAGAGTGCTCAAGACCTGTTGTTTTTGGTGAAGATCGGTTAAGGGGAAGGGGTAGTTTACCAGCAACGTTTTTTTATCAAGCGTATTTTCTATGGCAAACGATAACAGCCGCAAATTCAAACGGAATCAAATAATTTTTTGCATACGTCCCTGAATTGTAGAGGTCTCAATTACTTTCGATTTTGGTGAAGATCGGTTAATGGGAAGGGGTAGTTTACCGGCAACCTTTTACGTTTTAACAAGAGTAAAGTACTTGAAAATTTATTTAAACTTTTTGAAACAATGGTAATTGTTAAAAATAAAATAAATTTGTTGCCAGGCAATAAAATTATAATTTTTTCATTTTAATGTAATATAATATTTTTCATTTAATACAGCAATAAAAAGGCAGGTAAGACACAGCCTGGCTGTTTGGCTGACAATGATTTTAAAAATAAATCTTAGAATATGGAAGTCATGTATGGTTCTCCATACCGATATTTACTTCCATGTTCCTTAAGGAAATGGAAGTATGGTGATGGCAAAAAAAATCGTGTTCGAGATTATTGCAGAATATGATTGTACTACACTCAAAACATGAAAAAAAGTCATTTTCCGAAAAGTGTCTGTCTGTGTCTCTATCTGTCTATAAATTTTTTTTATGGCAAACGATAACAGCCGCAAATTCAAACAGAATCAAATAATGTTTCGCATACAGCCCTGAATTGTAGAGTTCTCACGATCTGTTCATTTTGGTAAAGATCGGTTAAGGGAAAGGGGTAGTTTACCAGCAACGTTTTATGTTTTAACAAGGGTATTTTATATGGCAAACGATAGCAGCCGCAAATTCAAACACAAGCAAATTATTATTTGCATACAGCCCTAAATTGTAGAGTTCTCAATACCTTTTGTTTTTGGTGAAGATCGGTTAAGGGAAAGGGGTAGTTTACTTGCAACGTTTTATGTTTTAAAAGGGTATTTTCTATGGCAAACGATAAGAGCCGCAAATTCAAACGGAATCAAATAAGATTTTGCATACAGCCCTGATTTCTTGAGTACTAAAGACCTATTGTTTTTGGTGAAGATCGGTTTAGGGGGAAGGGTTAGTTTACCTGCAACGTGTTTTGTTTTATCAAGGGTATTTTCTATGGCAAACGATAACAGTCGCAAATTCAAACAAAATCATATAATATTTTACATGCAGCCCTGAATTGTAGAGTTCTCAAGACCTGTTGTTTTTGGTAAAGATCGGTTAAGGGAAAGGGGTAGTTTACCAGCAACGGTTTTTTATCAAGGGTAATTTTTTTCTATGGTAAACGATAACAGCCACAAATTCAAACAGAATCAAATGATGTTTTGCATACAGCCCTGTATTGTAGAGTTCTCAATACCTATTGTTGTTGGTGAAGATCGGTTAAGGGAATGGGGTAGTTTACCAGCAACGTTTTATGTTTTATAAGGGTATTTACTATGGCAAACGATAAGAGCCGCAAATTCAAACAGAATCAAATACGTTTTTGCATACAGCCCTGTTTTGTTGAGTACTAAAGACCTATTGTTTTTGGTGAAGATCGGTTAAGGGAAAGGGGTAGTTTACTAGCAACGTTTTATTTTTTAACAAGGGTATTTTATATGGCAAACGATAACAGCCGCAAATTCTAACATAATCAAATGATTATATGCATACAGCCCTAAATTGTAGAGATCTCAAGACCTATTGTTTTTGGTGAAGATCGGTTAACGGAAAGGGGTAGTTTACCGGCAACGTTTTATGTTTTAACAAGGGTATTTTTTCTGTGACGAACGATAACTGCCGTAAATTCAAAGAGAATCAATTAATGCTTTGCATACACCCCTGAATTGTAGAGTTCTCAAGACCTATTGTTATTGGTGAAGATCGGTTAATGGAATAGGGTAGTTTACCAGCAAAGTTTTATGTTTTGTCAAGGGTGTTTTATATGGCAAACGATAACAGCCGCAAATTCAAACAGAATCAAATAATTGTTTGCATACAAGCCTGAATTGTAGAGTACCCAAGACCTGTCGTTTTTCGTAAAGATCGGTTAAGGGAAATGGGTAGTTTAGTAGCAACGTTTTATGTTTTATAAGGGTATTTTGTATGGCAAACGATAAGAGCCGCAAATTCAAACAGAATCAAATACGTTTTTGCATACAGCCCTGTTTTGTTGTGTTATCAAGACCTGTCGTTTTTGGTGATGATCGGTTAAGGGAAAGGGGTAGTTTACCTACAACGGTTTTTTATCAAGGGTAATTTTTTACTTTTTCTATGGTAAACGATAACAGCCGCAAATTCAAACAGAATCAAATAAGTTTTTGCACATAGCACTGATTTGTAGAGTACTCAAGACCTATTGTTTTTAGTGAAGATCGGTTAAGGGAAAGGGGTAGTTTACCAGCAACGTTTTATGTTTTATAAGGGTATTTTATATGGCAAACGATAATAGCCGCAAATTCAAACAGAATCAAATACGTTTTTGCATACAGCCCTGTTTTGTTGAGTACTAAAGACCTATTGCTTTTGGTGAAGATCGGTTAAGGGAAACGGGTAGTTTGCCGGACACGGTTTTTGTTTTATCAAGGGTATTTTATATGGCAAATGATAACAGCCGCAAATTCAAACAGAATCAAATACGTTTTTGCATACAGCCCTGTTTTGTTGAGTACTAAAGACCTATTGGTTTTGGTGAAGATCGGTTAAGGGAAACGGGTAGTTTACCGGACACGTTTTTTGTTTTATCAAGGGTATTTTATATGGCAAATGATAACAGCCGCAAATTCAAACAGAATCATATAATATTTTGAATACAGCCGTGAAATGTACAGTTCTCAAGACCTGTTGGTTTTGTTGAAGATCGGTTAAGGGAAAGGGGTAGTTTACATGCAACGTATTATGTTTTAACAAGGGTATTTTTTCTATGACGAACGATAACTGCCGTAAATTCAAAGAGAATCAACTAATGTTTAGCATACAGCCCTGAATTGTAGAGTTCTCAAGACCTATTGTTTTTGGTGAAGATCGGTTAATGGAATAGGGTAGTTTACCAGCAACGTTTTATGTTTTATCAAGGGTGTTTTCTATGGCAAACGATAACAGCCGCAAATTCAAACTAAATCAAATAATTGTTTGCATGCAGTCCTGAATTGTAGAGTACCTAAGACCAGTCGTTTTTGGTGAAGATCGGTTAAGGGAAAGGGGTACTTTACCTGCAACGGTTTTTTATCAAGGGTAATTTTACTTCCATATTCCTTAAGGAATGGAAGTATGGTGATGGCAAAAAAAATCGTGTTCGAGATTATTGCAGATTCTGATTCTACTACACTCAAAACATGAAAAAAATTCGTTTTCCGAAAAGTGTCTGTCTGTCTGTCTGTCTGTCTGTCTGTGTGTCTGTAGATTTTTTTTTTGGCAAACGATAACTGCCGCAAATTCAAACAGAATCAAATAATGTTTTGCATACAGCCCTGATTTGCAGAGTACTCGCGACCTATTGTTTTTGGTGAAGATCGGTTGAGGGAAAGGGGTAGTTTACCTGCAACGGTTTTTTTTTAGCAAGGGTAATTTTGTTTGTTTGGCAAACGATAACAGCCGCAAATTCAAACAGAATCAAATACGTTTTTGCATAAAGCCCTGATTTCTTGAGTACTAAAGACCTATTGTTTTTGGTGAAGATCGTTTAAGGGAAAGGGGTAGTTTACACGCCACGTTTTTTGTTTTATCAAGGGTATTTTGTATGGCAAACGATAACAGCCGCAAATTCAAACAGAATCAAAAGATTATTTGCATACAGCCCTAAATTGTAGAGTTGTCAAGACCTATTGTTTTTGGTGAAGTTCGGTTGAGGGAAAGGGGTAGTTTACCTGCAACGTTTTTTTAACAAGGGTATTTTCTATGGCAAACGATAACAGCCGCAAATTCAAACAGAATCAAATAATGTTTTGCATACAGCCCTGATTTGTAGAGTACTGAAGACCTATTGTTTTTGGTGAAGATCGGTTAAGGGAAAGGGGTAGTTTACCTGTAACGTTTTATGTTTTAACAAGCGTATTTCCTATGGCAAACGATAACAGCCGCAAATTCAAACATAATCAAATAATGTTTTGCATACAGCCCTGATTTGTAGAGTGCTCAAGACCTGTTGTTTTTGGTGAAGATCGGTTAAGGGGAAGGGGTAGTTTACCAGCAACGTTTTTTTATCAAGCGTATTTTCTATGGCAAACGATAACAGCCGCAAATTCAAACGGAATCAAATAATTTTTTGCATACGTCCCTGAATTGTAGAGGTCTCAATTACTTTCGATTTTGGTGAAGATCGGTTAATGGGAAGGGGTAGTTTACCGGCAACCTTTTACGTTTTAACAAGAGTAAAGTACTTGAAAATTTATTTAAACTTTTTGAAACAATGGTAATTGTTAAAAATAAAATAAATTTGTTGCCAGGCAATAAAATTATAATTTTTTCATTTTAATGTAATATAATATTTTTCATTTAATACAGCAATAAAAAGGCAGGTAAGACACAGCCTGGCTGTTTGGCTGACAATGATTTTAAAAATAAATCTTAGAATATGGAAGTCATGTATGGTTCTCCATACCGATATTTACTTCCATGTTCCTTAAGGAAATGGAAGTATGGTGATGGCAAAAAAAATCGTGTTCGAGATTATTGCAGAATATGATTGTACTACACTCAAAACATGAAAAAAAGTCATTTTCCGAAAAGTGTCTGTCTGTGTCTCTATCTGTCTATAAATTTTTTTTATGGCAAACGATAACAGCCGCAAATTCAAACAGAATCAAATAATGTTTCGCATACAGCCCTGAATTGTAGAGTTCTCACGATCTGTTCATTTTGGTAAAGATCGGTTAAGGGAAAGGGGTAGTTTACCAGCAACGTTTTATGTTTTAACAAGGGTATTTTATATGGCAAACGATAGCAGCCGCAAATTCAAACACAAGCAAATTATTATTTGCATACAGCCCTAAATTGTAGAGTTCTCAATACCTTTTGTTTTTGGTGAAGATCGGTTAAGGGAAAGGGGTAGTTTACTTGCAACGTTTTATGTTTTAAAAGGGTATTTTCTATGGCAAACGATAAGAGCCGCAAATTCAAACGGAATCAAATAAGATTTTGCATACAGCCCTGATTTCTTGAGTACTAAAGACCTATTGTTTTTGGTGAAGATCGGTTTAGGGGGAAGGGGTAGTTTACCTGCAACGTGTTTTGTTTTATCAAGGGTATTTTCTATGGCAAACGATAACAGTCGCAAATTCAAACAAAATCATATAATATTTTACATGCAGCCCTGAATTGTAGAGTTCTCAAGACCTGTTGTTTTTGGTAAAGATCGGTTAAGGGAAAGGGGTAGTTTACCAGCAACGGTTTTTTATCAAGGGTAATTTTTTTCTATGGTAAACGATAACAGCCACAAATTCAAACAGAATCAAATGATGTTTTGCATACAGCCCTGTATTGTAGAGTTCTCAATACCTATTGTTGTTGGTGAAGATCGGTTAAGGGAATGGGGTAGTTTACCAGCAACGTTTTATGTTTTATAAGGGTATTTACTATGGCAAACGATAAGAGCCGCAAATTCAAACAGAATCAAATACGTTTTTGCATACAGCCCTGTTTTGTTGAGTACTAAAGACCTATTGTTTTTGGTGAAGATCGGTTAAGGGAAAGGGGTAGTTTACTAGCAACGTTTTATTTTTTAACAAGGGTATTTTATATGGCAAACGATAACAGCCGCAAATTCTAACATAATCAAATGATTATATGCATACAGCCCTAAATTGTAGAGATCTCAAGACCTATTGTTTTTGGTGAAGATCGGTTAACGGAAAGGGGTAGTTTACCGGCAACGTTTTATGTTTTAACAAGGGTATTTTTTCTGTGACGAACGATAACTGCCGTAAATTCAAAGAGAATCAATTAATGCTTTGCATACACCCCTGAATTGTAGAGTTCTCAAGACCTATTGTTATTGGTGAAGATCGGTTAATGGAATAGGGTAGTTTACCTGCAACGTTTTTTTAACAAGGGTATTTTCTATGGCAAACGATAACAGCCGCAAATTCAAACAGAATCAAATAATGTTTTGCATACAGCCCTGATTTGTAGAGTACTGAAGACCTATTATTTTTGGTGAAGATCGGTTAAGGGAAAGGGGTAGTTTACCTGTAACGTTTTATGTTTTAACAAGCGTATTTCCTATGGCAAACGATAACAGCCGCAAATTCAAACATAATCAAATAATGTTTTGCATACAGCCCTGATTTGTAGAGTGCTCAAGACCTGTTGTTTTTGGTGAAGATCGGTTAAGGGGAAGGGGTAGTTTACCAGCAACGTTTTTTTATCAAGCGTATTTTCTATGGCAAACGATAACAGCCGCAAATTCAAACGGAATCAAATAATTTTTTGCATACGTCCCTGAATTGTAGAGGTCTCAATTACTTTCGATTTTGGTGAAGATCGGTTAATGGGAAGGGGTAGTTTACCGGCAACCTTTTACGTTTTAACAAGAGTAAAGTACTTGAAAATTTATTTAAACTTTTTGAAACAATGGTAATTGTTAAAAATAAAATAAATTTGTTGCCAGGCAATAAAATTATAATTTTTTCATTTTAATGTAATATAATATTTTTCATTTAATACAGCAATAAAAAGGCAGGTAAGACACAGCCTGGCTGTTTGGCTGACAATGATTTTAAAAATAAATCTTAGAATATGGAAGTCATGTATGGTTCTCCATACCGATATTTACTTCCATGTTCCTTAAGGAAATGGAAGTATGGTGATGGCAAAAAAAATCGTGTTCGAGATTATTGCAGAATATGATTGTACTACACTCAAAACATGAAAAAAAGTCATTTTCCGAAAAGTGTCTGTCTGTGTCTCTATCTGTCTATAAATTTTTTTTATGGCAAACGATAACAGCCGCAAATTCAAACAGAATCAAATAATGTTTCGCATACAGCCCTGAATTGTAGAGTTCTCACGATCTGTTCATTTTGGTAAAGATCGGTTAAGGGAAAGGGGTAGTTTACCAGCAACGTTTTATGTTTTAACAAGGGTATTTTATATGGCAAACGATAGCAGCCGCAAATTCAAACACAAGCAAATTATTATTTGCATACAGCCCTAAATTGTAGAGTTCTCAATACCTTTTGTTTTTGGTGAAGATCGGTTAAGGGAAAGGGGTAGTTTACTTGCAACGTTTTATGTTTTAAAAGGGTATTTTCTATGGCAAACGATAAGAGCCGCAAATTCAAACGGAATCAAATAAGATTTTGCATACAGCCCTGATTTCTTGAGTACTAAAGACCTATTGTTTTTGGTGAAGATCGGTTTAGGGGGAAGGGGTAGTTTACCTGCAACGTGTTTTGTTTTATCAAGGGTATTTTCTATGGCAAACGATAACAGTCGCAAATTCAAACAAAATCATATAATATTTTACATGCAGCCCTGAATTGTAGAGTTCTCAAGACCTGTTGTTTTTGGTAAAGATCGGTTAAGGGAAAGGGGTAGTTTACCAGCAACGGTTTTTTATCAAGGGTAATTTTTTTCTATGGTAAACGATAACAGCCACAAATTCAAACAGAATCAAATGATGTTTTGCATACAGCCCTGTATTGTAGAGTTCTCAATACCTATTGTTGTTGGTGAAGATCGGTTAAGGGAATGGGGTAGTTTACCAGCAACGTTTTATGTTTTATAAGGGTATTTACTATGGCAAACGATAAGAGCCGCAAATTCAAACAGAATCAAATACGTTTTTGCATACAGCCCTGTTTTGTTGAGTACTAAAGACCTATTGTTTTTGGTGAAGATCGGTTAAGGGAAAGGGGTAGTTTACTAGCAACGTTTTATTTTTTAACAAGGGTATTTTATATGGCAAACGATAACAGCCGCAAATTCTAACATAATCAAATGATTATATGCATACAGCCCTAAATTGTAGAGATCTCAAGACCTATTGTTTTTGGTGAAGATCGGTTAACGGAAAGGGGTAGTTTACCGGCAACGTTTTATGTTTTAACAAGGGTATTTTTTCTGTGACGAACGATAACTGCCGTAAATTCAAAGAGAATCAATTAATGCTTTGCATACACCCCTGAATTGTAGAGTTCTCAAGACCTATTGTTATTGGTGAAGATCGGTTAATGGAATAGGGTAGTTTACCTGCAACGTTTTTTTAACAAGGGTATTTTCTATGGCAAACGATAACAGCCGCAAATTCAAACAGAATCAAATAATGTTTTGCATACAGCCCTGATTTGTAGAGTACTGAAGACCTATTGTTTTTGGTGAAGATCGGTTAAGGGAAAGGGGTAGTTTACCTGTAACGTTTTATGTTTTAACAAGCGTATTTCCTATGGCAAACGATAACAGCCGCAAATTCAAACATAATCAAATAATGTTTTGCATACAGCCCTGATTTGTAGAGTGCTCAAGACCTGTTGTTTTTGGTGAAGATCGGTTAAGGGGAAGGGGTAGTTTACCAGCAACGTTTTTTTATCAAGCGTATTTTCTATGGCAAACGATAACAGCCGCAAATTCAAACGGAATCAAATAATTTTTTGCATACGTCCCTGAATTGTAGAGGTCTCAATTACTTTCGATTTTGGTGAAGATCGGTTAATGGGAAGGGGTAGTTTACCGGCAACCTTTTACGTTTTAACAAGAGTAAAGTACTTGAAAATTTATTTAAACTTTTTGAAACAATGGTAATTGTTAAAAATAAAATAAATTTGTTGCCAGGCAATAAAATTATAATTTTTTCATTTTAATGTAATATAATATTTTTCATTTAATACAGCAATAAAAAGGCAGGTAAGACACAGCCTGGCTGTTTGGCTGACAATGATTTTAAAAATAAATCTTAGAATATGGAAGTCATGTATGGTTCTCCATACCGATATTTACTTCCATGTTCCTTAAGGAAATGGAAGTATGGTGATGGCAAAAAAAATCGTGTTCGAGATTATTGCAGAATATGATTGTACTACACTCAAAACATGAAAAAAAGTCATTTTCCGAAAAGTGTCTGTCTGTGTCTCTATCTGTCTATAAATTTTTTTTATGGCAAACGATAACAGCCGCAAATTCAAACAGAATCAAATAATGTTTCGCATACAGCCCTGAATTGTAGAGTTCTCACGATCTGTTCATTTTGGTAAAGATCGGTTAAGGGAAAGGGGTAGTTTACCAGCAACGTTTTATGTTTTAACAAGGGTATTTTATATGGCAAACGATAGCAGCCGCAAATTCAAACACAAGCAAATTATTATTTGCATACAGCCCTAAATTGTAGAGTTCTCAATACCTTTTGTTTTTGGTGAAGATCGGTTAAGGGAAAGGGGTAGTTTACTTGCAACGTTTTATGTTTTAAAAGGGTATTTTCTATGGCAAACGATAAGAGCCGCAAATTCAAACGGAATCAAATAAGATTTTGCATACAGCCCTGATTTCTTGAGTACTAAAGACCTATTGTTTTTGGTGAAGATCGGTTTAGGGGGAAGGGGTAGTTTACCTGCAACGTGTTTTGTTTTATCAAGGGTATTTTCTATGGCAAACGATAACAGTCGCAAATTCAAACAAAATCATATAATATTTTACATGCAGCCCTGAATTGTAGAGTTCTCAAGACCTGTTGTTTTTGGTAAAGATCGGTTAAGGGAAAGGGGTAGTTTACCAGCAACGGTTTTTTATCAAAGGTAATTTTTTTCTATGGTAAACGATAACAGCCACAAATTCAAACAGAATCAAATGATGTTTTGCATACAGCCCTGTATTGTAGAGTTCTCAATACCTATTGTTGTTGGTGAAGATCGGTTAAGGGAATGGGGTAGTTTACCAGCAACGTTTTATGTTTTATAAGGGTATTTACTATGGCAAACGATAAGAGCCGCAAATTCAAACAGAATCAAATACGTTTTTGCATACAGCCCTGTTTTGTTGAGTACTAAAGACCTATTGTTTTTGGTGAAGATCGGTTAAGGGAAAGGGGTAGTTTACTAGCAACGTTTTATTTTTTAACAAGGGTATTTTATATGGCAAACGATAACAGCCGCAAATTCTAACATAATCAAATGATTATATGCATACAGCCCTAAATTGTAGAGATCTCAAGACCTATTGTTTTTGGTGAAGATCGGTTAACGGAAAGGGGTAGTTTACCGGCAACGTTTTATGTTTTAACAAGGGTATTTTTTCTGTGACGAACGATAACTGCCGTAAATTCAAAGAGAATCAATTAATGCTTTGCATACACCCCTGAATTGTAGAGTTCTCAAGACCTATTGTTATTGGTGAAGATCGGTTAATGGAATAGGGTAGTTTACCAGCAAAGTTTTATGTTTTGTCAAGGGTGTTTTATATGGCAAACGATAACAGCCGCAAATTCAAACAGAATCAAATAATTGTTTGCATACAAGCCTGAATTGTAGAGTACCCAAGACCTGTCGTTTTTCGTAAAGATCGGTTAAGGGAAATGGGTAGTTTAGTAGCAACGTTTTATGTTTTATAAGGGTATTTTGTATGGCAAACGATAAGAGCCGCAAATTCAAACAGAATCAAATACGTTTTTGCATACAGCCCTGTTTTGTTGTGTTATCAAGACCTGTCGTTTTTGGTGATGATCGGTTAAGGGAAAGGGGTAGTTTACCTACAACGGTTTTTTATCAAGGGTAATTTTTTACTTTTTCTATGGTAAACGATAACAGCCGCAAATTCAAACAGAATCAAATAAGTTTTTGCACATAGCACTGATTTGTAGAGTACTCAAGACCTATTGTTTTTAGTGAAGATCGGTTAAGGGAAAGGGGTAGTTTACCAGCAACGTTTTATGTTTTATAAGGGTATTTTATATGGCAAACGATAATAGCCGCAAATTCAAACAGAATCAAATACGTTTTTGCATACAGCCCTGTTTTGTTGAGTACTAAAGACCTATTGCTTTTGGTGAAGATCGGTTAAGGGAAACGGGTAGTTTGCCGGACACGGTTTTTGTTTTATCAAGGGTATTTTATATGGCAAATGATAACAGCCGCAAATTCAAACAGAATCAAATACGTTTTTGCATACAGCCCTGTTTTGTTGAGTACTAAAGACCTATTGGTTTTGGTGAAGATCGGTTAAGGGAAACGGGTAGTTTACCGGACACGTTTTTTGTTTTATCAAGGGTATTTTATATGGCAAATGATAACAGCCGCAAATTCAAACAGAATCATATAATATTTTGAATACAGCCGTGAAATGTACAGTTCTCAAGACCTGTTGGTTTTGTTGAAGATCGGTTAAGGGAAAGGGGTAGTTTACATGCAACGTATTATGTTTTAACAAGGGTATTTTTTCTATGACGAACGATAACTGCCGTAAATTCAAAGAGAATCAACTAATGTTTAGCATACAGCCCTGAATTGTAGAGTTCTCAAGACCTATTGTTTTTGGTGAAGATCGGTTAATGGAATAGGGTAGTTTACCAGCAACGTTTTATGTTTTATCAAGGGTGTTTTCTATGGCAAACGATAACAGCCGCAAATTCAAACTAAATCAAATAATTGTTTGCATGCAGTCCTGAATTGTAGAGTACCTAAGACCAGTCGTTTTTGGTGAAGATCGGTTAAGGGAAAGGGGTACTTTACCTGCAACGGTTTTTTATCAAGGGTAATTTTACTTCCATATTCCTTAAGGAATGGAAGTATGGTGATGGCAAAAAAAATCGTGTTCGAGATTATTGCAGATTCTGATTCTACTACACTCAAAACATGAAAAAAATTCGTTTTCCGAAAAGTGTCTGTCTGTCTGTCTGTCTGTCTATCTGTGTGTCTGTAGATTTTTTTTTTGGCAAACGATAACTGCCGCAAATTCAAACAGAATCAAATAATGTTTTGCATACAGCCCTGATTTGCAGAGTACTCGCGACCTATTGTTTTTGGTGAAGATCGGTTGAGGGAAAGGGGTAGTTTACCTGCAACGGTTTTTTTTAGCAAGGGTAATTTTGTTTGTTTGGCAAACGATAACAGCCGCAAATTCAAACAGAATCAAATAATGTTTCGCATACAGCCCTGAATTGTAGAGTTCTCAAGATCTGTTGATTTTGGTGAAGATCGGTTAAGGGAAAGGGGTAGTTTACCTGTAACGTTTTATGTTTTAACAAGGGTATTTCCTATGGCAAACGATAACAGCCGCAAATTCAAACAGAATCAAAAGATTATTTGCATACAGCCCTAAATTGTAGAGTTCTCAGGACCTATTGTTTTTGGTGAAGATCGGTTGAGGGAAAGGGGTAGTTTACCAGCAACGTTTTTTTAACAAGGGTATTTTCTATGGCAAACGATAACAGCCGCAAATTCAAACAGAATCAAATAATGTTTTGCATACAGCCCTGAATTGTAGAGGTCTCAATAACTTTCGATTTTGGTGAAGATCGGTTAAGGGGAAGGGGTAGTTTACCTGCAACCTTTTACGTTTTAACAAGAGGAAAGTACTTGAAAATTTATTTAAACTTTTTGAAACAATGGTAATTGTTAAAAATAAAATAATTTTGTTGCCAGGCAATAAAATTATAATTTTTTCATTTTAATGTAATATAATATTTTTCATTTAATACAGCAATAAAAAGGCAGGTAAGACACAGCCTGGCTGTTTGGCTGAAAATGATTTTAAATATAAATCTTAGAATATGGAAGTCATGTATGGTTCTCCATACCGATATTTTACTTCCATATTCCTTAAGGAATGGAAGTATGGTGATGGCAAAAAAAATCGTGTTCGTGATTATTGCAGATTCTGATTCTACTACACTCAAAACATGAAAAAAGTCGTTTTCCGAAAAGTGTCTGTGTGTGTGTGTGTCTGTCTGTGTGTCTGTCTGTCTGTGTGTGTGTCTGTCTGTCTGTAGATTTTTTTTCTATGGTAAACGATAACTGCCGCAAATTCAAACAGAATCAAATACTTTTTTGCATACAGGGCTGATTTGTAGAGGACTCGCGACCTGTTGTTTTTGGTGAAGATCGGTTGAGGCAAAGGGGTAGTTTACCAGCAACGGTTTTTTTTATCAAGGGAAATTTTTTTTTTGGCAAACGATAACAGCCGCAAATTCAAACAGAATCAAATAATGTTTCGTATGCAGCCCTGATTTGTGGGGTTCTCAAGACGTTTTGTTTTTGGTGAAGATCGGTTAAGGGGAAGGGGTAGTTTACCAGTAACGTTTTATGTTTTAACAAGGGTATTTCCTATGGCAAATGATAACAGCCGCAAATTCAAACAGAATAAAAAGATAATTTGCATAGAGCTCTAAATTGTAGAGTTCTCAAGACATGTTGTTTTTGGTGAAGATCGGTTAAGGGAAAGGGGTAGTTTACCTACAACCTTTTTTTAACAAGGGTATTTTCTATGGCAAACGATAACAGCCGCAAATTCAAACAGAATCAAATAATTGTCTGCATACAACCCTGATTTGTAGTTTACTCAAGACCTATTGTTTTTGGTGAAGATCGGTTGAGGGGAAGGGGTAGTTTACCGGCAACGTTTTTTATCAAGCGTATTTTCTATGGCAAACGATAACTGCCGCAAATTCAAACAGAATCAAATAATTTTTTGCATACAGCCCTGATTTGTAGAGTACTCGCGACCTATTGTTTTTGGTGAAGATCGGTTGAGGGGAAGGGGTAGTTTACCGGACACGGTTTTTGTTTTATCAAGGGTATTTTATATGGCAAATGATAACAGCCGCAAATTCAAACAGAATCAAATACGTTTTTGCATACAGCCCTGTTTTGTTGAGTACTAAAGACCTATTGGTTTTGGTGAAGATCGGTTAAGGGAAACGGGTAGTTTACCGGACACGTTTTTTGTTTTATCAAGGGTATTTTATATGGCAAATGATAACAGCCGCAAATTCAAACAGAATCATATAATATTTTGAATACAGCCGTGAAATGTACAGTTCTCAAGACCTGTTGGTTTTGTTGAAGATCGGTTAAGGGAAAGGGGTAGTTTACATGCAACGTATTATGTTTTAACAAGGGTATTTTTTCTATGACGAACGATAACTGCCGTAAATTCAAAGAGAATCAACTAATGTTTAGCATACAGCCCTGAATTGTAGAGTTCTCAAGACCTATTGTTTTTGGTGAAGATCGGTTAATGGAATAGGGTAGTTTACCAGCAACGTTTTATGTTTTATCAAGGGTGTTTTCTATGGCAAACGATAACAGCCGCAAATTCAAACTAAATCAAATAATTGTTTGCATGCAGTCCTGAATTGTAGAGTACCTAAGACCAGTCGTTTTTGGTGAAGATCGGTTAAGGGAAAGGGGTACTTTACCTGCAACGGTTTTTTATCAAGGGTAATTTTACTTCCATATTCCTTAAGGAATGGAAGTATGGTGATGGCAAAAAAAATCGTGTTCGAGATTATTGCAGATTCTGATTCTACTACACTCAAAACATGAAAAAAATTCGTTTTCCGAAAAGTGTCTGTCTGTCTGTCTGTCTGTCTATCTGTGTGTCTGTAGATTTTTTTTTTGGCAAACGATAACTGCCGCAAATTCAAACAGAATCAAATAATGTTTTGCATACAGCCCTGATTTGCAGAGTACTCGCGACCTATTGTTTTTGGTGAAGATCGGTTGAGGGAAAGGGGTAGTTTACCTGCAACGGTTTTTTTTAGCAAGGGTAATTTTGTTTGTTTGGCAAACGATAACAGCCGCAAATTCAAACAGAATCAAATAATGTTTCGCATACAGCCCTGAATTGTAGAGTTCTCAAGATCTGTTGATTTTGGTGAAGATCGGTTAAGGGAAAGGGGTAGTTTACCTGTAACGTTTTATGTTTTAACAAGGGTATTTCCTATGGCAAACGATAACAGCCGCAAATTCAAACAGAATCAAAAGATTATTTGCATACAGCCCTAAATTGTAGAGTTCTCAGGACCTATTGTTTTTGGTGAAGATCGGTTGAGGGAAAGGGGTAGTTTACCAGCAACGTTTTTTTAACAAGGGTATTTTCTATGGCAAACGATAACAGCCGCAAATTCAAACAGAATCAAATAATGTTTTGCATACAGCCCTGAATTGTAGAGGTCTCAATAACTTTCGATTTTGGTGAAGATCGGTTAAGGGGAAGGGGTAGTTTACCTGCAACCTTTTACGTTTTAACAAGAGGAAAGTACTTGAAAATTTATTTAAACTTTTTGAAACAATGGTAATTGTTAAAAATAAAATAATTTTGTTGCCAGGCAATAAAATTATAATTTTTTCATTTTAATGTAATATAATATTTTTCATTTAATACAGCAATAAAAAGGCAGGTAAGACACAGCCTGGCTGTTTGGCTGAAAATGATTTTAAATATAAATCTTAGAATATGGAAGTCATGTATGGTTCTCCATACCGATATTTTACTTCCATATTCCTTAAGGAATGGAAGTATGGTGATGGCAAAAAAAATCGTGTTCGTGATTATTGCAGATTCTGATTCTACTACACTCAAAACATGAAAAAAGTCGTTTTCCGAAAAGTGTCTGTGTGTGTGTGTGTCTGTCTGTGTGTCTGTCTGTCTGTGTGTGTGTCTGTCTGTCTGTAGATTTTTTTTCTATGGTAAACGATAACTGCCGCAAATTCAAACAGAATCAAATACTTTTTTGCATACAGGGCTGATTTGTAGAGGACTCGCGACCTGTTGTTTTTGGTGAAGATCGGTTGAGGCAAAGGGGTAGTTTACCAGCAACGGTTTTTTTTATCAAGGGAAATTTTTTTTTTGGCAAACGATAACAGCCGCAAATTCAAACAGAATCAAATAATGTTTCGTATGCAGCCCTGATTTGTGGGGTTCTCAAGACGTTTTGTTTTTGGTGAAGATCGGTTAAGGGGAAGGGGTAGTTTACCAGTAACGTTTTATGTTTTAACAAGGGTATTTCCTATGGCAAATGATAACAGCCGCAAATTCAAACAGAATAAAAAGATAATTTGCATAGAGCTCTAAATTGTAGAGTTCTCAAGACATGTTGTTTTTGGTGAAGATCGGTTAAGGGAAAGGGGTAGTTTACCTACAACCTTTTTTTAACAAGGGTATTTTCTATGGCAAACGATAACAGCCGCAAATTCAAACAGAATCAAATAATTGTCTGCATACAACCCTGATTTGTAGTTTACTCAAGACCTATTGTTTTTGGTGAAGATCGGTTGAGGGGAAGGGGTAGTTTACCGGCAACGTTTTTTATCAAGCGTATTTTCTATGGCAAACGATAACTGCCGCAAATTCAAACAGAATCAAATAATTTTTTGCATACAGCCCTGATTTGTAGAGTACTCGCGACCTATTGTTTTTGGTGAAGATCGGTTGAGGGGAAGGGGGTAGTTTACCAGCAACGGTTTTTTTTATCAAGGGAAATTTTTTTTTTTTGCAAACTATAACAGCCGCAAATTCAAACAGAATCAAATAATGTTTCGCATACAGCCCTGAATTGTAGAGTTCTCAAGGTCTACTGATTTTGGTGAAGATCGGTTAAGGGAAAGGGGTAGTTTACCATCAATGTTTCTTTAACAAGGGTATTTTCTATGGCAAACGATAACAGCCGTAAATTCAAACAGAATCAAATAATTTTCTGCATACAGCCCTGATTTGTAGAGTACTCAAGACCTATTATTTTTGGTGAAGATCGGTTGAGGGGAAGGGGTAGTTTACCGGCAACGTTTTTTATCAAGCGTATTTTCTATGGCAAACGATAACTGCCGCAAATTCAAACAGAATCAAATAATTTTTTGCATACCTCAGTGAACTGTAGAGTACTCAAAGCCTTTAGATTTTGGTGAAGATCAGTTAAGGGGAAGGGGTAGTTTACCAGCAACATTTTACGTTTTAACAAGAGTAAAGTACTTGAAAATTCATTTAAACTTTTTCAAACAATGGTAATTGTTAAAAATAAAATAATTTTGTTGCCAGGCAATCTGAAAATTTCAGATTTTGTACCACAAAATCTGAAAAGATTATACGATAGTTTATGAAATGGTTAATAATACGTCAGTGGAAGGTGTAATGAGAAATTAGCAGAAATGGAAACCTGGGGAATGTTAACTGTTCTGTAGATACAATTTTGTCAGAATGTTTGGAAATGATCATCAACATTGAAGAGAAAGTAAGCATATTAAGAAACATATGTAAGTACTTATTATAAAAAAATAATGTTTGTTTTTTGATAAAGTCATTTTGATTATAAAATATAAATATTTACAACAAGAAAAGAATTTTCAGTTTTCAAAATTTAAATATATTTTTATAAAACAATGGGTTCTTCATTGAGGTGGGGACCATGTCACTCACTCCATCTCAAGCCTCCTCTCTCATTTTGCAGAAAAAGAGGACCCTGTCAAGGCTGATACTTTGACGACAGTGACAGGGCTTTCCACCAAATTCAGCAGAGTGACAGGTAGGCCCAACTCTGATTGGCTCCTCAGATTTCCCCAGCGTTAGTAGGTTCTATGAAAATATTTTATTTCAAAAATGATTTTAAATATAAATCTTAGATATGTTTTATAAATCTCATGTTTTAAGTTTTAACATGGGTAATGTTTTATATGACGAACCATAACTGCCGTAAATTCAAACAGAATCAAATAATGTTTTACATATGTTCCTGAGCTATAGAGGACTCAATGTCTGTTGATTTTGGTGAAGATCGGTTACGGGGAAAGGGCAGTTTACCTGAAACATTTTTTGTTGTAACATGAGTAAAGTACTTAATTTTGATAAAGTATCCTGATAAGATCTTAATAATCCACTGTAGAAACGTAGATGAAATATCTATAAATGAAGAGGCTAGTTGAACGGGCTGGGGGTAATTTTCTATAAATCAAAATTATAGTTGAAGGGGGAGGGGATAATATTTTTTATATGTGTACTACGTTATTGGCAAGAAAGAAGTATTTTTTTGTTAAAATTCCTTCCCTGGCTGTTTGGCTGAAAATGATTTTAAATATAAATCTTAAAATATGGAAGTCATGTATGGTTCTCCATACCGATATTACTTCCATATTCCTTAAGGAATGGAAGTATGGTGATGGCAAAAAAAATCGTGTTCGAGATTATTGCAGATTCTGATTCTACTACACTCAAAACATGAAAAAAAGTCGTTTTCCGAAAAGTGTCTGTGTGTGTGTGTGTCTGTCTGTCTGTCTGTGTGTCTGTCTGTGTGTGTGTGTGTGTGTGTGTGTGTGTGTGTGTGTGTGTGTGTGTGTGTGTGTGTGTGTGTGTGTGTGTGTGTGTGTGTGTGTGTGTGTGTGTGTGTGTGTGTGTAGATTTTTTTTCTATGGCAAACGATAACTGCCGCAAATTCAAACAGAATCAAATAATTTTTTGCAAGCAGCCCTGATTTGCAGAGTACTCGCGACCTATTGTTTTTGGTGAAGATCGGTTAAGGGAAAGGGGTAGTTTACTGGCAACGGTTTTTTTTTAGCAAGGGTAATTTAGTTTGTTTGGCAAACGATAACAGCCGCAAATTCAAACAGAATCAAATAATGTTTCGCATACAGCCCTGATTTGTGGAGTTCTCAAGATCTGTTGATTTTGGTGAAGATCGGTTAAGGGAAAGGGGTAGTTTACCTGTAACGTTTTATGTTTTAACAAGGGTATTTCCTATGGCAAACGATAACAGCCGCAAATTCAAACAGAATCAAAAGATTATTTGCATACAGCCCAAAATTGTAGAGTTCTCAAGACCTGTTGTTTTTGGTGAAGTTCGGTTGAGGGACAGGGGTAGTTTACCTGCAACGTTTTCTTAACAAGGGTATTTCCTATGGCAAACGATAACAGCCGCAAATTCAAACAGAATCAAATAATGTTTTGCATACAGCCCTGATTTGTAGAGTACTCAAGACCTGTTGTTTTTGGTGAAGATCGGTTAAGGGGAAGGGGTAGTTTACCAGCAACATTTTATTATCAAGCGTATTTTTTATGGCAAACGATAACAGAAGCAAATTCAAACAGAATCAAATAATTTTTTGCATGCGTCCCTGAATTGTAGATGTCTCAATGACTTTTGATTTTGGTGAAGATCGGTTAAGGGGAAGGGGTAGTTTACCAGCAACCTTTTACGTTTTAACAAGAGTAAAGTACTTGAAAATTTATTTAAACTTTTTGAAACAATGGTAATTGTTAAAAATAAAATAATTTTGTTGCCAGGCAATAAAATTATAATTTTTTCATTTTAATGTAATATAATATTTTTCATTTAATACAGCAATAAAAAGGCAGGTAAGACACAGCCTGGCTGTTTGGCTGAAAATGATTTTAAATATAAGTCTTAGAATATGGAAGTCATGTATAGTTCTCCATACCGATATTTACTTCCATGTTCCTTAAGGAAATGGAAGTATGGTGATGGCAAAACAAATCGTGTTCGAGATTATTGCAGAATATGATTGTACTACACTCAAAACATGAAAAAAAGTCATTTTTCGAAAAGTGTGTGTGTGTGTGTGTGTGTGTGTGTGTGTGTGTGTGTGTGTGTGTGTGTGTGTGTGTGTGTGTGTGTGTGTGTGTGTGTGTGTGTGTGTGTGTGTGTGTGTGTGTGTGTGTGTGTGTGTGTGTGTGTGTGTGTGTGTGTGTGTGTGTGTGTGTGTGTGTGTGTGTGTGTGTGTGTGTGTGTGTGTGTGTGTGTGTGTCTGTCTGTGTGTCTGTCTGTAGATTTTTTTTCTATGGCAAACGATAACAGCCGCAAATTCAAACAGAATCAAATAATGTTTCGCATACAGCCCTGAATTGTAGAGTTCTCAAGGTCTACTGATTTTGGTGAAGATCGGTTGAGGGGAAGGGGTAGTTTACCGGCAACGTTTTTTATCAAGCGTATTTTCTATGGCAAACGATAACTGCCGCAAATTCAAACAGAATCAAATAATTTTTTGCATACGTCAGTGAACTGTAGAGGACTCAAAGCCTTTAGATTTTGGTGAAGATCAGTTAAGGGGAAGGGGTAGTTTACCAGCAACATTTTACGTTTTAACAAGAGTAAAGTACTTGAAAATTCATTTAAACTTTTTCAAACAATGGTAATTGTTGAAAATAAAATAATTTTGTTGCCAGGCAATCTGAAAATTTCAGATTTTGTACCACAAAATCTGAAAAGATTATACGATAGTTTATGAAATGGTTAATAATACGTCAGTGGAAGGTGTAATGAGAAATTAGCAGAAATGGAAACCTGGGGAATGTTAACTGTTCTGTAGATACAATTTTGTCAGAATGTTTGGAAATGATCATCAACATTGAAGAGAAAGTAAGCATATTAAGAAACATATGTAAGTACTTATTATAAAAAAATAATGTTTGTTTTTTGATAAAGTCATTTTGATTATAAAATATAAATATTTACAACAAGAAAAGAATTTTCAGTTTTCAAAATTTAAATATATTTTTATAAAACAATGGGTTCTTCATTGAGGTGGGGACCATGTCACTCACTCCATCTCAAGCCTCCTCTCTCATTTTGCAGAAAAAGAGGACCCTGTCAAGGCTGATACTTTGACGACAGTGACAGGGCTTTCCACCAAATTCAGCAGAGTGACAGGTAGGCCCAACTCTGATTGGCTCCTCAGATTTCCCCAGCGTTAGTAGGTTCTATGAAAATATTTTATTTCAAAAATGATTTTAAATATAAATCTTAGATATGTTTTATAAATCTCATGTTTTAAGTTTTAACATGGGTAATGTTTTATATGACGAACCATAACTGCCGTAAATTCAAACAGAATCAAATAATGTTTTACATATGTTCCTGAGCTATAGAGGACTCAATGTCTGTTGATTTTGGTGAAGATCGGTTACGGGGAAAGGGCAGTTTACCTGAAACATTTTTTGTTGTAACATGAGTAAAGTACTTAATTTTGATAAAGTATCCTGATAAGATCTTAATAATCCACTGTAGAAACGTAGATGAAATATCTATAAATGAAGAGGCTAGTTGAACGGGCTGGGGGTAATTTTCTATAAATCAAAATTATAGTTGAAGGGGGAGGGGATAATATTTTTTATATGTGTACTACGTTATTGGCAAGAAAGAAGTATTTTTTTGTTAAAATTCCTTCCCTGGCTGTTTGGCTGAAAATGATTTTAAATATAAATCTTAGAATATGGAAGTCATGTATGGTTCTCCATACCGATATTACTTCCATATTCCTTAAGGAATGGAAGTATGGTGATGGCAAAAAAAATCGTGTTCGAGATTATTGCAGATTCTGATTCTACTACACTCAAAACATGAAAAAAAGTCGTTTTCCGAAAAGTGTCTGTGTGTGTGTGTGTCTGTCTGTCTGTCTGTGTGTCTGTGTGTGTGTGTGTGTGTGTGTGTGTGTGTGTGTGTGTGTGTGTGTGTGTGTGTGTGTGTGTGTGTGTGTGTGTGTGTGTGTGTGTGTGTGTGTGTGTGTGTGTGTGTGTGTGTGTGTGTGTGTGTGTGTGTGTGTGTGTGTGTGTGTGTGTGTGTGTGTGTGTGTGTGTGTGTGTGTGTGTGTGTGTGTGTGTGTGTGTGTGTGTGTGTGTGTGTGTGTGTGTGTGTGTGTGTGTGTGTGTGTGTGTGTGTGTGTGTGTGTGTGTGTGTGTGTGTGTGTAGATTTTTTTTCTATGGCAAACGATAACTGCCGCAAATTCAAACAGAATCAAATAATTTTTTGCAAGCAGCTCTGATTTGCAGAGTACTCGCGACCTATTGTTTTTGGTGAAGATCGGTTAAGGGAAAGGGGTAGTTTACCGGCAACGGTTTTTTTTTAGCAAGGGTAATTTAGTTTGTTTGGCAAACGATAACAGCCGCAAATTCAAACAGAATCAAATAATGTTTCGCATACAGCCATGAACTGTAGAGTTCTCAAGATCTGTTGATTTTGGTGAAGATCGGTTAAGGGAAAGGGGTAGTTTACCTGTAACGTTTTATGTTTTAACAAGGGTATTTCCTATGGCAAACGATAACAGCCGCAAATTCAAACAGAATCAAAAGATTATTTGCATACAGCCCAAAATTGTAGAGTTCTCAAGACCTGTTGTTTTTGGTGAAGTTCGGTTGAGGGACAGGGGTAGTTTACCTGCAACGTTTTCTTAACAAGGGTATTTCCTATGGCAAACGATAACAGCCGCAAATTCAAACAGAATCAAATAATGTTTTGCATACAGCCCTGATTTGTAGAGTACTCAAGACCTGTTGTTTTTGGTGAAGATCGGTTAAGGGGAAGGGGTAGTTTACCAGCAACGTTTTATTATCAAGCGTATTTTTTATGGCAAACGATAACAGCCGCAAATTCAAACAGAATCAAATAATTTTTTGCATGCGTCCCTGAATTGTAGATGTCTCAATGACTTTTGATTTTGGTGAAGATCGGTTAAGGGGAAGGGGTAGTTTACCTGCAACCTTTTACGTTTTAACAAGAGTAAAGTACTTGAAAATTTATTTAAACTTTTTGAAACAATGGTAAATGTTAAAAATAAAATAATTTTGTTGCCAGGCAATAAAATTATAATTTTTTCATTTTAATGTAATATAATATTTTTCATTTAATACAGCAATAAAAAGGCAGGTAAGACACAGCCTGGCTGTTTGGCTGAAAATGATTTTAAATATAAGTCTTAGAATATGGAAGTCATGTATAGTTCTCCATACCGATATTTACTTCCATGTTCCTTAAGGAAATGGAAGTATGGTGATGGCAAAACAAATCGTGTTCGAGATTATTGCAGAATATGATTGTACTACACTCAAAACATGAAAAAAGTCATTTTTCGAAAAGTGTGTGTGTGTGTGTGTGTGTGTGTGTGTGTGTGTGTGTGTGTGTGTGTGTGTGTGTGTGTGTGTGTGTGTGTGTGTGTGTGTGTGTGTGTGTGTGTGTGTGTGTGTGTGTGTGTGTGTGTGTGTGTGTGTGTGTGTGTGTGTGTGTGTGTGTGTGTGTGTGTGTGTGTGTGTGTGTGTGTGTGTGTGTGTCTGTGTGTCTGTCTGTAGATTTTTTTCTATGGCAAACGATAACAGCCGCAAATTCAAACAGAAACAAATAATTTTTTGCACACAGCCCTGATTTGGAGAGTACTCGCGACCTATTGTTTTTGGTGAAGATCGATTGAGGGAAAGGGGTAGTTTACCGGCAACGGTTTTTTTTTATCAAGGGTAATTTTGTTTGTTTGGCAAACGATAACAGCCGCAAATTCAAACAGAATCAAATAATGTTTCGCATACAGCCCTGAATTGTAGAGTTCTCAAGGTCTGCTGATTTTGGTGAAGATCGGTTAAGCGAAAGGGGTAGTTTACCAACAATGTTTTTTAACAAGGGTATTTTCTATGGCAAACGATAACAGCCGTAAATTCAAACAGAATCAAATAATTTTCTGCATACAGCCCTGATTTGTAGAGTACTCAAGACCTCTTGCTTTTGGTGAAGATCGGTTGAGGGGAAGGGGTAGTTTACCAGCAACGTTTTTTATCAAGCGTATTTTATATGGCAAACGATAACTGCCGCAAATTCAAACAGAATCAAATAATTTTTTGCATACGTCAGTGAACTGTAGAGGACTCAAGGCCTTTAGATTTTGGTGAAGATCAGTTAATGGGAAGGGGTAGTTTACCGGCAACGTTTTACGTTTTAACAAGAGTAAAGTACTTGAAAATTCATTTAAACTTTTTCAAACAATGGTAATTGTTGAAAATAAAATAATTTTGTTGCCAGGCAATCTGAAAATTTCAGATTTTGTACCACAAAATCTGAAAAGATTATACGATAGTTTATGAAATGGTTAATAATACGTCAGTGGAAGGTGTAATGAGAAATTAGCAGAAATGGAAACCTGGGGAATGTTAACTGTTCTGTAGATACAATTTTGTCAGAATGTTTGGAAATGATCATCAACATTGAAGAAAAAGTAAGCATATTAAGAAACATATGTAAGTACTTATTATAAAAAAATAATGTTTGTTTTTTGATAAAGTCATTTTGATTATAAAATATAAATATTTACAACAAGAAAAGAATTTTCAGTTTTCAAAACTTAAATATATTTTTATAAAACAATGGGTTCTTCATTGAGGTGGGGACCATGTCACTCACTCCATCTCAAGCCTCCTCTCTCATTTTGCAGAAAAAGAGGACCCTGTCAAGGCTGATACTTTGACGACAGTGACAGGGCTTTCCACCAAATTCAGCAGAGTGACAGGTAGGCCCAACTCTGATTGCCTCCTCAGATTTCCCCAGCGTTAGTAGGTTCTATGAAAATATTTTATTTCAAAAATGATTTTAAATATAAATCTTAGATATGTTTTATAAATCTCATGTTTTAAGTTTTAACATGGGTAATGTTTTATATGACGAACCATAACTGCCGTAAATTCAAACAGAATCAAATAATTTTTTACATATGTGCCTGAGCTATAGAGAACGCAATGTCTGTTGATTTTGGTGAAGATCGGTTACGGGGAAAGGGCAGTTTACCTGAAACATTTTTTGTTGTAACATTAGTAAAGTACTTAATTTTGATAAAGTATCCTGATAAGATCTTAATAATCCACTGTAGAAACGTAGATGAAATATATATAAATGAAGAGGCTAGTTGAACGGGCTGGGGGTAATTTTCTATAAATCAAAATTATAGTTGAAGGGGGAGGGGATAATATTTTTTATATGTGTACTACGTTATTGGCAAGAAAGAAGTATTTTTTTGTTAAAATTCCTTCCCTGGCTGTTTGGCTGAAAATGATTTTAAATATAAATCTTAGAATATGGAAGTCATGTATGGTTCTCCATACCGATATTACTTCCATATTCCTTAAGGAATGGAAGTATGGTGGTGGCAAAAAAAATCGTGTTCGAGATTATTGCAGATTCTGATTCTACTACACTCAAAACATGAAAAAAAGTCGTTTTCCGAAAAGTGTCTGTGTGTGTGTGTGTGTGTCTGTCTGTCTGTGTGTGTGTCTGTGTGTGTGTGTGTCTGTAGATTGTTTTTCTATGGCAAACGATAACTGCCGCAAATTCAAACAGAATCAAATAATTTTTTGCATGCAGCCCTGATTTGCAGAGTACTCGCGACCTATTGTTTTGGTGAAGATCGGTTAAGGGAAAGGGGTAGTTTACCTGTAACGTTTTATGTTTTAACAAGGGTATTTCCTATGGCAAACGATAACAGCCGCAAATTCAAACAGAATCAAAAGATTATTTGCATACAGCCCTAAATTGTAGAGTTCTCAAGACCTGTTGTTTTTGGTGAAGTTCGGTTGAGGGAAAGGGGTAGTTTACTTGCAACGTTTTTTTAACAAGGGTATTTTCTATGGCAAACGATAACAGCCGCAAATTCAAACAGAATCAAATAATTTTTTGCATGCGTCCCTGAATTGTAGAGGTCTCAATGACTTTCGATTTTGGTGAACATCGGTTAAGGGGAAGGGGTAGTTTACCAGCAACCTTTTACGTTTTAACAAGAGTAAAGTACTTGAAAATTTATTTAAACTTTTTGAAACAATGGTAATTGTTAAAAATAAAATAATTTTGTTGCCAGGCAATAAAATTATAATTTTTTCATTTTAATATAATATAATATTTTTCATTTAATACAGCAATAAAAAGGCAGGTAAGACACAGCCTGGCTGTTTGGCTGAAAATGATTTTAAATATAAATCTTAGAATATGGAAGTCATGTATGGTTCTCCATACCGATATTTACTTTTCCTATGGTAAACGATAACAGCCGCAAATTCAAACAGAATCAAATAAGTTTTTGCACACAGCACTGATTTGTAGAGTACTCAAGACCTATTGTTTTTAGTGAAGATCGGTTGAGGGAAAGGGGTAGTTTACCAGCCACGTTTTATGTTTTAAGAAGGGTATTTCCTATGGCAACGATAACAGCCGCAAGTTCTAACAGAATCAAATGATTATTTTCATGCATCCCTAAATTATAGAGTTCTCAAGACCTATTGTTTTTGGTGAAGATCGGTTAACGGAAAGGGGTAGTTTACCTGCAACGTTTTATATTTTAACAAGGGTATTTTTTCTGTGACGAACGATAACTGCCGTAAATTCAAAGAGAATCAATTAATGTTTTGCATACAGCCCTGAATTGTAGAGTTCTCAAGACCTATTGTTATTGGTGAAGATCGGTTAATGGAATAGGGTAGTTTACCAGCAACGTTCCGCACATTCAAACAGAATCAAATATTTTTTTGCATGCTTCCCTGAATTGTAGAGGACGGAAGGTCTGTTGATTTTGGAGAAGATCGGTTAAGAGAAAGGGGTAGTTTACCTTAAACATTTTATGATTTAACAAGAGTAAAGTACTTAATTTTTATAAATAAAGTATCCTGATAAGAAGCTCATAGTAATCCACTGTAGGAAACGTAGATGAAATATCTATAAATTAAGAGGTTATGTGAACGGGGTGGGGGTAATTTTCTATTATTAAAAATTATAGTTGAAGGTGGAGGGGAGAATTTTTTATATGTGTACTACGTTATCGGCACCAAAGAAGTAGTTTTTTGTTAAAATTGCTTCCCGGGCTTTTGAGCCGTAGTTCAATGTTTTCTGCAAAACCAAACTTTTCGGCCGTGCCATCAACTGCCATCATCGGTGAAAATCGAGTGCGAAAATGTGAGGTGGTATACGTTAGTGACCACAGTACTGTGGTTAATGCTGAAGCAATAAGTAGAAAGACGTAGTTTCTATGGAAATATTTCATTTCGAATATGATTTTAAATATAAATCTTAGAACATGGAAGTCATGTATGGTTCTCCATACCGATATTTTACTTCCATGTTCCTTAAGGAAATGGAAGTATGGTGAAGGCAAAAAAAATCGTGTTCGAGATTGTTGCAGAATATGATTGTTCTACACTCAAAACATGAAAAAAAGTAATTTTTCGAAAAGTGTGTGTGTGTGTGTGTGTGTGTGTGTGTGTGTGTGTGTGTGTGTGTGTGTGTGTGTGTGTGTGTGTGTGTGTGTGTGTGTGTGTGTGTGTGTGTGTGTGTGTGTGTGTGTGTGTGTGTGTGTGTGTGTGTGTGTGTGTGTGTGTGTGTCTGTGTGTGTGTGTGTGTGTGTGTGTGTGTGTGTGTGTGTGTGTGTGTGTGTGTGTGTGTGTGTAGATTTTTTTCTATGGCAAACGATAACAGCCGCAAATTCAAACAGAATCAAATAATTTTTTGCATGCAGCCCTGATTTGTAGAGTACTCGCGACCTATTGTTTTTGGTGAAGATCGGTTGGGGGAAAGGGGTAGTTTACCAGCAACGGTTTTTTTTATCAAGGGTTTTTTGTTTGTTTGGCAAACGATAACAGCCGCAAATTCAAACAGAATCAAATAATGTTTCGCATACAGCCCTGTATTGTAGAGTTCTCAAGATCTGTTGATTTTGGTAGAGATCTCTTAAGGGAAAGGGGTAGTTTACCGGCGACGTTTTATGTTTTAACAAGGGTATTTTTTATGCCAAACGATAGCAGCCGCAAATTCAAACATAATCAAATAATGAAATGCATACTGCCCTGAATTGTAGAGTTCTCAAGACCTTTTGATTTTGATGAAGATCGGTTAAGGGAAAGGGGTAGTTTACCAGCAACGTTTTATGTTTAAAAGGGTTTTTCTATGGCAAACGATAAGAGCCGCAAATTGAAACAGAATCATACAATATTTTGCATACTTCCCTGAATTGTAGAGTTCTCAAGACCTGTCGTTTTTGGTGAAGATCGGTTAAGGGAAAGGGGTAGTTTACCGGCAACGGTTTCTTATCAAGGGTAATTTTACTTCCATATTCCTTAAGGAATGGAAGTATAGTGATGGCAAAAAAAATCGTGTTCGAGATTATTGCAGATTCTGATTCTACTACACTCAAAACATGAAAAAAAGTCGTTTTCCGAAAAGTGTCTGTGTGTGTGTCTGTCTGTCTGTCTGTCTGTCTGTGTGTGTGTGTCTGCCTGTCTGTCTATAGATTTTTTTTCTATGGCAAACGATAACTGCCGCAAATTCAAACAGAATCAAATAATTGTTTGCATACAGCCCTCATTTGCAGAGTACTCGCGACCTGTTGTTTTTGGTGAAGATCGGTTGAGGGAAAGGGGTAGTTTACCTGCAACGGTTTTTTTTTAGCAATGGTAATTTTGTTTGTTTGGCAAACGATAACAGCCGCAAATTCAAACAGAATCAAATAATGTTTCGCATACAGCCCTGAATTGTAGAGGTCTCAAGATCTGCTGATTTTGGTGAAGATCGGTTAAGGGAACGGGGTAGTTTACCTGTAACGTTTTATGTTTTAACAAGGGTATTTCCTATGGCAAACGATAACAGCCGCAAATTCAAACAGAATCAAAAGATTATTTGCATACAGCCCTAAATTGTAGAGTTCTCAAGGCCTGTTGTTTTTGGTGAAGATCGGTTGAGGGAAAGGGGTAGTTTACCTGCAACGTTTTTTTAACAATGGTATTTTCTATGGCAAACGATAACAGCCGTAAATTCAAACAGAATCAAATAATGTTTTGCATACAGCCCTGATTTGTAGAGTACTCAAGACCTATTGTTTTTGGTGAAGATCGGTTAAGGAGAAGGGGTAGTTTACCAACAACGTTTTTTTATCAAGCGTATTTTCTATGGCAAACGATAACAGCCGCAAATTCAAATAGAATCAAATAATTTTTTGCATACTTCCCTGAATTGTAGAGGTCTCAATGACTTTCGATTTTGGTGAAGATCGGTTAAGGGGAAGGGGTAGTTTACCTGCAACCTTTTACGTTTTAACAAGAGTAAAGTACTTGAAAATTTATTTAAACTTTTTGAAACAATGGTAATTGTTAAAAATAAAATAATTTTGTTGCCAGGCAATAAAATTATAAATTTTTCATTTTAATGTAATATAATATTTTTCATTTAATACAGCAATAAAAAGGCAGGTAAGACACAGCCTGGCTGTTTGGCTGAAAATGGTTTTAAATATAAATCTTAGAATATGGAAGTCATGTATGGTTCTCCATACCGATATTTTGTATATGGTAAACGATAACAGCCGCATATTCAAACAGAATCAAATGATGTTTTGCATGCAGCCCTGTATTGTAGAGTTCTCAATACCAATTGGTGTTTGTGAAGATCGGTTAAGGGAAAGGGATAGTTTACCAGCAACGTTTTATGTTTTAAAAGGGTATTTTCTATGGCAAACGATAAGAGCCGCAAATTCAAACAGAATCAAATAAGTTTTTGCATACAGCCCTGATTTGTTGAGTACTAAAGACCTGTTGTTTTTGGTGAAGATCGGTTAAGGGAAAGGGGTAGTTTACCTGCCACGTTTTTTGTTTTATCAAGGGTATTTTGTATGGCAAACGATAACAGCCGCAAATTGAAACAGAATCATATAATATTTTGCATACAGCCCTGAATTGTAGAGTTCTCAAGACCTGTCGTTTTTGGTGAAGATCGGTTAAGGGAATAGGGTAGTTTACCGGCAACATTTTATGTTTTATCAAGGGTAATTTTTTTTATGACGAATGATAACTTCCGTACATTAAAACAGAATCAACTACTCTTCTGCATACCTTTTTGAATTATACAGAACTCAAGGTCTGTTGATTTTGTTGAAGATGGGTTGAGCGAAGGGGTAGTTTATCAGCAACGTTTTGTGTTTTATAAAGGGTAATTTTTTTTACGAACGATAACTGCCGAAATTTCAAAGAGAATCAAATAATTTTTTGCACCCTTTCCTGAGTTGCAGAGAGCTCAAGGTCTACTGATTTTGGTGAAGATCGGTTAAGGGAAAGGGGTAGTTCACCTGCAACATTTTATGTTGTAACAAGAGAAATGTTTCCATGACGAACGATAACAGCCGCACATTCAAACAGAATCAAATATTTTTTTGCATGCATCCCTGAATTGTAGAGGACGGAAGGTCTATTGATTTTGGAGAAGATCGGTTAAGAGAAAGGGGTAGTTTACCAGAAACATTTTATGATTTAACAAGAGTAAAGTACACTACTTAATTTTTATAAATAAAGTATCCTGATAAGAAGCTCATAGTAATCCACTGTAGAAACGTAGATGACATATCTATAAATGAAGAGGTTAGGTGAACGGGGTGGGGGTAATTTTCTATTATTAAAAATTATAGTTGAAGGAGGAGGGGAGAATTTTTTATATGTGTACTACGTTATCGGCAACAAAGAAGTAGTTTTTTGTTAAAATTGCTTCCCGGGCTCTTTAGCCGTAGGCCAATGTTTTCTGCAAAACCAGAGTTTTCGGCAGTACCATCGACTGCCATCATCGGTGAAAATCGAGTGTGAAAACGTGAGGTGGTATACGTTAGTGACCACAGTACTGTGGTTAATGCTGAAGCAATAAGTAGAAAGACGTAGTTTCTATGGAAATATTTCATTTCGAATATGATTTTAAATATAAATCTTAGAACATGGAAGTCATGTATGGTTCTCCATACCGATATTTTCTTGTGTACTCTAACTACTTACATCAGATAACTTATAATGTTGATGAACGTTCTGTCAATTTTTCTGGCCTTAATCGATCATTTTCACTATTTTAAGATCGCTATCTTACAACTCCTCGAACAAATACGAAAAAGAAATAAACTCTATTCGTTTAGTACAGTGACATCCATATTGGCTCATACACTGTACTTCAATAATAAAAAAAATTCTATTCGTGTTATACACCTGAAATATCTATTCGTGTAAAAGAAATTTACACCTGAGGAACCAGTGCATATACAGTTTATATGATTCGAATGTTATGTTCCAGCTTAATTTTAAATATTAATAAAACTGCACGCAGTATTTTCCGATATTTGTTTGTGGAATTAAATTTGATTGCTATTTAATGAATACAGTTTATAACATAATGTCTTACAGAACAGTCTGAGAGTACTAATATTCAAATATTTAAGAGCGCATGGTAACTAATTATTGTAAAGATATATTCCACTGAGAGAAAAATGGAGTATATTTATGAAGACACCATATTAGTGTTAACAACAGAAGAGATTGTCTTCATTACGAAATAGGACAGGACAAGTCAAAATGTAAATGTGTAAGTGTATAAGTGCGTGTACCAAATTCATGTTTGTGTATTTCCCTGCAATTAATTTTTTGATCATAAATTATAAAGGTTATGTAGTCTACCAAATACATTATCAATTCAGTTGTTAAAAAGTACTCAGTACTTCTAAGAATACTCCCTTCTTTATAAACTCAGAAGTTCTTTAGAAGGATTGCTGTAAAGGTGCCTTTCAATCACTTTTTTAATAACATTGCCTTGTTTTGGCACAACCTTCTTGACTGACCGGTGGTCTGAATTTGTAGATATTAAGTCGGTATTCATCTTTTCTATTCAAGTAACTCTTGTTATTTTAGTTCCTTGCAGTATTTCTATGTCGTTATTCAAGAATAGATTACTTCTGCAAGTGTATTTTAATTTTTATCAGTACAGTATATATAAAAAAATTCACATTGAAACCTCAAATGATACAAATTGTTCTGCGAAACATGTGTCGGATTTTTTGTATATGTACTGATAAAAATTAAAATACACTCGCAGAAGTAATACATTCTTAAATAATAAGTCGGTATGAGTCAAAGTACCAAAACGCTGCTTCACCATTGGTTCTTTTCAGAGCCAATCAGAAAGGACAGCAATTCGAGAAATACAAACTAGTATTTCAAATGCGAATACTGAAAACGTATAAATATTAAATATGTGTGTGTGTGTGTGTGTGTGTGTGTGTGTGTGTGTGTGTGCGTGTGCGCGTGTGCGCGTAATTGCTGTGTATGTATGTGTAAGACCTACTTTAACTGAGTTGTTACTGAAGTTTATTATTTAGTTTATTATTGTTGCTGTTTAAAAAGGAATACACGATAAAAAGTGATTATTTTTATGATAAGTTACTCCGAACGGTATCTTACTCAAATATAATTATTTCTCCTTGCCTTTCTCATATCCTACACGCAAGGTTAGAGGTTGGCGCACCATTGCAGTTCTATATTATTCTATACTTCTTATTCCAGTGGTCCGTACTAAAATTTAACCTTCAAACTTTAATTCCAACTGTACCGATCTCTTGCAGGCGCTTATCAATTCGTACCCCCCAAAAGACTCTCAGCACATCGTTAAACTCCGTCATCCCCTCCTTCTGGTGCCAACCCACGTGCCATTTCATTACTTTTTCCTATTTGAGTGTTACTTAAACTCTCTATACACTCTGCCCGCCTTAGACTCTGTAACCTGAAGTAATCTACCATTCTTTGTGCAGATGTTATTTAATTTTGCGTATTTTGAGTAATCCAGAATTATCGAGTAATTAAGTGATGTCTCGGGTAGCACACAGTTGTTTCACTATAACCTGTATCATTGCATCGTGACTGTAGTTTGTAAAATATGTCAATAATTTGCAAATTGTTTGTATAAGCGATTGGAGTACGTCGTGACTAGAGTGTTTCGGAGTGCGCTTATTGACTGAAAAATAGTGAATTTATTCCTCACTGATAAAATGATAAAGTGACTTATCATTTTATTTTTTTTTTTTTACACTTTGTCGTGAGTATGCAATTTTTTATCTGACTCATTTTAAAAGAACGCAATTCTGTGTAATTAATTAGTTTCAACTGGCAGTTCTTACTGTACATATCCTTGAATGTACCATGACCATCCAGTCGCCTTTGTTCCTTTGCGATGTTATTATTATTATTATTTTTTTTTTTGCCTTATTCGTGGTTGTGGTCTGTTATACACTGAGCATAGTTTGAGGTGTTTTAATGTACTACTTATCGCTTATACTTGTTCGCTGTTTCCTATAGCGTTTCTGGAACTCTTCCCGTCTGTTAGCCTACACGGTCTGAAACTACCTGGATTTACATTTCTTTCGTGATGTACGTGAAAATGTTCTATAGGAATTGTTTGCTGTGTATAGTGCTTATTGGAATAAGACAGGAGAACTATAGTGTGACTATACAGAAGGGTGTGGCTACACATTTCTCTGCTGTTTAATTATTTATTCCTCTGTTGTAATGTCGCGAACTCCGTAACAACATATCACACACACACACACACACACACACACACACACACACACACACACACTGTGCAAACGCATAATTTTTAACGAAACAAAATGCACAGAGTTTGGTAGCCCAATAGAATTCAATTAAATAAACACTAAAACAGACAATTATTTCGGCCCTTACACCACTGCCAAAACATTAAAAATATTTCGTTTTTGTATAGGCCTACATTTTATGAAACCGGTTATGGATTTAACGAAATTCAACACTCTCATACGAAGCGGATACAGTACTAGCGTGTATTAATCATCTCTTTTCGAATATCCGCGTGCGTATGCGCGCGAGCGCGCGCGAGCGTGTGTGTGTGACCGCTCCAAAAATTGAAGATAATAGTTGTCATAGTTGCAGTAGAGTTAATTGGTTCACTTGTGTCTGGGCATGTAGAGGTCGATTGAGCAGCCAGGATCTAGGTCCACCCAACTCTGCCCTACTTAACATTTCATCTTTATTTGATCCACAACATAGCACTAACGTTTAAGGAAAAATACAATTGAAACTCGTACAGAGAACAAAACAATACAAGTTATGAAAACAAAAACAATATTTATATATAATAAACGTTTAAATATTCCCAAAAATTAACAATTTCATCATGTGTATTTTTCTAAAAAGTCTGGTAAGTCGTATTAGACTTGTAACTCTAAACGAATTTAGAAAAAGCAGCTGAAAAACGTCAAAACGTAATTCAAGATTATTAAATAAATTATTCAAGATTACATTGAATGAACATTAAAGGATCGTTTAATGTTTGCAAGAACGGATACGGCCAAAATCAAAATTTTGGCCATAGCCAAGCTCCTGGATATTGAGGGAAAAAGACAGCTGGGCGGGTCCAGAGGTTTGAATATCTGGGAACAGTAATATCCTCGAATTGAAATGCTGATTAGGATGTATAGTTTGGTCGTGTAATGACGATGGACGAAAGGAAGCGTGGAAGCGCGCCTAGAGAGTGTGAGAGGGAGAAGACGCCCCTCCAGTACGGCATAGTATATGTATGTCACTTTGTTATACATCAACTTGTAAGTTTATTACATTAATTAATTTTATTATATCTCTAATATTACTCAAGTGCACCTGTGATGAAAATTGACGCCGTTTCCTTCAAACGTTATAAGCACCCAAACAGTAAAACAGATGAAGCTACAGTTTTGTATTTATTTTTATATACAATTACTATCTACTTTTTCTTTTAATCTTAGGCAAAATTTCTAATTATGATTTTATTATTTACGAAAATGGTTTGGAGGCGTCCAAGTTCATGGTAACTGTAGGTGTCTGAGACCCAGTGTGTATGTCAGATTGATGTATGAAAGTGCGCACGCGCATGTGTAAATGTTTACGTTTTTCAAGAACTTGCGCGGTATTTTCACTGACATGTTTTATCATTCTTTTTTACAAAACTAACAGTTTGATAACTTTCTTCCTTTCATGTTAAATGGGTTATTCACTAATAGAGTTGAGTTGCTGGGCACGTTTCTCTGAAGCTCAAGCTAATGCGTGTTAATTTTAAATTTTAAAAAGAAAATAATTATTTGTTTATAATTATTATAACTTGAAACAACTTGTACAATAATTATTCTCAGTAGCTTGTAGCACACACGCGCGCGTGCGCGCGCATACACACACACACACAATACAAATTTTTAAATGTGTAATAGAAAGGTGTATTTTTGCGGGCTTTCATACGGTGTCTTCCCGTCTATGATTATCACACGTTTCCAATCCTGGAGCTCGTTTTACTCCTCCCCCTCATTCCATAGTCTTCGTCGTAGACTTCGTTGCCTACTTGTCTACGGTTGTCGTTGTCTACGAAGAAGACGAAGGAGAGGGTGATTTCTTCTCCGCCTACGGCTTCTTCTCCCCGGGGGACATCCATTGAAAGAACGTACGGTGTTACCGATCTTTGGGGAGTCTTAGGAGATGTCAAACTACTCGATTCCACGCTCCACTATTCTATCAATGGTTGACTCATGGATATTAATTTTCTCACGTCTTCATTTCTTTTCATTTAACAGTCATGCGCTACGTCTTAGATGATTAGATCTCCGCGAGCTCTGTCTACCTACATATCTCTATACGTTAGAAAATAGTATTTAATTCTTGTTTTCCGTCAGGAAAACTGTGAGTCAAAGCAGGATTTTAAAGTCTGTTAGCTTTTAATAAATGTCTGTCCGCTGAGGCAGTCACCTGAGTTGACGTCACGAGGGGGAAGCAAAGTGGTGTGCGCGCGCGCGCGCGTGTGTAAAAGAGAGCGCGCCCGCAGTCGATTACGTATAGTAGTGAAACAATCATGGACAAGTACTAAACACGATCTGATTAAGAATCATCGAACTCAGAAATACATAAAATTGAATTATACCATAACATACCCATACCTTGGTGACAGACGACTGTGTGGATACAGCGCAGAAACCAGTTAAGAAGAAACCTAATTGAGAATAATTCTAGAACACAGTTAATTACAAAATTGAGAATATCAGTACGAAAAATTATCAATCTGCTGAAACCGTTAGATTGGTACAATACACCCGTAATTCGGGAACTATCTAATTTCGTAAGCGTAAATACAAAAAACGAGGTTTGCCGGAAGAAACGAGTTCAAATTTAATTAAATAAAAATAATTAATAAATAAAATTATTTAATAGATTTAACTGAATAAATATTGAATTATTTAATTAATTGAACGTACAGATTTGTACGAGCGTAATGCATACAAGGGATGTGAAAATATAATTAATGAAGCTGCTTTCAAAGTCGGAAGAGGTACAGTTCCACGAAGAATGTACAGCTTAATAAATACAGCTTAAGAATTAATTAAATAAATAAGGTTATTACCTTATTTTTAGAAATATGGGCTATATTTTTACTTGGATATGTCGTTCTGCGGGTGTCGGGAATTACGGCTATTCTACTTACACCCCCGGCAACATACAGGGGCGAAGCAACTTCAATTTAGAAACGCTGAATTTTATGAACGGTAACATAGCATAAGCTCAACATGACATTTATACATCACGTGACATTCGCGACTGCGCAATTTTATATAATTCACATAGTTTTTTGTTTATCATTAACGTCTCCGTTTATTGATACGACAACGCATTTAACATAAGTATGTATGACTCACTTTATTTGTGGTTGCTGTATGCTTTTTATTACAATGCCATTGTAATGTTAACAGCGTACTCAGAATCTCGTACTGTCCTCGTAATGTGAAAATTCGCCAAATCACAACAGTACCAAAACTAAAATCATGAACGAAGTGTACTCACATCCCCCTATTACCTGTTCTGCTGTGCTGTAGGAATTGTTTGAAAATTACGACTGAACAGAATACCGTCTAGAAAAGGTCTAGCCCTTACCCTGATATGGGTAAATTTGGTTCACGACAACGACAACGCTTCACAACGCAACAATCATATCATAAATAAGAGCTTAACAAGCCTCAAAGGCAAAACATCTATGTAACCATTTTTTCTTGTCGTCGGTCGGGTGTTTGACAAAACTTACACAAATTTAAAACGCGGAATGTCGCAGTACACAATACTTCTCGCTTAAATCATATATCTCCGAAACATATTTCCAGATAAAATATAATATCTTGTATTCTTGTTTATATGTGGAAAAGCAATCCAGACTCCAAATTTGCTTTGCCAGTCATCGCATTTTGAAAGCCCTTGTCATTGCAGCCATCTTGAGCCTGTCTCTTCAGTTCACCATAAGACCTGCAGCTCATTCTGTTGAACTGGTTGTCGCTTGGTCGTGCTCATCTATTCATGGCTGTCCTGTTGGGAATTAGTTTGTAGTGGTTTCCCTTTGCCTTCTGCACGTCTGGAAACATATTACAGATGTTGTAGCCAGTTCCCAGCCATCAAACCCTCTTCCTTTCTCGTTACGGGCTTAAGACCGGACAATAACGTGGAGTGGTAAAGGGATGGTAAGGAAGTAACTTAGGATCGGTAACGGAGATCCCGAACTACTCAATCGGGAAGTATGTATGGGCGATAAAGGAAATACTTGTCGGTTAGTACAGTAGTTAGTTGATCCCGGAAAAGAGGGAGATCGTATTCTACTAACACCCCCGGCACCATACAGTGTCGAATCAAAACGTATGAAACATAATCCATAAAAACCGATTCCATCACAAAGCGCATAATTTGGTCTAACGTTGTTATAAACAGTTTTGAAAGTTTCATTCAAACTCAAGTAAAATACTTGAGTTAATACCTAGACTGTCAGAACCATGTCAAAGCAATTGAGTAACTTTTCGAACTTAAAGTTATGGAAATTGTACTTACTGCTGTGGTGAAAATCAAAATTGGAACTACAAAAACTTTCAATACAAGTGCAAGTGCCTATTAAACCCACATGGTATAAAACGTGGAGCTATACCAAGCCATTCAAGCCACATGTTTAGATGTGCTAAGGAATACCAATTAAAACCGTTGTGATCAATAACCAAAGCATCTTTGTATAAAACCATGTGACTAGAAAGTGATCTACGTATTCTATTTGTTTGCGAAGAAAGACAGATTTTTGACTCTCTACTATCAACATGAAAACAAATGAAACTCACCCTGGGACATAAAAACAGATTGTTGTAGAAACGTCTGACCTGATCTCCCACGGCCTGCAGACAAGAAAATTAAAGCATCACACCTACGTTCTAATCATGACATCCCCTCCAACATATTTAGCTCTGTTGTGTGTATATTTCTTCATATTAGCACCAATATATTTCTTCATGTGTGTATACTTCGTTTCATCCACTTTACGATTATTCTGTAAATTGACAAAACGCGTTCATATTTTTGTCCTCGTGCGAGATTGTAAGAAAGACATTAAATTGATTTTATCATAATTTAATTTGCTTTTCTATTAAATATTAGTAAGCTCCCTGAATTTTTTGTTGTTGTAAATATAGCTTACAAACTTTCTAAGGCGATCCAAAATTGCCAAGGAGTGTTTAAACATATTAATTCAAGCATGAAATCTTCCTTAAAGCATTAGGCCTGCGGCCACGGCCGGAGAGGGGGCTATGTATGCACGCGCGTGTGGCACATTTACACTACGTGCCTTTGTTACTTATCTAACCCACGAATGCCAGTCAAGACCACTGTATTATTGTGCCCAGGAATAGTGGTGGTCAGGCACATCTAGTAGTAACCTTGACTCGATTCCACGACTGCAACACAGCCCTTGCTATTGTGAGTCACATACGAAACCACTTTGCCGGCCCGCGTCACTTCTTCCACACAACATAATACTGTATGCATTTCTCATATTGACATTTAGGCAAGAAGGAACTTACCATCAGCTTTAACCTTAAACTGCTGGGATAGTATTAGTAACGGAGATACATCTATATACACGCAAATATAAATATATATAAATGTCGTTCCAACACATGTTACAACACGTAACACACATAATTGTTGCAATATTTGTGTGTGTGTGTGTGTGTGTGTGTGTGTGCGCGCGCCCGTATGTTTTTGTTATCACAAACGTACAATTTCAAAGTAGTGTTGAAATGAATGAAACTACCCGAAACTGTAAGCGTCTCTTTATTGTCATCCAATTTATGCCATGTTCAAAGTTCAAATTGTGGCTGATTATTTAAAAGAAACATACTGTATCATAATAAATAATCAAAACTCAGTCTAATTCTACCAACTAAAAAGCAAAAATCTATCCATAAACAATTGCGCCATCAATCAAAGAGTTAAAATGGCTGATGACTGCCATAAATAAGTTTTAAGCAAGTTGAACTTAACTCAAATCAAATAAAATTAAATTATATGGGTTTTCACGCACCGTGTCATTGGTTATTATGGGCTAATTGGCCGTGGTCTATCGTTGAAATGTCTTATTGCTAACGTCTCGGACACTAACTATCTTATGTTCTTGTTTCCTATGTTGAAACATATTCTAGCCAGTTCCAGTCGGAAGATTGCTGCCACACGTGTTGCCGAAACTGGAATGTATGCCAACGATGGAATACGACCAAACAGCCCAGAAATTGTATGTCAGACTCATAAATTAAATTACGTTAAAGTAAGACTAACTGAAGTTGACTTTTACTTTTTATAGCTTCAAAAACGTTTAGAATCAATCTATTTACCTTAAAGTAAATTATTTTACGCAAGAAGCTTTTCAGTTTTGTGCGGATCCAGAAACCTGCTGAACTCACCAAAGATCCTACATCTCATGACGCTCGCACTGCGCTTTTGTTTTAATGATTAGTTTTCAAAACCTAATAGGTTTTTCTTAAATCGATATCTTGCTCTATACTTACATTTAGTTATATTATGTTACATTTTTTGAGGGAAGGTCTTTAGCTCCCGTGGAATTGCTACTGGATTCTCATTCATTTTCAAAGGAACCCAGTGTAGTGCAGAGGATGACGAAGACAAGCTACACAGCAGATTAATGATAACAAACTCCGCTCATAACGATGCCTTACTTCAGAATGCCAGTTAACTTAATGAAAATAAAGTCTTCGACTTCCGAATATTTCCTTTTGTAGTAGTAGTAGTAGTAGTAGTAGTAGTAGTAGTAGTAGTAGTAGTAGTAGAGCAGCAGCAGCAGCGGCAGCATATTATTTATAGTATAAAAGTATACTACATTAAACATTAACCAAAAGTCTGCAGAATGAAGATAACAATGAAAGATTGGAGTATTGTATGGTACTGGAGTATTAGTGAAGTATGTTAAAATTTATGTATCATAAAATGCTTAATCTTTAGTTTGTCGTAAATTATCGTAAATCTCATTTTTTTGGTACCAGAATGACGGTACCAGGTAATGTTTTAGTAACAATTTCTCAGAGACTATGTTAAGTATTAAAATGAAATTTTTACCACCTCATCTCCATTACTGGCTTCTTAAGGCAAAGCAAATAAAATTTAAACATATCAAATAGTAACTTACTTAGTAGCCCAAAAGCTCAAAACTTTTTAACATTTTTGTGCAAAATAGTCATATTTTACATAAGGGAAATGGAAAACAGAATTAATTTATCATACAAATGAAATTTCTTTTTTGTTTGAAAGCTCTGTCTCAAGTGGGAACTGAGGAAGTGGTACCTAAAATGTGTAAATTTAACATGGGAAATATACAAACGTTCTTACTTCCTTATTGTAAATTTACTTGTATTAATAAACAAAATAAAGTTATTATTATTGTAAGGTAAAACAAAAATTATGACGTTTGTATTATCGTTAATACCTATTGCTCCTTTTGACTCCGTTATCAGTTTTATAGAGCTTTTCAGTTTCATTCAAAGAAGCTCTTCGTGAATCTTAATCAAAGGCTTAACAAAATGGGTGAGGTTTTGAGTGCGTTCTCATGAACGTATTGAATCCCGGCTGCTGGCAATTTACAAATTAATCCCCTCTCATTGTTGTAGCTACTCTGAAGTCTGTATTACATTGGATAAAGTTTGAAATGGATGTAGCCATTAGATTAAGTCTGCACTACACTGTACACAAGAAATTTTAATCTTGGTAACTGATAGACTTACAAAGTACGACAGTTGTTATTTTGCTTTAGTGTACTCGATGTTACGTCCGATACGACAGATAGGTATTAAGGATTACATATCGTTTTACGCAGGATTACATAACATTTGATACTAATAATAATATACTTGAATAATACATATCGACGACCAAAATAAAAACTAACAGAAAATCATATTTTAATATTTACATTAGGGTAATATTTTGTATTAAAGTTTGTATAAAGCATACGCAGTGTACAATACACATAGATACAGTTTACAGTATACAGTTTACAGTGCACACAGGTAAACTTTACAGTATACAGTATACAATGCACAGAGATACAGTTTATAGTAAACAGTATGCAATATACATGCACACAGATACAGTTTATAGTCCACAGTATGCAATATACATGCACACAGATACAGTTTATAGTATACATTATACAATATACAGGCACACAGATACAGCTTATAATATGCAGTATGCAATATACATGCACAGAGATACAGTTTACAGTGTACAGTATACAATGCACACAGATACAGTTTATAGTATACAGAATGCAATATACATGCACACAGGTACAGTTTACGGTGTACAGTATACGATGCACGCAGATACAGTTTACAGTGTACAGTATGCAATATACATGCTGTACAGTAGCGCGATAATTTTACTTTATAGGTTGGCTAATCTGCGCTTTAATTTTTACGGTAATCTGATCATTCATGTCGGTGCTCTACACAGTACGTCTCAAACGCTAGTAAGCGGTGGTCGGCTCGCCCGCAGCCTCACTGTCATATTTTTTCTTGTCGCGACATTCAATGTAGGCCTTAGGCCAACACACTTTACTTATGGCCCATTAGGCCCGTTTATTAATGTAATTTAAATTTTGATACGAATTGTATCCACATCATGCTTACTAGCCAACCTGTCATTCAAAACAACTTCTAACTGCATATTTCTAATGTACTTTTGAATATCAAATAAATGAATTGAATACAGTCCACTCGCTTCATCATTTCTGCATCCTGGCGAATCAACTAAGTACAAATTTCACACTCAATATTCTTCAACAAAACATTCTTTGGTCCACTCGGACCGGACACGTAACATTTTTTGGTCACTCCGGACCTGGATTTGCGATGTATCATTCATAATTAATATTTTTCTGCCACTATTTCTGGCCATCACGGGCGAATTAGCATATCCGCTGATACGACCGTGGCGTGATTCCATCGGCATTTCGCTCGTCGCCTTTGAGCCTCCTGACAACATCATCGCAAGAGCCTGCTAGCTTCAGTGCTTCAAACAAGGCGGTCATCTCTCCAAGCTGGGTTTGCCATCTTCTCCACGGCGTCGACGCTGCAGGACATCGCCTACAAGGTATCACCTCAATAACATCATAACAAGGTGCGTACAATGGCTGAAGAAGGCCTCAAAGTGTTAACCAGAAAGAGAGGCGGCTTAAAGTCCGCAATAGTGCGAATACAATCAGCCGTAAATAACTTTGATATAAATTCCAATACAAAACATTTTTTAACGGTAAGGCTTGAAAGTCTGAAAAGCTTGGCATCGAAGTACGACGAGGTGCAGTCTGAAATAGAACTTATTTGTAAAGACATAAGCGCGGTTCAAGAAGACCGAGTTGAGGTCGAAGAAATGCTATATTCGACTGAAGCAAATATTTTGCAATTAATTGATACATTTAATGTTCAGACTGTACCTCCCGTATTATCGACCCACATGCAATTAAAACCAATAAGTTTGCCCTGCTTCTCAGGCAACATATTGGAATGGCAGCATTTTCATTCAATTTTTACGGACTTGGTGCATACAAGATCCGATTTAACGCCAGTGCAGAAGTTAAATTATTTACATTCTTCTTTAAAAAATGAACCTTTAGATTTAATTAAGTCACTACCTATTTGTAAGGAAAATTACTCAGTAGCGTTGAGTTTGCTGTCCGCAAGGTATGACAACAAGTTCATACTAGCAAAATACTATGTTCAAAATTTACTTCAAGTCAAGTCGACAATTAAGGACTCTGTCCAAAGTTTGGCAGAATTCACAAACACAATAACGTCTTCCGTTAATTCACTGGCGGCAATGCAACTATCAGTGAATTCATTTGAATTTATTACTATAAAATTATTATCAACTAAACTCGACCCTATTACTTTTAAACAATGGAAGGAGTCTATCGACCCTGATAATTTTCCTAACTTTCAAGATTTCATTCATTTTTTAAACTCACGTAGACAGCTGTTAGAAAATACACTGCCTATTGATGCCGGACAGCAACTCAACAAGCCGATTTTAAGACTTAACAATAAATATGATAAATATAAATCAAGAAACGCTGCTGGCAGTACTACATTTAAGAGTTATCACTCAGCGTCAAGCAATTATTCATGTTTGTGTTGTAAATCTAATCACCCGCTTTACATATGTGATAAATTTCGTGCATTAAGCACCGCTGAGCAGGGACAATTTGTATCAAGTCACAAATGTTGTACCAATTGTCTTAGATCAGATCATTTTGTATCTAACTGTAAGAATAAGCAGGTGTGTAAGATCTGTTCAAAACGACACCACACATTGTTGCACGCGAACAACGTGCCGAACTCAATATCTGCCAGTAGTAGTAATTATTGCTCACTTAAATTACAATCCACGAACAATGTTCTTTTATCAACAGCAGTTGGATTTGTCATTGACCAGGCTGGCAACAGACATAGGGCAAGAGTTCTTTTAGACGCCGGGTCACAAATAAATTTTTGCACAAAATCATTTGCAAGGAAATTACGGCTTAATTTAACTAAATCCAACATACCAATTACGGGTATAAACAATACAGCGTGTTACGCCACTAATCTTGCGTCTATACGCATTATGTCTCGTTATCAGAGATTTAGCTTCGAGGCAAAATGTGCTATCTTATCTGCCCACATTAACAATTATTAACCCACAATCTGCCGGCACAATCGTTTGACATAAATCAATTCCACATTCCGAACAACATTTTTCTGGCTGACCCAAATTTCAATATATCCTCGGAAATCGACATACTCTTAGGGGCGCAATTTTACCTGGATTTAATTTTAACTAATAAATACGTACGCGGCCCTCATTTCCCCATCATTCAGGAAACAAGGCTAGGCTACATTTTGACTGGCAATCTGTCCAAACACTGCCGCTACAAGGGTCCTGCTGTTTCGTTCCTAGCTAGGAACAATGACAGTCAAATTCTGCAGTCTCTCGAAAGATTTTGGGAAGCAGAAACTATCCCTGACAACACACCTGAGGAGCGTCAAATACTTACTATCTGCCTCACCATGCCGTATTTAAACAGTCTAGCTTGACCACAAAACTGCGCGTCGTTTTTGATGGTTCGTCCAAAACTACCAATGGCCTTTCTCTCAATGACATATTGTTGGTAGGCCCGAATGTTCAACAAGACCTTTTTTCTATTCTTTTACGTTTCCGCATGCATAAATATGTTCTCATCGCCGACATCGAGAAGATGTATCGACAAATTCGCGTAGCTGAAGGGGATTGTCACTATCAACGTATTCTGTGGCGTGATTCTCCTCTCGAACCATTTAAACACTTTGTATTGCGAACGGTAACCTACGGCACGTCTAGTGCTTCGTTTTTGGCCACTCGCTGTCTTATTCAAATTGGTAGGGACCATCAAGCTTCATTTCCTGATGCGGCGTTAGCTATAACGAATGATTTCTATGTTGACGATCTGCTTACCGGTTCTGACACCATCTCTGATCTGACCAAGCGGAAATCTGATCTAGGTGCGTTATTGAGTCAATACGGTCTCACATTGCATAAATGGGCATCTAATGAACCCAGAGTGGTCGCAAATCATGACAATTTATCACGCCCCTTAAAGAAACAGGACAATGTGCGTACCCTGGGCATTCTCTGGAATAATACTGCCGATTCATTTCTGTTTGACATTAAATCATTCCCAGTTGAATCAAGCATCTCCAAGAGGAGAATTCTTTCGATTATTGCAGGCATATACGATCCTCTTGGACTGATCGGTCCCGTTGTCTTTTTGTACAAACAGTTTATGCAGCAACTCTGGCTTTGCAAGCTTGGTTGGGATGAACCGATCTCCGGCCAATCACGTTTGGATTGGCATTCTTTGTGCGACAAATTGGGTCTGATTAGCAAAATTGTGGTCCCACGGTCTATTCGTTGTAAGCTTGAGGCAAGTACAGTTGAATTACATGGTTTTTCGGATGCCTCTGAAAGGGGGTTTGGGTGTTGTATTTATGTCAGAGTCATTTATCAAGATTCATCGGCCTCTTGTCATCTCCTGTGTTCTAAATCTCGCGTAGCTCCCTTACGACAGGTGTCATTACCTCGCATCGAACTCTGCGCTTGCTTGTTGTTATCGCGATTCGTATTTAAGGTCGTTCCTGCGCTATATTCGTTCATTAATAGTGTTCATTTGTATTCTGACTCTATGGTGTCTCTTTACTGGATTCATGCCCAGTCATAGAGGTGGAAAACATACGTCGCTAATCGTGTTGCTGAAATTCAGCGTCTTACGCAAACCTATACTTGGCATCACATCAATTCTAGACACAATCCTGCTGATATTATCCCCAGGGGGTGTCTCCCTGACGTTTTGCGCGATTGTTCGCTTTGGTGGCACGGTCCCACTTGTTTGTCTCAATCTTCAGAGTCCAATCCTTTTCCACCCTTTTTACCTTCTAATCCGTCGTCTTCTGAAGTCATCGCGGAAGAGAAACATACCCATAATCTTTCTCTAATGTCTACCCTGGGTATCGACCTTGCTAAGGACTTTTCCTCGTTACATCGTCTAACGCGCGTATACGCTTACTGTTTTCGGTTCATCAAAAATATTAGACTCTCCATTGCTGACAAATTTACGGGCGATCTTACCCCTGTCGAAATTCATCATGCTCTCAATTTCTTCATAAAACAATATCAGTCGATCCACTTCGCAGCCGAAATTAATTGTCTTCGTAATGGATCTTCTGTTTCCATTAGGAGTAAGTTGGCTTCTCTCGACCCGTTTCTTGATGATTCTGGAGTGATACGCGTAGGCGGGCGATTACAGCAGTCGCAATTACCTTACGACGCTAAACATCCTATTGTCTTACATCCATCGGCGCATATTACTCGCCTCATCATTGAACGCGAACACATTCGTCTACTTCACGCTGGTGCTCAACTCATGCATCACTCACTGCGTCAACGTTTGTGGATTGTTAATGCCAGGATAGTCATTCGCTCCATCATTCGCAAATGTGTCAAGTGTCTCAGGTTTAGTGCCAAACAGCAGGTTCAGATGCTTGGTATTTTACCATCTCCTAGAGTCACTCCATCACGGCCGTTTCTATTCTGCGCGGTTGATTATGGTGGTCCCTTCATGATTCGTCATGGCGGGCAGAAATCCAGAACTCTCTCTAAGGCATACGTGTCTTTGTTTATTTGCTTAGCAACTAGGGCCATTCACTTGGAATTGGTTTCCGACCTTACAGCCACTGTGTTTATAGCTGCCTTACGTCGTTTTATGGCCCGCAGGGGCATACCCAGTCAGTTATACTCTGATAATGGCACAAACTTTAGGAAGGCCCGCAATATTTTACATGATCTCTACAACCTTTGGCATAATAAGGATGCCATCTCATCACTCAAATCATTCACGTCCTCTCAGGGGATCTCATGGTCATCTATTCCGCCCTCGTCACCTCATTTCGGTGGCCTTTGGGAGAGCGGCATAAAGAGTTTGAAGTTTCATCTGCGCCGCGTGGTAGGCAAGTCTATACTCACATTCGAGGAGTTTACGACAGTTTTGTCTCAGATAGAGGCATGTCTGAACTCTCGACCTTTATTTGCCATCTCTTCGGATGTAAATGATCCGGTTCCACTCACACCTGGCCATTTTTTGATTTGCGCACCATTAACGGCGATACCGGACCCAGACTTATCCCATATTCCTATCTCTCGCCTTGGGCGTTGGCAACTTCTACAGAAGTTTGTCCAAGGCATTTGGAAGGCGTGGTCTCGCGACTATTTACACCAGTTACAACAGCGTCACAAATGGAAATTCACTAAGGATAATGTTTCCATTGGGGACCTAGTTTTACATATTGAGGATAATCTACCTCCATTAGCCTGGAAATTTGGTGTAATTACCGCCACATTTCCCGGCCCAGATAACTTAATTCGAGTCGTAGACATTCGCACACCTACTGGTGTTTTGCGGAGACCAGTACATAAGTTATGTCTGTTGCCAGCGCGGGACGAGATTTGACAAGATTATTATGATCATTTAGCACAATGCTATTTTATTCAGCCATTGGCTTATTACTCATTATGACCATTTGGTCAACTTAATTGTGATGTATTATCACAACATTTTCATAACAATTTGCGCCACTGCGTGTCTCTATACTCACCATAGTTTTATGGTGGTATATTACTATTTTGTATTTGTATGTTAATATTTTGTGGCATACTATGTCCTACACACTTACATTTTGATGTATTGGGTATGTGTCATGTTTTCGGTGGTATTATTTATATAAATTTGTTATATAATATTTGCATGTTTTGCAGTTACGCAACCATGCATGCATTTTTTACACAGTTGTTAATATATGTGATTTATTGTTCTGTGAATATCTTTTTCAATTGTTCAACTCATGTAATACGTTTGTAATCACAGTGTCGTATTTGCTACTTATGCCATTGCGATTATTCATATTGTAATTAACTAAATTGTTGTTTATTATATTTATTATATAACTTGCGTTTATGTAAAATATATCGTTTTGCGTCTACTGTATGTAACCATGCCACGCCTAGGTTCATTTTATATTGTATTGTTATATTGTATTTGTATTTTGTGATTATGCATTGCACAACTATTATTTCTGTTTAAATTATGACATACATGTCATCATATATGTGCTTGCATTCAGTCAGCTATCTATAGCTTGTTCTCACACAACAACATATTGTAAGTTCCTGAAACTTCAGGAATAGCATGACTTGGTCAATACATGACGCCATACTAAATTTACGCTTAAACATGTAATTTGTGGCAATTTTGTTCATGTAAACAATACTCTGTACAGGTCTACTGGCCTCAACTATTTCACGGTAACCATCTATAACTTGCATAGGATTACAAGCTATCGGGCCATCATGTGATGAGCTTCCGATCATACATTATTAAACAGTGTCTAATTATGTATTTTTCATGTTTCATAACGTTCGATATTGTACACATACAATATATGACGGCAATACTTTGCCAACGCATACATTTTTATTCATGCTTGAAATCAGTTGTTCGCCAACCTTGGCTTACAAACGCTTATCTTTAAAGCTTATCTTTATTCATGTTTATCCCTAAACCATTAACGTACAGCTGTTATCTAATATTACAACTCAAGGTTCAATTCAGCCTTGAAATTAACTTTCATTATTAAGAACACTGTATGTTATAAACTAAGTTACCAAAATGTATAATACTTTACTAAAATGTAATAAAAAAATCTATTGATTTTGACGGGCAGCCTTATGTACAGTAGCGCGATAATTTTACTTTATAGGTTGGCTAATCTGCGCTTTAATTTTTACGGTAATCTGATCATTCATGTCGGTGCTCTACACAGTACGTCTCAAACGCTAGTAAGCGGCGGTCGACTCGCCCGCAGCCTCACTGTCATATTTTTTCTTGTCGCGACATTCAATGTAGGCCTTAGGCCAACACACTTTACTTATGGCCCATTAGGCCCGTTTATTAATGTAATTTAAATTTTGATACGAATTGTATCCACATCATGCTTATTAGCCAACCTGTCATTCAAAACAACTTCTAACTGCATATTTCTAATGTACTTTTGAATATCAAATAAATGAATTGAATACAGTCCACTCGCTTCATCATTTCTGCATCCTGGCGAATCAACTAAGTACAAATTTCACGCTCAATATTCTTCAACAAAACATTCTTTGGTCCACTCGGACCGGACACTTAACACATGCACACAGATACAGTTTACACTCTACAGTATACAATGCACACAGATACCGTTTACATTGTACAGTATACAATCCTCACAGATATAGCTTACAGTTTACAGTGTACAGTATACAATGCACACAGATACAGTTTACAGTGTACAGTATACAATGCATACAGATACAGTTCATAGTATATAGTATGCAATATACATGCACACAGATACAGTTTACAGTGTACAGTATGCAATGCACACAGATACAGTTTTGTATTAATATTTTGAAAATGTGAGCGTTGCTGTTACTAATGACAAGCAGTAGTGGGAATGAAATTATAATAGTGTGTGTGTGTGTGTGTGTGTGTGTGTGTGTGTGTGTGTGTGTGTGTGTGTGTGTGTGTGTGTGTGTGTGTGTGTGTGTGTGTGTGTGTGTGTGTGTGTGTGTGTGTGTGTGTGTGTGGTACGGGCCGAGAAAGATTTGGGGTTAAGGTGCTCCTTTTTTTTCTTCGACTGCAATTTACAAATGGAATTTTTTCAGTATCTCCGCATAGTCGGGAGGTAAAAGAGTTTGCCAGGATGGGGAAGTTACATCTATACCCATCCGCAGAGCGGAGCAACAAGGTCCCCAACGCCGTCAGACCAACCTAGACCCAAAGGAACCTCTGCAGAGAAGGAATAACACTACCCGGGGAAGCTCACCCGCGCTTTCATCACCGTCACTCTCCTCCAGCATTACATAGCAAGTTCTACCATATGTGTCAGCAAAGAGCAGGAGGGAGGATTCTTTTTATTTAACCACACGCACACAGCACTCCACCAGTTGTAAGCTACAAACGAAAGACTCGCTTAGCAAGAGTAAACTCGTGCATTTAAGGGTTAAGATTGCTCATAAAAGATCCTGTGCAGACATGGTGCTTGATGTGATTATTGTGTTTGTTGTTATTGGGAATCTGCTTATAATACATTTTTAGTAATTTAATTGTTATTTGTGTTGTTAAATGTTATTATTATTACAACTTAAAAATTTTAATCTCTACAAAATGAACACAATTGAAAATAACTTAAAGAACTATACTTAAAAAATTTTAGTATCCTATACAATGAACAACTTATATATATCTGTTATACAGCTTTCGTAATTTCATTGGTTAACCATATTATTAGATGTCATTAGTATAGATTGAAAACTTCTTGTATTCGTGAAATGAAAATAATTTGAAACTACATTTAAAGCTATAACTTGAAAATAACTTAGAATCTATAACTCGAAAAATTTAATGTCTGGATTGGAGTGAATACAGTGGTTGATCATATTGTTACACGTTATTATTACTTGCAAATATTTAATGTCGATAAATGAAAGTAACTTGGAACTGACTTAAAAAACTATACTTAAAAAGTTTTGCATTTATATAATGAACAACTTGTACCTCCTTGTTATATAGCTTTAGCAATTTCATTGCTGATTAAATTGTCAAACGTTGTTAGTCCAAATTGAAAATTTGGGGCGATTGCAAAATGAGAAGAATTTGTGTCTGCTGGTTATACAGTTATAATAATTTATTTGTTAATTATACTTGGATGTTATTAGTACAAGTTAACAATATACTAGTGTCTATGAAATGAGCATAATTGAAAATAGCTTGAAAACTATAACCTAAAAAAAATATATATTTTGATGTTTATAAAAGGAACATAACTGGAAATAACAAAGCACTAATAAAAAAGATGGTTGCTGTTACTCAACTGTTTCATTGTAAAATCTGTCACTATGGGCTCAACATACAAAAAAAAATGGGGGATGTTTCAAGTGTACAGTATACAAAGAACGCAGATACAGTTTACAGTGTACAATATGCAATACACATGCACACAAATATAGTTTATAGTATACAGTATGCGATATACATACACACAGATACATTTTACAGTGACAGTATACAATGCACACAGATACAGTTTATAGTATACAGTATGCAATATACATACAGACAGATACAGTTTACAGTGTACAGTATACAATGAACGCAGATACAGATTACAGTGTACAGTATGCAATATACATGCACACACATACAGTTCATAGTATACAGTATACAATCCACACAGATACAGTATGGATTGTATACATACACACAGATACAGTTTACAGTGTACAGTATACAATGCACACAGATACAGTTTATAGTATACAGTATGCAATATACATGCACACAGATACAGTTTACACTGTACAGTATACAATGCAGACAGATACAGTTTACAGTGTACAGTATACAATCCACACAGATACAGTTTACAGTGTACAGTATACAATGCACACATATACAGTTTACAGTGTACAATCCACACAGATACAGTTTACAGTGTACAATATGCAATACACATGAACACAAATACACTTTATAGTATTCAGTATGCAATATACATACACACAGATACATTTTCAGTGTACAGTATACAATGCACACAGATAGAGTTTATAGTATACAGTATACAATATACATACAAACAGATACAGTTTACAGTGTATAGTATACGATGCACACAGATACAGTTTACAGTGTACAGTATACAATACACACAGATACAGTTTACAGTGTACAGTATACAATGAACGCAGATACAGTTTACAGTGTACAGTATGCAATATACATGCACACAAATACAGTTTATAGTACACAGTATGCAATCCACACAGATACAGTTTACAATGTACAGTATGGATTGTATACATACACACAGATACAGTTTACAGTGTACAGTATACAATCTACTTACAGTGTACAGTATACAATGAACGCAGATACAGTTTACAGTGTACAGTATGCAATATACATGCACACAAATACAGTCTATAGTATACAGTATACAATCCACAAAGATACAGTTTACAATGTACAGTATGGATTGTATACATACACACAGATACAGTTTACAGTGTACAGTATACAATCTACACAGAAACAGTTTACAGTGTACAGTATACAATGAACGCAGATACAGTTTACAGTGTACAGTATGCAATATACATGCACACAAATACAGTCTATAGTATACAGTATACAATCCACACAGATACAGTTTAAAGTGTACAGTATACAATCCACACATATACTGTTTACAGTGTACAGTATACAATCCACACATATACTGTTTACAGTGTACAGTGTACAATCCACACAGATACAGTTTACAGTGTACAGTATACACTGCACACAGATACAGTTTACAGTGTACAGTGTACAATGAACACAGATACATTCTACAGTGGATAGTATTCAATGTGAACGCATCACTTTACAGTGTACGCATATAAGGATTACAATATACATTACAGAGTATACATGTATACTGTTTACAGCATGGGTAAAGTTTACAGCATACACTATATAGTAGACAGAGATACTGTGTAAAGTATACATTATACAGTGTACACAGTTACAGATTACAGTGTATAGTTTCAAATGAATTGTATACAGCATGCAGTACATAGTATACACATTGCAGTTTATAATTTGAACTATATAGTATATACATATATGGATATAGTGTATTGTTTACGGCGAATTGTATACAGTGATTAGATACATTATGCAGTAGATAATGTATTCAGATCCAGTGGTCAATAAGGAATGCTTTTGCAACTATACTTTATTCAATTGGCAATATAGTAACACAGATGTAGAAATATACTGCAACATACACATTTGCATATACGCCCATAATATTTTTTGTACATATATAAGAAATGCAGTCATTGAAATTGTTGTAAATAGTTTTAAGAAGTAGAAACAGGAATGGACAGGTTGATGAATAATAATCGACATGCATAGCGAGGGGTGACGAGCTGTGCGTGCTTGTGTGTGTGCGTGTACAGCTGTATTTCTCTGTGCGAGTTCTACCAGCCAAGGCCTGATTTATGCGAGACAGAAAATCCTTTGTATGTGTACGACGTGTTTCCTTAGTGTGTGTTACTCTGTATAGGCTATGGATACTAATAATTAAACATATTTTAAAATAAAAATTCACACGTTTAAAATACTTTTAGCAAACCGAGCAGTGCTACTAGAGGAAGAGCAAAGAGACGCATCATGATTGCAAATAACGCGTGAAAAACAGAACCATATAATAACAGATTAATTAACTTGGTAATGCAACTACTGGTTTGCACATCAACTCGGTTATTAGTGCAAAAACGGATGTAAGAGTGATTTGTTTAATGAGACGCTTAAGCAGGACGAAACAAAGTTTAACAAGTCTGGAAGGACATCCAGACCTGACGACTTACACCACACTATAAACACGACGGACAATTTCCAGCCAGCCGGGGTTACATTGTCATTCTGATTCTCGACTTGGGAATGCCAGTATTTTCATCATTATCATATGAGAAACATGCGCGCGCGCACACACGCACACGCACACAAACGATACTTCTCCACAGTGACACAACGTTGAAAGCAGGAGAAAGATGAACGATTATTTTTTATAAACGAAGGCGCCAAGTAAACTGAAACATGTGATAAATAAACAAAAAATTGAATACATATATGCATGTAATGTAGTGTAAATACAAATATTTAAATAATTATTATAATTAACGTATGTAATTTTAATATTTGTTTTATAATAATTTTTCTATTTGATTAAAATGGGCGCACAATAACTAGTATTTATTGAAATAAAGTAAATATTATTTTTTATTAAAATGGTACAATAAACTTTTCATTTTTATGCAATAATTATTTAAACGGTATTTCTATATGACTTGCCATATTTAAGTCAATTATTTGAATTCAGTGTTTATGTCGGATTCCCAAGGACCCAAGTAGATGAAAAATTTTCTTATATTTGTGTGCTAAGGTGTAAGGTGTGCTAAGAACACTATGGTTATTTCGAAGTACGAGTGAATTCAAATTAAAATCTATAACAAGCCATGCAAAATTCCTAACAACGTAAATATTTTTGATTGAAACAGGAACAGCGGTAATATAGCATGGCGATTGAACAGCTTTATATGGATTTCATACGTAGACGAAAAAAAATAAATAGTACGGAAAATGAATGCGGAAAATCAACGGCGGAGCCTGAAGTTACTTCTGACCAAGTTTAACTTCTTATGAATAAAACTACAAAAATTAAAAGAAAATTAACTCATTATTTGCTATTTATTTACTTGTGATGTGAAAACATATGGGTTACGTTATTAGATACGTAAAATTTAACGAAATCGTGAAACAATGAAGATGACATCTTATATTACAATATAAAACTTATAAATGCTATCAGGAAAGTGGCACAAATTTTCTCTAATCTTGTGCAGACGCTGATGGATCAAATTTTCTAAAGGATCTCTCTAGGAATACGTGTCAGGTAATATTTTGCACCAAATCGCTGTACTCGTTTTGCCACAAAAATTAATACAAAATTTTCATAAAATGGATACTGTAACAGATAAGTAGTTTCCCGCATTTTTTGTTGAAATTGTTAAATAAAAAAGTCACTGATAGAGGCTATGGGGCGTTTGTGTACGTACCGACTACATATATACGAAGTAACAGTACACAGGCAATGTACAGAAGAAACATTTCAAAATCGTGCTATGGAGTGTACAAATACGTAATAATTTCCCGCATTTTTTGTTGAAATTGTTACATAAACAATTCACTGATAGAGGCTATGGGGCGTTTGTGTACGTACCGACTATATGTATACAGAGTAACAGTACATAGGCAATGTACAGAAGAAACATTTCAAAATCGTGCTATGGAGTGTACAAATACGTAATTTCCCGCATTTTTTGTTGAAATTGTTACATAAACAATTCACTGATAGAGGCTATGGGGCGTTTGTATACGGTACCGACTATATATATATACACGGAGTAACAGTACATAGGCAATATTCGACATAGTATTAAAGTAACAAATTAAAAAGAATTCAAAAAATTAGTAAACATCGATTTTAATTAACTTGCTCGTCTAACCAGATGCATCAATAAGTATATCTGTAGAAACGTAGACCTATCTGCATAACTAACAAACAAAAAATGTTCTCTACAGACATTTTTAAATTGCTTAACTTAGACAAAAAGTACTCGCAAAGCGCATGCCGTACTCGCATAATTGAATTGTTGTGTCTACATTTTGCCAATAAATTTTGTTAGTTATGGATATAATATTTTCCCCCTAACCCTTGTAGGTTTTAACTCCCGAAATACCTCTCGCTACGTATCAGTTGGCTCTATACATGGTACGAAAGTCTCGAAGGTAAGTAAAAGAAATTAAATTCAATTATACTGCTGAGAATGTAATTTCAAGATTAACCAGAAGAGATAGAGCGATAATTTTTACTGGTATAAAGATGGCGATACCATACTCACATTCTCAAGCCAAGGTGTTCTTGACTACGGGACACACTGCATAATCAGCAGCCACACCAATTATTCCGGAGCAGTTCTACTGATCTCAAAATTTTTCGACATTACCCAACTGACGCAGAAAATTTTGGGACTTTCAAGCCAGCATTATAGCTAACTCGGTCAGAAGGGAAACAGTTGGAAGCCTTCGATAAGACGATGTGTTCGCAATTGCGTTGCACTTCCCAACACTGTTTCTGTGTACCAATCAGTTGCACCGTCAGTAAAATGAAATTGCCGTTTTGAGTCTACATTGCTGTTTTGGTACAACAATTAGTATTCAACAACCGCAACTTATCACCTTCCGCCGAGTCGCCGTCATTTTTCAGTCGGAATAGCCGTTGGTAAATTATGCCCATAAACATGTCAACAACGTAACTCCATTAATGGAGACAAACAAATTAATTACTGCTGACAACAGTTGCTCCAATGCCAGTTCTTTTGACCGAGGGAGCTATACTCACTTTTGTACACTTATATAATCGCAACATGAGACCCCTACCATGTACTTAGTTGTCACTTCTACGAATTCAAGCGAGTAGACAATCCATGTAAAAGACTGTTATAAGACCGTGTAGGCCTGTTAGTGAAAGTGTCGATTGTTTAATTGTTTATTCGTATGCGGAATATTGAGTGATAAATTTGGTTGATAATCGTGCGTCTACGAGAACTTGAGCAATACGAATGTGTTCTTTTAGAGAAATGTTAATGAATCATTTTCATTCTATCTACTGTCCAGTACTTTACTGCACTGCCTTATAAGCATAAAGCATAGGATCCCCATATCAATATCAATTTATAAAATTGGTGTAGTCTAAAAAGACTCCCTGTGTGTAATACTGTCTCGGCCAAAAGGATGGCAGTCGAACACAAATAATGTGTTCTTTAAAGTGCTGCACTGTGTCTCTATGAAGCAGTCCGATTACACCGTTAGTAAGATGATATTACCGTTTTGAGTCCACGTTGACACGAGGTTGCCACGATTAGTATTCATCGACCGCAGTTTATCACCTACAATGTAGTCGACACGTTGTCATTCTTCTGTTAGTGTAGCCGTTGTTTAATAATGTGCAGAAACATGTCAACAATGTAACTACACTGATAAAAAATTAATTACTCCTGACAAGAGTTGGTTTGATGCCAACAGGTGAGGGTTTAAGTGAGGGAGCTAAGGAGACGACATAATGTGCCACGATTCCCATGTTCGACAAGTTATAAATATTTGTATATCCCACTCCTCAAAAATATTATCTGAACATATTATTAATTAAACAAAAAATGTATAAAGTATACCAGTAATACATCTCTGAATAAAACGGACTGAGTAAACAGCTTTGAATACGACGTAAATAATACTAAAGCCAGTTGCTGGTAATAGAGCAAGATCGAAGTATATACTTAACACTTACGTTTTACGACTAAGTGAAAGGATATAGAATTTCCGATCCACGGCACATTCCGCCTGAGAAAACTTCGTTAGTTCACGGTTCTCGATTCAGTTTGAAACCAGCGACAGAAACGAAATCTCGAACAGAATCAGACAAACAATGAACTCATCTGTTTTGTGAAATATGAAGTATCAAAATCAATTTACAGACCTGTTGCTTAGCAACTGTGAGTCGTTTATCTAACGTTTTGTAAATCAATACTCGAGCGATGCACATTTCTGAAGAGATGTTAGTTCAACGTGTGAGAATAGAGAACACTACTTTTCAATATAAATCGAAATCACGAATACTTTTCTGGGTGTATGTGCGTGCTCAAATACACATGCGCGCACGTCGTTTTGTATTACGTGGGTAGGGTCCTGCTGTTTTACTAACTTGTGTTAAACCCGAGATAGTATCCGCTGGAGCGTTGTATAGTTATTCCAGATCATTGAAACTCGGACATGCACTTATGTGTGCTTGCATCACACACAGACGTGCGCGTGCACACAAAAATATTTTGAAGAGATAAGCCTATCAACTAGTGTTGGTGAGGGCAAAGAAATAGAATGGAACCTAAAGCTTTGTTTTTGTTTTCAATAACAGACATGTTTCAGTCTCATGGTTTCTGTGCCACCCTGCTAAAATTGTTCCAGAGTTTTCCTTATCATTGTTTCTCTTTATATAGCACAATCAAATCTGATAATCCATTCTTAATCGTTTATACATTCTCGTTTATCCAGTATTAATACATTGCACTCACATAAAGAGTGATTAGTTGTAACAGACGAAAATGTTCTTCTCCCTACCGTACGTTTTTCCGCTTTTTAAAAATTCCTTTAGGTTTACCAACGCCATTATTTTAGGCACCGCTCTCTGCGAGATATTCAGACAAACTACATATTTTCCAAAACAGTCACATTAATGATTAAGATTACCAAAAAACAAGATACTGCATGGCAATATAAGATCACTAAAAAAAGAACAGAGAATGATGTACAACACTTAAGAATGGAAAAAGAAGTATAGTACAGCTGAAGTAAATTAGTATTAACACACAACAAGATCAGCCAGCTGCTACTTCGCCAACAATCTCTGCTGACGCAATAAAACCTGTTGCATTCTTCCCGAAGTTTTGAAGTTATACACTGGCGACACACAACGCTCCAAATGCATTTGTTGAGTTAAATTATTCGTCTATTCGTCAAGTTGCAACCACAAATAAAAATATTGAATTCCATTGTTTACAGGAGAATTTTAGAAGACTGTTAAAAATTAATGGCGCCCTGAGAGAAGAGATGAAATGAAGTCAACTGCAGGCCGTTGGTAAATTAACACTTACTGTTCATGAATTAAGGGAAGTTAATCTGACACTGTTATCGCCTTACTGAATTACTGGGTAAAGACAGTTTCCGGAAATTCTGTTTGTGTGATTACCTCAGCGGAGGCGCGCTAAACACACACACAAAAATTAAATAGGTTAACATGCCACATCAGGTTAATGCATTTTTATTACTTAAACTTCTATAAAATTAATTGCCAATTAGTAAAAAATTCTTATTACTTAAAATAAAAACTCAGTGCGCGTGTGTGTGATGCTTACAATAAATTGCTGTTTTTTTTTTCAGAATATAGGGAATACAAAATTTGTACGAATAAATTTGTTTACTTTAAGTGTCTCTGAGGTCTTCCCACGCTTGCTGAGTTTGTCCAATCAAAGCTTACTACACAGGCAGTAGGACTCCATAAACAAATCAATAACTTTAAGGGGAAGAAAAAGTAATTTATTGAGAAACGATTAGCACCGGATGACAGTCGACCAAAGGTATTAAATACTGATTGAGTGTGCAAATCGTTTAAGCATAACCAAACAGCTTTCAAAAAATTACAAATTCGCGATAATAAAATCTGCTTCAACTAAACTACAAACAGAGACAATAATTTGTAATTGCCACTCTGTAATCATATCCTTCGTTGAGGACAAGACTTCTTGGCTTTCGTATCGTTTTAATCAAGTATTCAAAAATTTAATAAATCTGAAAACCTCAATGAAACAAGAGGCTAAGTACGATACTGGCTAAGGTTTACGGTATTTAAAGTACAACACCCGTAAATAAAGACTTTTCAGTCTCATATTGTACTGAGTGACCATTCTCCGGTGCTAGGATTGGCAGCCTCGTTCTCTAAAATGAACACGTACGACAAAGACATCTTGTATTACACAAGACTACACGAACATGAGTGAATGCACCGAGAATGTAGGATTGCCAGGACGATTCAAATTCGTAATACCGTACACTGTTTTCTGCCGCTTGGCAGGTCCTGTTGTCTTCTGTCGCACTCCTATTCTTTAGTTTTTATATAACCTCCTCATATAACATTGTCTATCGTCGTTAATCTCTTTGTTTCACTTCTCAATTCCCATTTCACTGTGCCCTCAGCAAGAGTCGTTAATATTCCTTTCCCTCTTGTAACGTGTTTATCCAGTTTCCTTTCCTCTTCAGAATGTATCTACACCTTTTTCCGATTTCCTTTCTTCTCTTCAGGACTTCCTCATTACTCTGTCAACCAATTTAATCTCTCCATTTTTCTCCATACCCATGTCTCAAAAGTCTCAATCCTTCTCTCTGTCTTTGTTCCAGATAGTCCACGTTTCATACCCTTATAACAAAATGATTCATACACAGCATTTAACCCAGGATCAATCTCTCTGTCATGTCAGTTTCCTGCTGCTATAAACAAATTCTTCTTCTCACTGATAATGCCTATCTTCCCACGCTAACGTTTGCTCCCTTTCCTCACATCTCACATCTCCGTACATGGAATTACTTCAAATTTTTACCAGTTATTTACTAATATCTTTTGCAATGATATGTAGAGCAGTTTTTAGATATTTCATCTGAAATTTAAAAAAAATGTCGAAATCCTAGTTTGAAATGTCTTATATTTTGTAAAAGTATTTCTAATTAATTTTCGAATCAATAGTTAAAATCAGTATTCTACCATAGGAAACCCTGGTAAAATTTTGAAACAAATCGGTCCAGCAGTTCCTGAGAACATGGATCTTGTATATAAAAGTTTGATTTTCAGAAAAACGCAACTTAATATAAACGGCGTGCTATTATAAAGTAATTGTTCTCGTTTATCCATTATTAATACATTCCACTCACATAAAGAGTGATTAGTTGTAACAGACGAAACTTTTCTTATCCCTACCGCTTTTTAAAAATTCCTTTAAGTTTATTATGACTATTATAAAGATAATACACCAAACAATAGCATATAATAACTCACAAACTGACAAAAAGCACTGTTTTACACCAAAAGAAAATAATAATTTCTGAAATCACATGTAAAAGACAGTGTCACCAGAGTTCAAGGAAATACAAAATATCCCTGGATAAAATTAATTGATAAAAATTAATGAAACACATAAAAAATTACGTGTATGGTTTCTAAGGTGATTAAAGATGACAATGACTTAAAAAAATATAAAAATTTTCAAGCCACCAGAATTAAATAAAAACAAACATAATTAAAGCTAAAAGTCTACAATATCTATAGATCGAAAACTATAACCTGGAATTTCTTGACTACATTGATTACCAACTCCCCCTTAAAGATTTCTTTTGCTAAGGTTTTTTGTTTTAATTTCCACTTCGCTCCTCCAATCCTCTCCTAGCATATTCCCAAAATATCTGTACATTGCAACTGCTTTCCTTGCCATGATTGTCACGTTCTCACTGTTATTAGTTCTCCTAAGTTTTGTTTCCCTACACTTATCTTCATTCCTTCTTCAAACTTAGATGTTATTCTTTGTAGTAATTCAGTGTCATTAAATTATCGTCAGAAACTCTGATACAGCTAATATTTCGTCCTCCCTTGCATATCTGTCTTCTCAAATATTCAAAAGGAGCGTATCTGTCTCCTCAATATAAAAGTTCAAACGTTCCAACACACAGCAGATTTGTCTCACTCCTCTACCCAGCTGTAGCCTAACTGTATATATTACGTCGCACTTTGAAAGACTTATTTATGTGCTTTTGCCAAATTAAGATAAACTATTAATAAATCTAATAATTCCAATATTGGGTGTTGTTTTTACATATAAATGATTTTTTAAGAAGCCACTGTTGGAACCACATATTATTTTTAAACACTTTTGTGAGAAGAAAATTTGTTTTTATTTCATTAGCTAAAAACCTCCTTTTATCACTTAATTCACAATGATTACACTTAAAACACTTTTCAGTTTGAAATAGGAGACTCGTTAAAGGTAATGGACGATAGAGAGAGTGGCAAGATGTTAAGCATGAAATTGCCTCCTATTCGTGTTACGCTTAACGATAACAGAGCAGGAATTCTGTTCGTTTGCATTAATATAGTGTTTCAAGGTTTAAAGAAAACGTACAGAAACAAATTATTTAATTACATAACATTATATTACTCTATTTTGTTGACCGCTATGTTCTTTTACTTTTCATCAAAACATGGACTATTCAGTGTCTGTAATAGAACAGAAAAGCAATCTATTATTTCAGGAAGAAGGATAGCATGAATCCTCTCTCGTATTGATTTGTGAAGAAGAGGAATAAGGAATAGTATACAGAGATAATCTATTTCCAAAAATATTAAAATTTGTATGTGATATTGCAGGCAGCAGAGTATTAAGCAACTCAAGATCTCTGACAAATATTTCATATCAAAAGTAGTGTGTTTGAAAACACTAAAGTCACAGATTTTACTTAGCTTTATAATCATTAACGTAAATACATACGCTAAGTAGATACCAGCAAATTTACGATTTTTATGAGACCAAGGTACACATCCGATCGGCGACGAAAGGAAAGAGAACACAATACTAGAGAGAAGGGAGCACGACACTAGATTCGAGCAGCCACAATACCAGAGAACTTTTCGAGCCAACGTACCAATACTACCACATACGAGTATTTCTAAATAATACATCAGAAACGTAGAGAAAAAACAGGGAAAACGCAATCATATCAGGAAAGCCGTTAAACCGAATAAAGGTGTATATATGCGCGCGCGCAGTAAACTTTCTGTAGTTTTTACTCTGATTGTATTAAATGTAAGTACCTCATTGCTAACGGAGAAAGTTGAAATATGGAAACAAATCTCAGTAATTGGCCCGAAATACATAACAGTAGCTAGCAGACACTCGGCTATTTCCATATTACCTTATATCGAACAGTTGATACTGTACTCTCACTTCATCTGACTTTCCCTTTCTTCATAAAACATCTTGTTTTCCTCCGTCGTTAGCCAGCTATTCAGACTTTCTTCCAAACAATGACTCTGGAAAACTGCAGTATTATGGAAAATTTGTTGTCAGTAATCGCAAACGCTCAAATTAGAATCTGCCGTATTTGGAACTCGTTTTAAATTTATTTTCCTTTCTTCCAGTGTTGACTCCTTATCATTCATCCTATCAAATTTTCTGAGCACTCGTCCATAACTGTGTGTGTGAGCACAATAAAAATTGTTCATTTGATCAAGAACATGCCCAATAATGGCACTAAACAGCATTTCCTTTCCTGTTTGAAGTAAAAAATAACGACAAATACACACACACACACACACACACACAAAACTATGTGCGAGTTATATAATATTATGCACATATTGTGTATTGGATCAGCGTTTATAATGCATTCCAATTCTTGCATTCAGTGTTTAAAAATTTATAGATACTGTTTACTCGTTATTTTCATCACGAAAAGCGAAGCAACGTGAGTTAACCATTAGATATACAAGATTTATCAGCTTAAACGTTTCATACTTTAATTCCAGGAATTGTCGCAGTCGTGAACATCAGCGTTTATAGTATATTCAAATTCTTCCATACAGTGTTTAAAAATTCATATTTTTATAAATTTAAATTTATATTTTCATAAATTAAAAAAATGTATATAGTGTTTAAAAATTTATTGATACTGTTTAAAAATTTAGATATGCAAGAGTTATCCGCTTAAACATTTCGTACTTAAATTCCAGGAACTGTCGCAGTCGTGAATAATAGTCGCAATGCAGTCGATAAAACGTTTATCCAAAAAAATTGCTCATTTTGTGTACAAAATCAGTTTTTTATCATTTTATTAAATCGAATTAAAAACGTTCCGGCCTGTAAAAGCAATATATAGATAAAACAACAACAAAATTTTATAACGAACTGTGTATTAATTATTTTTTTATTAGCCTTTTTAATGGTTTTAATGTTATCACTGTTTGCCGAGAGACAGAAAGTTGCAGAGGAAAGAGAACGAGCGAGAGACTCAAGCCTGTGTGAAGCTCGGTATCGATTAAATTACAGGAAGGACGGAGGTTGCTATCCTCGGTTCACAGGTTATGTTTTGATGTAGATCAAACGACCCGTTTTCGTTCAAACGCGTAATACGTGCTATTTACTTTACAAAAAACAATGCTGTTTATGAGATTATTTATATTTTACTTTTTCGTTCCCGTTATTAAAAAGAAAAAAAGACTTTTTCCAAACAAATACTTCAGAGTTTAATAAATATTTTCCTTATTTATAAATACTACTTTTTGCTAATACAAATACGTTACTCTTTTATAAATACTATATATTTTACTTTTAATAATAAATCTAATTATACTTAAAAACCTTTAGTGTGGATAAGAATATGCTTCCGCCTCCTGTCGTCCATTTCCACACTATAAAAACGTGACAATGAATACGTGACAAAAATTGTCGATGAGAGCTTGTCGGACTTATGAAAAATTGCTATAAATTGAATTAAAAATATAACAAGGACCTTAATAAACCTTAACTTGTCACTGCTCACAGTTTGTGGTGAGTGGGTAATTCTCAGTGCTGTAAATGAAATGAATATTGTAAACTTCAATAATGGGAATAAAGATATAATAATAATAATTATTATTATTATAATTATTATTATTATTATTACTTATTGGGTTTTCAAGAGCTGCAGATTCACAAGAGAGAGGATGGCGCTGTAGATGGATCTCGAGGAGTTCACGCCCGAGAGCGTAGTTCAGTTTATGCATCGAAGCAAGGCGGAATGAGACCGCATTTCTGCATTTATTCATTGAGCTCTACTAGAAAAGAAAAGACAGGCCCAACTTGTACCCAACGGACAGTAGAATATAAGGGACAACTAGAAGAAACCTGATAAGGGCGCAGTAGGCTCCATCCTGAAGCAATACGCTAAGTGGTTCCAGGATGGATATGAATGCCTGAATTACAGGCGAGTTTCTTGGTGGGTGAGAGTCCCACACACCAAGGAAAAAAAAACTTTTCCTCTGACGGTGCATAGAGCATTTTCCCCTCTAAAAAAAAAAAAAAAAATACTTCTTGGGTGACAAGTCATTGGTACTAATACCTTGACACTATGGGTCTACCCAGGAAACTTCACTTGCGTAGTAGAGCATAAATAAATATTTTATATTTTGTTATAAATAATAATTTATTATTAATCTGATTTCCGATAATTTACTAATTGTCTGTGAGAACTGATAACCACTGATGAACTGCATATACTATCTGTGGATAAACAAACCCTAACTTACCTTGACACAATCTCTTTCTTTTTAAAAGAAATACTCACACATTCTAGAAACGTCAATCATCGATCATTCTACGACGTCATTTGTAAATTGTTTAAACTAATTATATCATTAAATTATTATCAAGAATATATTTTGGAAGACGAGTCTAGTAACTTAAACATCTCCGACAAGCGCCAAGGTCTTTCAGTCGCTTCCGATCATTTCTTCTATAACGGGGAGCCGTTTGACTTCTAATATGGTTTTCCCTTTTATTAGCCAGATTCTCAATATAATGACCCATTCCAGGTTTAGACTTCCTCTTCCTCTCCCTCCGTCTGGGGTTCTCTCCTACGTTCTCATTACACTACCAAAACCATTATTTCTGCTAGGAGATTACTGTACTTTCACTTGTGAAAACTTACGTTTGTTATTGTCCTCGAACGTTTCGGTGTGGTGTACACCTTCCTCCAAAGGAAGGAATGTACACAGGAGGAAGGTGTACACCACACCGAAACGTTCGAGGACAATAAGAAACGTAAGTTTTCACAAGTGAAAGTACAGTAATCACTAATATTAAGTGCTGCGAATGAAGAGAATGAACCATCAAAACAACGTACATAAGATTTACTTCATCCCCGACTTCGTTTCTTAAACGTGTGAACAAAAACTTAAATAAGAAAAACTTATTACTATAGTTACGGACACCCGCCATCATTACTGATTTAAAACTACAGCGATTCAACCACTGACGATCTGTGGTTGTCTTCAAGTAAGATTATAAATTACAATAAGTAACTGAATGACTGTCTAACAAACCAAGATATCGTCGAAACAGTTAACATAAAATTTTAAGTTACTTTAGTCAGTGGCGGCCGGTAGACTTGTTACAGAGTTCAAAGCTTATCGCATTAAATCAAGAAAACTCAAACAATAATTTAATTACAAAATGTTAATTTAAAAAGAGTACAAACCAAGCAATGCAAACAAGTATCGTTTAAATTAAACATAGCAATGTTCAAATTCCTTCCATCCCTCTGTTAGACAAAACGGGCGCGGTTGTCCGATTCGTAATCAGTGGCATCTGTTATTGAAAGTTATGTTTAAGCATTCTCAAAATATAACTCGACACACAGAAAGACCTGTGTTTTTAATGGCTACAGGAGATCGACCTCAGTTTTCACATTGAAGACTTTATGTAAATATACATTATTTAATATCTTTCTTATATTTTCATTGTTATACTGGCATAATAAAGATTGTACCGTTAAAGATATGTTAAATGTGTAAATTACCTCCTTTTACTCGTTTACAAATAAATACTGCCTTCTTTATTTTTACGTTATTTGGCAAAAATGGATCGCTTATGATGCGGCCCGCCGGTTGGTTCTTGAATTTAGTTACAGCCTTTAGGCACTTTTAAGGTGCCTGCTATAAATAATATTGTGGTAAGCGACTTGTTTTTTGTAGAGTAAATAGCACATCCTACGTACCGTAGGCCTAATGAAAACGGGTCGTTTGATCTGCATCAAAACATAACGTGTGAACTGAGGATAGTAACCGCCATCCTTCCTGTAATTTAATCGATACCGAGTTCACAGTGGCTTGAGCCCCCTCCCCCAATCACTCTCTCTTCCCCTACAACATTTCCGTCTTTCAGCAGCTGTTAACAACTCTAAACACAATAAAAAGTCTAATGAAAATTAATTAGGCCTAATACACAATTCGTTCAAGATCAATAATGTTTTTCATCTATGAATCGCTTTTACATAGTTCTCGGTTCTATTAAGTTATACGAAACCGATTACGCAGAAAACCCGCTCAACTTTGCCACAAGGACCGATTGAGTTTCTATATAAAACGTAGAAATTGTTGTTTACAATAACAATAATTCCTTAAATTTAAATATTTAATGATTTAGCGGATAATCTTTTAATGTTCAAATTGTTTGCATGCGCAGTTTCGCTTATCGTCAAGAAAAAGAAGGATGAATACCATCTATAAACTTTTGAATAATTATGGAAGAACTGAAATAAACATTGTTTGGTACATTACATACGTACGTAACTACATTTGTATACGGTGATCGTCCGTGTGTGCGCGCGCGTATTTGGGATTTTTTACTTCAGATGAGGAAAAGAAATACCCGTTTGGAAATATTACAGCCCAAGTTATACAATAAATAAACATATTTTATTATGATCAGACTAAGTACGATTACTAAAATTGAGAATACGATTTAGAGCAAATACATGCCTCTACTGATGATTATAAAACGCTTGGATAAAAGTAGACGAATTAAATGGGGTCGGCACTAAATATCTATAAATTGGGAACGAGTGCGTAAGATACCATATTGTAAGCAGGGCGTGCATGTACCGTCACAAGAAATTTCCCATGATACTTGTGTCAACCTTCTGCCTCCACACTCTCTCTCCCCCTCTCACATTCCTCTTCAAATATTCTGTCTGTCGGAAATCGTTGATAAATACAAGGTAGACAAAAATCTAATGAGAAATAATTAATACGCAGTTCAATGTAGAAATTTAGTGTTTTGTTTTATCTACTGGATAAATGTTTTACCTACCACGTTTAATTTTATAGGCCGGATTTTTTAAATTGTTTTTTGACGAGCTAAACGAACGCTCACTTTTAACTCGTCCGTTGGACATTTTTCAATCGGTTTGTCTATCTGTTTGAGGGACGTCTCACCATAGAGTTTGAATGCATCAAACGATTTTCGTAAAGCTTGGTATGCGTGCCCATACTTTTATCCCACAAACCCTATTGTTTTTGGATTGATCCTCCCCAAAAAATTATAGGAAGGAAGCAAATTGTTGAGGATAAAAATTCTTATGAAATCGTCAAAAGCCGTGTAAGATATCAAATTAAAAAGGATTTTAACCAAAATCTGAATATACAGTTACGTTTTATAAATTTTAAAATTTTGATACACTAGTTCCAAAAATATGTATTAAAAGTTTCTAAAAACTTTACAAATCTATGCCAAATGACAAATTACAGAGATGGGAGTCAGAATCTGAATATAATGTTTAGTTATGAACATTTCAAAATTTTAGGACATTGGGTAAAAAGGGGATCAAAATTTTGCAACACAGAAAGCAACTGGAACGAGGAGTGGTAAAGAAGAAATCTTAAGAGCCGTTAAAACGGAAGGCTGCTGCAAACTGACAGCTTAATAAGATAAGTGGAATAACAATTTCATAAAAAGAAGTTTCTTTTATTTGGAGCTTCCTAAATTTCTTTACTTTCCAGCTGCCGAAAAGGGAAAACCATAAACGGTGAATTAGGCTAGAAGATGTGGAATATTTTCTACAGCAATTTGGTGGCATAGACTAAGTGGTTAGCACATAAGCTGTCATACCATCTGCTACCTTCGATATTTACCGGATATACTGTACGTTTCATATAGGCCTACCTATACTGCTATATTTAGCCTGGCGGTAGGAAGGAAAAACATAAATCGAAAATTTGTGTTCAAATTTTTTAAATATTTTTATGTTTTCAGGATAGCAATTTAAAAGAATTCAAATTTAAATTTTTAACAATTATCGCCGCAGGGAATGATATCATCGAAGTGGTCAAGGACTCTGTGTACCTAGGTACTAGATACCTAGATATCTAGACTAGGTACCCGACACGGTTCCGAACACGAAACGGCATTTATTAAACGAATGTAGTTAGGGATACCCCGACGCTGAGAAGCAGAAGGATCAGATAAAGAATAAGAAGAAGAAGTTGGGGACAGAATTCATCAGTTCTATTCCACTGACGCAAAAGGGAGATAATTAAATGGCTTTCCCCCAAGCTAAGGTAGCCTTTCACTGTAAAAAGTCACTGTTTTCGATTAGAGTGGGAAACTGGGCCATCTCAGATGGAGAGACAAGAAGAGGTGTCGTGCTACCGAAGAATGGTTAAAATCCCCGGGGTAGAAAGAGTATCAAAAGAGGAAGTTCTAGCGAGGTCCATAACAAGCAGGAAACTTTGGAGACAGGCGCAACTGGGAAGAGACAAAATGATTGGACGTGTATTAAAGCATGACAACGTAACGAACAAAACCACTAAAGGCTCAATTGAGGGTAGAAATTCAAGTGGTCCAGTCCAGACCCAAATCAAGCAAGATGTCCATATAAAGTGCTACAGGGAGATAAAGAAGTTGGCGCAAGAGAGCCGCAGCCAATCAGTCCTTGGACTAAAAGTCTTCTGATGATGATCCCACTGACATCAGTCGGGAGACTTATGATCTTCCATGTCTAATATGTCTGACATAGATGCCGGTAACGTCTATGTCCAATGCCTAATTCTTAGCCAAGTAGAGTTTACATTTTATTACCACGCTTTCAAACGTTATCTTAGTTTTGGTAAGCTGCAATACAAACAAAAATGAAAATTTTACTACTTCAGTCAAGTATATATTAACTATAAACGAGGATTCTATAACATTAATTCAGTGTATAAATGTATAAGCCATCTCCGAGATGGCTCGTACCGGCGGTCTGTCGTATAAATTATCTATAAATTCCTCCATCGACCGTCTCACCACCAATCCTTTGATCTGTTCACGCTCATGTCTAGTGCACACGATATCCGCTAGAGTGCAGGCGATCAAAGAATCGACATCTCTCCGCATTATATTTAATCTGCTTGGTATAACACTAAACCACAAATCTTACACACGCGCAATACAACATCCGTGAGATATGGAATTGATTTCTAAGATCTTTTCGATTATGTCTTATTCATTTAAAATCGAATTTTATTGTTTAAGAAGTCTATTTAGTTTATATTATAAAAATATTCAAAGCTCATAATAAACGTACAGACAAATTAAAATATCGGTATGGAGAAACATACATTACGTCCATGTTTTAAGATTTATATTTAAAATCATAATCGAAATGAAATATTTCCACAGAAACTACTTCTTTCTACTTATTGATTCAGACTTAACCACAGTACTGTGCATGTGGTCACTAACGTATACCACCTCACGTTATCGCACTCGATTTTCACTGATGATGACAGTAGATGGCACTGCCGAAACGTCTGATTTTGCAGAAAACATTGAACTGTGGCCAAACAGCCCGGGAAGGAATTTTAACACTAAACTGCTTCTTTGTTGCCGATAACGTAGTACACATATAAAAACATAAAACGTTGCCGGTAAACTACCCCTTCTTCTTAACCGATCTTCACCAAAATCACAAGACCTTGAGTTCTCTACAAATTAGGGATCTATACAAAACATTATTTGATTATGTTTGAATTCACGGCAGTTATCGTTCGTCATAGAAAAATTTACCCTTGTTATCACATAAAACGTTGCTGGTAAACTACCCCTTTCTCTTAACTGATCTTCACCAAAATCAATATGTCTTGAGTCCTCAACAATTCAGGGATGCATGCAAAACATAATTTAATGCTGTTTGACTGTGCGGCAGTTATCGTTCGTCATAGAAACAATTACTCTTGTTAAAACATAAAATGTGGCAGGTAAACTACCCCTTCCCCTTAACCGATCTTCACCAAAATCAACAGACATTCAGCCTTTTACAATTGATGAACGTATGCAAAACAATATTTGATTCTGTTTGAATGTGCAGCAGTTATCGTTCGTCATAGGAAAAATTACCGTTGTTAAAACATAAAATGTTGCAGGTAAACTACCCCTTTCCCTAAACCGATCTTCAACAAAAACAAAAAGTCTTGAGAACTCTACAATTCAGGGCTGTATGCAATAAATTATTTGATTCTGTTTGAATTTGCGGCTCTTATCGTTTGCCATAGAAAATACCCTTGTTGAAACATAAAACGTTGCTGGTAAACTACCCCTTTCCCTAAACCGATCTTCAACAAAAACAAAAAGTCTTGAGAACTCTACAATTCAGGGCTGTGTGTAATAAATTATTTGATTATGTTTGAATTTACGGCAGTTATCGTTCGTCATAGAAACAATTAGTCTTGTTAAAACATAAAATGTGGCAGGTAAACTACCCCTTCCCCTTAACCAATCTTCACCAAAATCAACAAACATTCAGTCTTTTACAATTGATGAAGGTATACAAAACAATATTTGATTATATTTGAATTTACGGCAGTTATCGTTCGTCATAGAAAAAATTACCCTTGTAAAACATAAAATGTTGCAGGTAAACTACCCCTTTCCCTTAACCGATCTTCACCAAAACCAATAGGTCTTGCGAACTCTACAATTCAGGGCTGTATGCAAATAATTATTTGATTATTTTTGAATTTGTGGCTGTTATCGTTTGCCATAGAAAAAAAATTACCTTTGATAAAAAATAGTTGCAGGTAAACTACCCCTTCCCTAAACCGATCTTCACAAAAAACAATAGATCTACAGAAAAAAAATCTACAGACATAGACAGACAGACACACACACAGACACTTTTCGAAAAATGACTTTTACTTCCATATTCCTTAAGGAAATGGAAGTATGGTGATGGCAAAAAAAATCGTGTTCGAGATTATTGCAGATTCTGATTGTACTACACTCAAAACATGAAAAAAAGTCGTTTTTCGAAAAGTGTCTGTGTGTCTGTCTGTCTATGTGTGTGTCTGTGTGTCTATCTGTCTATAGATTTTTGTTTCTATGGCAAACGATAACAGCCGCAAATTCAAACAGAATCAAATAATTTTTTGCATGCAGCCCTGATTTGTAAAGTACTCAAGATCTATTGTTTTTTGTGAAGATCGGTTTAGGGAAGGGGTAGTTTACCTGCAACTATTTTTTATCAAAGGTAATTTTTTTTCTATGGCAAACGATAACAGCCACAAATTCAAAAATAATCAAATAATTATTTGCATACAGCCCTGAATTGTAGAGTTCGCAAGACCTATTGGTTTTGGTGAAGATCGGTTAAGGGAAAGGGGTAGTTTACCTGCAACATTTTATGTTTTACAAGGGTAATTTTTTCTATGACGAACGATAACTCCCGTAAATTCAAATAGAATCAAATATTGTTTTGTATACCTTCATCAATTGTAAAAGACTGAATGTTTGTTGATTTTGGTGAAGATTGGTTAAGGGGAAGGGGTAGTTTACCTGCCACATTTTATGTTTTAACAAGACTAATTGTTTCTATGACGAACGATAACTGCCGTAAATTCAAACATAATCAAATAATTTATTACACACAGCCCTGAATTGTAGAGTTCTCAAGACTTTTTGTTTTTGTTGAAGATCGGTTTAGGGAAAGGGGTAGTTTACCAGCAACGTTTTATGTTTCAACAAGGGTATTTTCTATGGCAAACGATAAGAGCCGCAAATTCAAACAGAATCAAATAATTTATTGCATACAGCCCTGAATTGTAGAGTTCTCAAGACTTTTTGTTTTTGTTGAAGATCGGTTTAGGGAAAGGGGTAGTTTACCTGCAACATTTTATGTTTTAACAACGGTAATTTTTCCTATGACGAACGATAACTGCTGCACATTCAAACAGAATCAAATATTGTTTTGCATACGTTCATCAATTGTAAAAGGCTGAATGTCTGTTGATTTTGGTGAAGATCGGTTAAGGGGAAGGGGTAGTTAGCTGCCACATTTTATGTTTTAACAAGAGTAATTGTTTCTATGACGAACGATAACTGCCGCACAGTCAAACAGCATTAAATTATGTTTTGCATGCATCCCTGAATTGTTGAGGACTCAAGACATATTGATTTTGGTGAAGATCAGTTAAGAGAAAGGGGTAGTTTACCAGCAACGTTTTATGTGATAACAAGGGTAAATTTTTCTATGACGAACGATAACTGCCGTGAATTCAAACATAATCAAATAATGTTTTGTATAGATCCCTAATTTGTAGAGAACTCAAGGTCTTGTGATTTTGGTGAAGATCGGTTAAGAAGAAGGGGTAGTTTACCGGCAACGTTTTATGTTTTTATATGTGTACTACGTTATCGGCAACAAAGAAGCAGTTTAGTGTTAAAATTCCTTCCCGGGCTGTTTGGCCACAGTTCAATGTTTTCTGCAAAATCAGACGTTTCGGCAGTATTTTCTATGGCAAACGATAACACCCGCAAATTCAAACAGAATCAAAAGATTATTTGCATACAGCCCTAATTGCAGATTTCTCAAGACCTGTTGTTTTTGGTGAAGATCGGTTAAGGGGAAGGGGTAGTTTACCTGCAACGTTTTTTATCAAGGGTAATTTTCTATGACGAACGATAACTGCCGCATATTCAAACAGAATCAAATAATTTTTTGCATACGTCACTGAATTGTAGAGGAATCAAGGCCTTTTGATTTTGGTGAAGATCGGTTAAGGGGAAGGGGTAGTTTACCGGCAACCTTTTACGTTTTAACAAGAGTAAAGTACTTGAAAATTCATTTAAACTTTTTCAAACTATTGTAATTGTTAAAAATAAAATAATTTTGTTGCCAGGCAATAAAATTATAATTTTTTCATTTTAATGTAAATCATGTATAAGAGAAAATATATCGTGCGTGGCAGGCAAGCATACCTCAGTTATGTACTGTTTACGTTTCCATTTTATTATTATGACTACCGCAATAAAAAGGCAGGGAAGACACACACACACACACACACAATTCGCGTTATTTCTGGCCTCATTCATGTTTGTTTTCTTACATTTGCACGGTTTTTAAATGGAAAGTGCCTCACCCATACCAACATAACGCATGCAAGCCGAAAAAGTGTCCAGCGTGGATAGCGATTTGCTTCCTGTGGATCGCTGGGCAGTGTAACTGCACGTGTTTACAGAGGAACGATTCATAGGCAGACTTTTCGTCTTTAGGGAATGAACCCTCTGCAAGATGCTGAGGGTCCATGAGTGACTTCGGAGCGCTCCTTCTTTTCCGCGTGTTTGTTCTGTGAAACGTACACTGTAGATTCGCAGCTTTATTCTAAGCAACGCTCAATAGGAAATGTTGAAAATTTTTGTCCACGGTGTACCCTCATACACACTAAACCTGCTCTGATGTTTTAATTACGGACATCATAATATTAAAACTTTTGAAACTTGAGCACTATTTAATGGAGATCAATCATTAACTTATACAAGCCATTAATTTTATGCATATTTTTTATATATATGTGTACAACGTTATCGGCAACAAAGAAGTAGTTTTTGTTAAAATTCCTTCCCGGGATATTTGGCCGTAGTCCAATGTTTTCTACAAAGCCAGAAGTTTCGGCAATGCCATCGACTTCCACCATCAGTGAAAATCGAGTGCGATAACGTGAGGTGGTATATGTTAGTGACCACAGTACTGTGGTTAAGGCTGAAGCAGTAAGTAGAAAGAAGTAGTTTCTATGGTAATATTTCATTTCGAAAATGATTTTAAATATAAATCTTAGAATATGGAAGTCATGTATGGTTCTCCATACCGATATTTTACTTCCATGTTCCTTAAGGAAATGGAAGTATGGTGATGGCAAAAAAAATCGTGTTCGTGATTATTGCAGATTCTGATTGTACTACACTCAAAACATGAAAAAAAGTCAATTTTCGAAAAGTGTCTGTGTGTTTGTCTGTCTGTCTGTCTATCTGTCTGTGTGTCTATCTGTAGATGTTTTTTCTATGGCAAACGATAACAGCCGCAAATTCAAACAGAATCAAATAATTTTTTGTATGCAGCCCTGATTTGTAGAGTGCTCAATACCTATTGTTTTTGGTGAAGATCGGTTAAGGGAAAGGGGTAGTTTACCGGCAACGGTTTTTTTTAAATCAAGGGTAATTTTTTTCTATGGCAAACGATAACAGCCGCAAATTCAAACAGAATCAACTACTCTTTTGCATACAGCCTAGTATTGAAGATTTCTCAAGACCTATTGTTTTTGGTGAAGATCGGTTAAGGGAAAGGGGTAGTTTACCAGCAACGTTTTATGTTTTAACAAGGGTATTTTCTATGGTAAACGATAACAGCCTCAAATTCAAACAGAATCAAACGATTATTTGCATACAGCCCTAAATTGTAGAGATCTCAAGACCTGTTGTTTTTGGTGAAGATCGGTTAAGGGAAAGATATAGTTTACCTGCAACGGTTTTTATCAAGCGTAATTTTTTCTATGGTAAACGATAATAGCCGCAAATTCAAACAGAATCAAATAACGTTTTGCATACAGTCCTAAATTGTAGAGTTCTCAAGACCTGTTGGTTTTGGTGAAGATCGGTTAAGGGAATAGGGTAGTTTACCTGCAACATTTTATGTTTTAAAAAGGGTAATTATTTATATGACGAACGATAACTGTCGTACATTAAAACAGAATCAACTACTCTTCTGCATACCTTTCTGAATTATACAGAACTAAAGGTCTGTTGATTTTGTTGAAAATCGGTTAAGGGAAAAGGGTTAAGGGGTTTACCGGCAACGTTTTACGTTTTAACAAGGGTATTTTCTATGGCAAACGACAACAGCCGCAAATTCAAACAGAATCAAATGATTATTTGCAAACAGCCCTAAATTGTAGAGTTCTCAAGACCTATTGTTTTTGGTGAAGATCGGTTAAGGGAAAGGGGTAGTTTACCTGCAACATTTTATGTTTTAACAAGGGTATTTTCTATGGCAAACGATAACAGCCGCAAATTCAAACAGAATCAAATAATTTTTTGCATACAGCTCTGATTTGTAGAGTACTCAAGGTCTGTTGATTTTGTTGAAGATCGGTTAAGGGAAAGGGGTAGTTTATCGGCAACGTTTTATGTTTTAAAAAGGTTAATTTTTTTTATGACGACCGATAACTGCCAAAAATTCAAAGAGAATCAAATAATTTTTTGCACACTTTCCTGAGTTGTAGAGAGCTCAAGGCCTGTTGATTTTGGTGAAGATCGGTTGAGGGAAAGGGGTAGTTTACCTGCTGCATTTTATGTTTTAAGAAGGGTAATGTTTCCATGACGAACGATAACTGCCGTACATTCAAACAGAATCAAATATTTTTTTTGCATGCATCCCTGAATTGTAGAGGACTGAAGGTCTATTGATTTTGGAGGAGATCGGTTAAGAGAAAGGGGTAGTTTACCTGAAACATTTTATGATTTAACAAGAGTAAAGTACTTAATTTTTATAAATAAAGTATCCTGATAAGAAGCTCATAATAATCCACTGTAGAAACGTAGATGAAATATCTATAAATGAAGAGGTTAGGTTAACTGAGTGTGGGTAATTTTCTATTATTAAAAATTATAGTTGAAGGTGGAGGGGAGAATTTTTTATTATGTGTACTACGTTATCGGCAACAAAGAAGTAGTTTTTTGTTAAAACTGCTTCCCGGGCTGTTTAGCCGTAGTCCAATGTTTTCTGCAAAACCAGACTTTTCGGCAGTGGCATCGACTGCCATCATCAGTGAAAATCGAGTGCGAAAACGTGAGCTGGTATACGTTAGTGACCACAGTACTGTGGTTAATGCTGAAGCAATAAGTAGAAAGACGTAGTTTCTATGGAAATATTTCATTTCGAATATGATTTTAAATATAAATCTTAGAACATGGAAGTCATGTATGGTTCTCCATACCGACATTTTTTTCATGTTTTGAGTGTAGTACAATCAGAATCTGCAATAATCTCGAACACGATTTTTTTTGCCATCACCATACTTCCATTTCCTTAAGGAACATGGAAGTAAAAATCTACAGATAGACAGACAGACACTTTTCGAAAAATGCCTTTTTTTCATGTTTTGAGGGTAGTACAATCAGAATCTGCTATAATCTCAAACACGATTTTTTTTGCCATCACCATACTTCCATTTCCTTATGGAACATGGAAGTAAAGTCACGTACGCCTATGCTTAAAACAAGTAAGTCTAAAAAATAATTGAAGAATACAAAAAATACTTGGAATAAATGTGAAGCCAAACACATGTATGTAAGGACTGATAAATAGTATATAGTAATAATGGTAATATAATAGAAATTCCAAGCTGTCTAGCAGAGTAGGCGTAGTGTGGAGACGTAGCAGCCATATATTGTACTCACTTCCACAGAAAAATCGAAATCTGGATCTCTATATTAGCAGCCAGGCTCCATACCTACAGGTCTACTAACACCTTAATAATAATTCAGTACAATTATAGGAAAATTGAGTTAGCTAGTACAAGGGTCACAATGCTAATTCTACAGACGCATAATTAATATAGCCCAGTACTAGACTCTGATGATAGTCAACATTTTCAATGTTCCAATCTCGAGTGTAGGGTTGATGTCAAAAGGTCATTGTATCACATTTTTATTAGGAAATTTCAAAAGTTGCCAATAAAAATATTATATGACAGACGTTATCAACATACACACACAAATTTCTGTTGTGTAGATCTCTTTTCGCTTTATCTACGCAACGAATCCTGGAAAAACGTGGCACCATTACAAAAGTACGCTTATTGACAAATATTACATAAACACACTTTACAGTTTTATAATTAAGAACTGAATATTGGATATGAGAGTAGACTGGAATATTTAGAAAAGGTCTTTCTCGTTTACGTTCTCACTGTTTTTTTCACAATTTTGGTCTGAAAAAAAGAGTACTTTTACAGGGCAGCAGGGTTAAGCTTCATAAATCCAAGTGTGTAGTGAGACCAACTATATAATAAAATTAATAAAATATATTTTATACAAAATTAGAAAGTTTAGTAATAATTCTTAGTTAGTAAACGAGGGACAATTTCATTTTTTAAAGATCAACAAACCTTTCTTCATAAGTTGTACTTCCAGTTATGTTTACCTAGAACAAATATGCTGTAGGCCTATAAACATAAACAATTTCAGTTCTTCCAATTCTTATACCCAGTTTTCGTGAACCCATCCTCTCCCTTAGGCACACTGTCACAAAGCGCTCGGCAGTAGTAACAGTAAGCCGAATCAGTCGCAACACAAAGAAATTTTCAAGTTGCCAGTCAGGCAATTTTCAAAGAAATTAATCAGTGTTACTCCTTTGCGTTTCTTATCTCCCATTTCTCAAAAATTAGGAACAGAATAAAACCAAAACAATCACAAAAATAAAGAATTAAGAAAGAGACAAGCGATGTGTACTTTAACGGACTACGTACACGACCGAGTAACCGACCGCACTTGTATCAATAATCATTAACAAATAACAGTTCCAAACGACTGTCTTTTAAGCTTCGTAAACAAAGCCATCGAGGTCTTGCACAGTAAGCCAGTTTTGTTCATACTACCGAGTCTGTTACCCCTACCACACCGCTCTCTTCGGCCTGTAGTGTTTGCGAAATTCTACTGAACTGAAAACAGCGATAATCTCGAATCAAACTGTAAACAATCCGAGCACAGAGTTGATGACTCAGAAGAATATGTGTGACAAAGAGAGGAAAATAAAGAGAAAATTCTTAAAAGTACAGCTGCGCTTATTATTTCATTACGGTGTTCCAAAACAAGTCTTTGTTTCTGTAAAAAGGCACGCATTGTATTCCAGTTAATTAGGTCTCTAGCGTTTGTTTTTTTTTCGAACAGTAATATTATTTTGACGTATATCATTCAAATCTGTCAAACATTCCCCTTACAAATTTCTTCGAAAGAAATAAGGATAATAAATTTATAGCAACTAGTCGTCTGATAACAGTACAGACGTTGATAATAGTGCTTACTGTGCTCGCAAGCATAGAAACTGTCTCCTGTTTGACTATATGTTAGTTTTTATTTACAACAACTGGAAACAAAATGTTATAATGCTCGGAACATTGGGGGGGGGGGGCGAGTGCCCCCCTTGCCCTTCCCAAGTTACGCCTATGCATCAAAACCTAGTGCATGTGTATTTATAATTTATTTTCAAATTAAGAAAAAATTAATATTTATGCTTTCTTCCAACTGTAACTTATTGCATATTTTAATTACTGTATTTAAAATTTCCATATTATACCCACATTCAGTAAACGAAATGAACCCGTTCAACACGCCAAAACCGCGACCTCGGGAATTTCTAAAATAACCTGCAAAAATTTTAAACAATCTGTCAGAAAATACTATAACCATCAACTCATCAGTAAGTACCGTAATTTAACCTTAAATATTGTTTTATCAAACATGATTTTCGGAAAAGAAAACAATATTCTATTTATTTTATAATAAATGCCGTACCTTTATTCGTTTATTTTAGACTTCATTGTCATAAAAACTTAAATTAATTGACTCCGGAAAAATCATAATCATATGAAATGACACTAACGCCTTCACCCGTCCCCTTTCACATTGTCGACAATATAATTTCCTATTAAAGTTGCTTTCACCGTTATTGTCGTTAGTCTCAATGTCAAACATTACAAACCTTGGTAGGATAACGATTGACAAAAACTCGAGGAATTCACACGGTATTGCTAGTAATTAAGGGGACGTTAAAACACATAAGCACATGCTGAAAGTTTTAATCATAATATTTAAACTTTCTGGAAGAGGCTTTTTTTGTGATAAAAATCTGGGCTGATTGGATGACGGTTCTATATCCCGTCAATTTAATATATAAATAAAACGTTTTATTAATGAAACAAAACGTTACCTGATGAATCATAAATTTTACCGACACTAAAAATGTACTTCCTTCTCATGATCTATTAAGCAGATAACAAAAACTGAAAATCAATAAAAGCCTTACGAGAATAGTGGTGTGATATACGGTGCAAACAGCAGAGTTTAACCACATTTGAGAACACGAGTGTCTAATGGTAACATTTTGATGACGATTTGTAGGCCAACAGAGGTAAAGCCTTAGTAAGTAAATGTTAAACTTTTTTTAACTTTATTTAGGGTCCTTGGATTTCGTTGTCCATGACGTGTCCGTTATTTAACTAAATACAACTATTTCATTAACGACTCGGAGCACAAAGTGTTTTATGAGTAAAAACATAAAGTTTTACCTTACAACCTGAACCGGTTTTCACTTCAATATTGTGAATTTGTACGTTTGGACTATAGCCCGTCTTGCTGAGTTAAATTCTTGGATTAAAGTGAAAACCGGTTCAGGCTGTAAGGTAAAACTTTGTTTTTACTCATAAAAAACTTTGTGTTCCGAATCGTTAATGAAATAGTTGTATTTATTTAGGACTTAGTAGACGAGTTGACATCGCGCCTCGCTACTAATATAGAGGTCCTGGTTCGATCCCCGGGCGCATCATAAATTCAAGGTGCGGTTTTCTGCCTCCCCAGTCGACTTAGCCTATGCTGTGTAAATAAGTACCTGAGATAACATCTTAAGCTAACAACGAGCGGCTGAGGCGTAGTGATGACCACACTACATTATTTGTATGCCGAATGGCTCTTAGACAGCTAAGGCGAAAAAAAACGATTCACTATTATTATATTTTTATTTATCATTGTAACTAAATTTGTTTTAGTGTAATTAATGGAACTTACATTGACCACGAGTTATCGGCAACTCCCTTCATACATACGAACTGCCGGGCCCAAATCTTTGCTCCTGGTGAGGCAGTTTTAATTGTGAATTCTAAAACTGCCGTCTTCAGACTAACTATAAACTAATGCTTAATGAACGTAAGTAATAAATAGTACTCTATCAACGAGTTATTGAGTTCTCTATCAAAAAAATTACAAACGTATGGTAAACAGGCAAAATGATACAACTTAATATACTTACTAAGAAAAACACACAACACACACAAAATAACACAAGACACAATGCACACGAACATTTGCACACCACGACACGAACACGAACACGAAACACTGCGACAGGGGCGCAACAAGCCCAGTCCTTTTTATATAGCAAAAGATAAAGTACAACAAATACCGCCTATGCACAAGGACATCCAACAAATTTCTAAAGAGCTTTAGAATGGAACAAAGCCAGATGTTCGGAATTGCGCTGGTAACCTGACTAATGCAATTACTGTTTGTAATTATAAAAGCGGCTTCCTTAAATCTTCGAATTATTTCCGCTTTCTATCAAAGAAAACTGGTTAATGTTGTCGCGACACAATTACATTTGTTCTAGCTCTACGAACTTCATAAATATTTTTTTTTTAATCACGTCATCGGTAACTCATAAAGTTGAAACGTTTGTTGGAAGATTCGAATTTGAAAGTATTATGGGCTTCGGGAGAAACTTTAGTCAGTACTATTAAACATGAGCGTCGCCCATCCGCAACGGTGGTGGTTAAATAACTAACAGTTAAATGACTTACAGTGACTTATTCATCGTTGATCTACAATAACTTTTTGTTAATTTACGTTTTGAGAAACTTGTTTTATATGAGCCCGCAAATTGTTGAAAAATACTGCAGGATTAGACTCGGTTAGAAATGGCTTGAGTAAACTCGTATTTGACAATAACTTTCTTGGCTGCGTGGCATTAGTAGCGCGCATGACAATTCGCCAGTCTTCAGCACAAGAATAATCTTGCTGAGTCGGAACCTAAAAAAATTTTGTTAATGGATTTTTAGTTTCTTTTCTTATGTTTATCTTTAATTTTTCTTTAAAACTGTAAACAACTTTGATAATCGGACAACTGTAAGTGTTTTTAATATTTTTTTCTTTCATTCATTACATCAACAATTTTTGTTACGTTCAGGTTAGAACAGTTGGTGTAAAGCACTTTATTTAACACAGCATACGATTGGAATTTTGTCTTCCCTTGTCAGCTACAAAAGAAAAGTTATCAATAAATAAAAATTATACTAATCGTGAGTCGCTCGAATAGTGTTTATGTGGCAGCGCTCAAAACCCAAACGAGTCAGTGAATAATGTAATTTGGGCTCATTTACCATAAACCATTTTTTTTACTCTAAGAACTTCGCACTTAGGGGTTTATAATTCTATAAACGCTTTCAACAATGGGAATATAGTAAGGGGTACATTGCTAAAAAAACTGGGTTTGCAGTTGCTATAACCTTCTGCACAACTAAGAAAACTTTATAGTTGCTCCCTATTGCAACACCATGACAAAGAAAGCTACAGAAAGTGCCAAGAGAAGTGATCCAGGTGACCATGTTATGGAGCAGGTTGTCATTTATTCCATGTGCACACACACATACACACACACACACACACACATATGAAACCAACATGTTTCCCTTTAAACACTTTTTCCGAAAGTGCATATTTTTCCTAAATACGCACCTTTTTCTTAGTGACTATTGACATACTAACATTTTATTTATATTCATATTTTAACCGTATTAAAAAATTCTAAATTATAAACTTTTTTAAGAAGAGATAAAAAATTTTTAAATTAAAATAAAATATAACGTGAAACAGTTAACATTTACATTATAATTAGTCTCCAAGTCACATGTATAGTCTATATACAACTTATATTAATACTAGCAATCACTCGATTACTCTCCATCTTGTGACTTCATTCGAAATCGTTTACAACGACGCGTTTCGAAGATCGCCAACAGGTCTTAAATAAAAACATCAATCCTTCGGGAGAAGTCGTCAAAAAATTGTTTAACAACACAGTTCTGGTAATTAGATTAAAACGTACTATTACGGACTTCGCGTCGCGATACATTCTGGTGCCCACCATATCACTACCGTCAGTCGACTGTTATGCCGTTATCTTCCAAGAGTATTACTCTACTCTGATTGCTCATACGCAATTCACTGTCTCACGAACTTTAAGTTGCTTCACAATTGTAAAAGAGGAGCGTAGAGCGCACTTGAACACCACGGAAGAATACGAGATTTACACATAGCGGACCAGCTGCTTAACGATAAACGTTCATTTAAATACAACCGCTTATACAAAATTGCCACAAACGTAATTGACTCTTAGACTTAATAGGTTCGGAGAGATTTACAACAGTTCTGTCGACTAATTAATGTTCACTAATATTATTGTCAAAATCATATTCGCCACAATTAATTATCATCTGTGTGTGTTATTACGCTAACGTATGTCTACGATTTCCGTAGAATGTATTAGCGAAGAACTTAAACAATGTCAACAGTATTTCTGTTAATTAGAGTTTCGGGAGCGAACTGCAAGAAAGAACGAGTAAAGGAAACGAAATGATGGTGGAAAACGTATTGCGGGGTGGAAAGCGAGACAACATATAGGAGGAGATTGATTTAAAAAGTATTTAAAAGTGAAACTGTGATAATTAAAATAAGGAATTAACTATAAAAAGCAGTTTAAGAAAGGGAGTGAGGCAGGGTTGGCCTTAGCATCCTATAATGTTCCATGCCTATTCCCAAGAACCCTACGTAAAGTTGAAGTTTAGATACAGTGGGCACTGGAGTAAAAATAGAACGGCAAGAGACACTTATGTTTCGATTTGCTGATTGCGCTGAAGTGAAAGTAACTTTTTGACATGCTAGTAGGGCTGGAGGGAATTATGAAACCGGATTACAACAAATTGAAAATTAAATTAATAGCGTGTGAAGGAGGAAAAATCAAAGGTCAATATTATAAAGAATAGAGAAATATTGCAGAATGATGAAGAACTTACACTTGTTTAGGAACCAAAAAATCGATTGGGATGAGAGAAGCATAACAAAATCAATAGTAAGATCAACTATTCGAAACTGTTTCAAACTATTTCAAAAATGGTACAAATAATATCAACCGGACGGCAGAGGAAAGACTGTTGTAAACATTTATTTGGAGATGTGGCTGTGTACGCGTGTCAAACGTGCGATAATGGACATGGTTACCTTCATTTGAACAATAGAAGGATGAAATTAATAATCAGCTAGAGAGACAAAATAACAGATGAAGAGGTTTATCAGAAAGCTGGAGAGAATAATACACCTGGAGTAGTGTAAAAATAGGACAGCAAGGTTAATAGGCCTTGCCTACGTCATGCGACATAGGTCAGTACACACTGGAAGGATTAATGGAGATAGGGAGGAGGTGCCAAGTAATTCTCTATACCAAGCATAAATAAAAAACAGATAATGGAATATGTTAATTGCATAAACTATGTTGAACTGGAGATGAGACGTGAAGGTAGAGCTTGATTGAGAATAAAGATGACATACCGTATGTGAGCTACTTCTGACCGTCTAGTGTAGTAGTTACTACACATAATTGTCAATGACCTTTGAAATAAAATGTACACGTGATGCTCAAATTTCATGAAAGACTTGTGCTTAACCACTGTAAGCTAATTCAGGATGCACGCAACGTTCAAATTATGTGAGATACTTGTCCATGACTCCTCATCAATCCCCAATAATTACTGCTTATGGCGGCACAACATTAAGTTCCCTAACTTCTGTGCCCCAAAAACCTGTTTATGACATTAATATTTACTGATTGTTTATGAATCAGCCGCCACGCTGAAGGAACAAAAGCATGCTACGAAAAACAGTTAAGTAAGGATAGTATAGAAGTAAACGCAAACAAAACAGAGGTCACGATAATAGGAAATTAAAGAACGCTGTCATCGCATTATTAAAGCAATAAAATATTTAAAAAGTTGATTTCCGCAAGTGTTTGGGAATACTGGTGAGCTGAAAACAAACGGTGGAGTATAAAGTAAGCGAGAGGAGATCTAATTATTGCCTCACGGTTATCCAAGGATCTAAGCAAAGTTGCAGGAGAGATGTTAAAGCAAATCATAATGTACGGGTTTCATTGACTAACTATAAGCTGTGGATATGAAATATCTAAGAAATATAACTGGAAGAGACGAATAAGATATTACGTAACAATAAGAAATCACTTACCACTTACATAACAAAAGACGTAAGTGGTTGTTTTTGTCTTGTTGGAACCAAGAGTAAAATACAAGGAGGACTAAAGAAATGTGCAATGATTACAAATAAATGTAACATAAACCATGTCAGACAATAAGGAAGTATGAAGTAATTTTGCACAATCTACAAAATTATAAGTATTACACGTTAAACCTTGCTGCATTAAATAATGTGCAAGAGTAGAGAAGGATGTCCTTGAATATGCTTTATCCAAACGTTACATATACCAGTATAAATACTCAAAAAAATGTTCTGTATATAACTTTACTACGAATTAAATCACGTTGTGTATGATAGACGAATAATTCAGCTATCACGCTGCGTATTGTAACATACTATAATCGTCTCCCCTCCATCCCCAATATTGTCCTGAAGCTGAAAGTGCGAACAGATTTGTACAGTTAGTCTAATACAAGTAAACGGCAGCTCAGAAGGTTACACATTTATCCCGCATTTTGTTTGTACTAACTTAGTCTGACGCTAGTGCTTCGTACATATACGAAGTCCTAAATTACGAGCCATCATCACTTTATTCAATATACCAATATTGAAACAAAATTCCGACCTCAGTATTGTTTCAATTTTGTTAGAGTATTTCATGTTTCAGTATATTGTCAGAGCAGTTGAAGTAAACAGTCTGCTCTACGGATTTAGGGACGACTTGCGACGATGGTTCGACTTCTGATTTGTGTTTAGTCTAACAAACTTGTTGCTAAAATAGTTTTTCGCCGGATAGAGAATCAAACGAAAGAAGTGATGACCGATGGACAAGTTTGGTGTCAAAAAGAGCGAGGCAGCGAAGACACTAGCGTACGATAATGTTGGATGGATTAAGCTGTATGAAGCTGGCAGGAAAATGTGAATCCCACATAGAGAGGGAAGATTGATTTGAAATTTACATGAAAATGATACTGCGGTAATTTAAATAGAAAAACAGCATGAACAAGTAGTTATAAGATAGGAAGTGAGTTGCCTACTGTAACCTGTATACAAGACGCACTATACAAAGTAGTGAAGATGTGAGTATGGAAGCAAAGATAATGGGGGAAGATAAATATTATTCGATTCGCTGATGACACTGCGGTGAAGTGAGTAGATATGCTTGAAAGGCTGAAGGGAATTATGAGACTGGGATGTAACATGGAGATTATAAAGCGAATGCTAAAGTAATCGTGTGCGATGGAGAGAAAACGCAAAGGCTGAAACAATAAGAATGGAGAATCACTGCAGGATGGTAAGTAATTTTCTTATTTAGGAAAGAAAATCACAAAGGATGTATGAAGCGTGACTAAAGTAAGATCACTTAAAAGAAAAAAATTATTTAACCAAATGAAAGGCCTGTTTATTACAAATAACATCAATTGGACGATAAGTAAAAGATTTTTGTAAATAATTGTTGACATCGTAGCTCTGTAGGCTTGTATGAAACGTAAACCGTAATGAAAAAGTAAAGAATGTGATTTTGAGCTATAGTGACACTGAAAAATGTTAAATATCGTCCGTAGAGGAAAATTAAGAAGTTTAGTAGTGAGCTGGAGGGACAGAAGGTAGAGACAAAGGAGTAGTATAAAGAATATGCGAATTACGTAAGTCTTACCCTACTTCAAGACACTACTGGATGGAATGACGGAAGAAGGAACAAGTTGGCCCCGTTTAACATGAGTATATAAATAAATAAATTATAATTATATATATATATATATATATATATATATATATATAATTCTACTGAATTGTAAACGAGAGCTGAATATAGAGCCGACTGCAGGATGCCGCAAACGGACTAAGAACCCAAGAACTGCACATGAGGGCCGTGAAGCCGGAGGGTGGCTCCGGGAGGGGAAAGCGAAACCAGATAACAAATACGTGATTTTATTGAAAATGTCGCTCTGATATAATTCAGTAGAAGTATAACACTACGCATGACGCCACTGGGAAGGCACTATATTTTTCGCTGTCAGCATTCTGCGCTGTCATGGGCATTGTTCTAACCAAACCAGAAGCATCCAGAAATAACCGCGAAAATACTATTCCGGACTGAAGATGGGAACTTTAGAAATGACTGCAATACGTAGAAATTCTACAATTAAATTCGCGTTTTGGCTTCACAAGGAATCACAATACGGATATAGGATATTGGATTTTTCTTAGTACATGTATAACTGCAGAAAGGTACGTCAGTAAACTAAACTTGTTTATAGATCATTGTACATCGTCAGTAAGTCGTTTAAGGCTGAACAATTTTTGTTTGCATTCAGTTGAACATGACGGAAAGGGATCATTAGATTTAGAAAAGATTACGGACATTCTAAAAGCAAGAAAGTTTACGTTAAAATAGTTGTACATTTGGTTTTGTATAAACTTTATTTGGTACCTAAAATTTTATTTCAATTTGTTATGAAACAAAAATACATAAAAATACATACAAAAATGCCAATTCAATTTTCGAAAAAAGCCTCTGCATTTGCTCAAGACAGAAAATTTTCTTCGCGCGGCTCTGAGGAATAATTTTAAATTATGTATCAAAATCTGTCTACAAACCGCGGCCGTCAGATGGCAGCTTCGAAAGTGCAAATTTAATAATTCTGCATACAGAAGCCGTAATGACGTGGAAATTGATAAAGCTACGGTGAACATATTCAAATCGCAGAACTAATTAAATTCAAAAATCAACAGGTGAGTAAACAGAATCGGCTTCGTCATCCTCCCTCCCTCCTCGCCTCCCCGCCAAACTAATCGATTTATGATTAAGGTAAAAATGCCCTTTCTAAGTTAATTATTCCGAGGTTTTAAGGTATGAAAAAGAACAATTAACGAACGACCGCTAGAGACCAATCTTAACTTTGTAAAGTATTTATTACTTCTGTGAATTTCTTATTTCCAACTGAATAATGAAGGAAACCGCTTCAGCTATACAAATAAAACCGTAAAATATAATTTATGTAGAATAAATAATTGAGTCAGTATGTGTGTGAGGGGGGTAGAGAGAGAGAGAGAGAGAGAGAGAGAGAGAGAGAGAGAGAGAGAGAATGTGTGTGTGTGTGTGTGCGCGTGTGCGCGTGTGTGCGTGCGTGCGTGTGTGTGTGTGTGTGTGTGTGTGTGTGTGTGTGTGTGTGTGTGTGTGTGTGTGTGTGTGTGTGTGTGTGTGTGTGTGTGTGTGTGTGTGTGTGTGTGTGTGTGTGTGTGTGTGTGTGTGTGTGTGTGTGTGTGTGTGTGTGTGTGTGTGTGTGTGTGTGTGTGTGTGTGTGTGTGTGTGTGTGTGTGTGTGTGTGTGTGTGTGTGTGTGTGTGTGTGTGTGTGTGTGTGTGTGTGATCCTTGTAACTTTTTTATTTCTAAGCGGTAAAAGTCATTTCTACGCTGTAGCTCGTTTAATAATCTTTAAGAGTTTTAGTAATCTACTTGTCAATCGTTACAGTAAAACCTTAGGTTTCACTGTTAGGTGTAACCGTGAGACAGTTAAAATCGTCTTAGAACTACAGGAAAACGACCATTCGATTCCCTATTCGAATACGGGTTGTGAACACAAATTCAGCGGAAGTTCCTTACAGACACTGCCATCGTTCACTGACCCGAGAGCGACATTAGTGGCCGCGGTAACTCTGATTGGCCTACCCACTGTTTTTCTTACCGAACAGACATTTTGATAATCAACAATAGACTAATAAATCTAATAATAATAACAAAGGTAAATAAAATTATACTGAATAAGATTATTATTGTTATTTTTATTATTATGATTATTATTATTGTTGTTGTTGTTGTTGTTGTTGTTACTATTATTATTATTATTATTATTATTATTATTATTATTATTTATCAGTGGGTCCTACTAAAAAAAACCGGCCCAATTTCCACCCAACGGGCAGTAGAAGATGAGGAACATCTAGAAGGAACCCGATAAGGGTGCAATAGGCTCCATCCTGAAGTAATGAGCTAAGTGGTTCCAGGATGGATATGAATGCCTGAATTAGAGTTGGGTTTTTTAGTGGGTGAGAGTCCCACACATCAGAGGTAGCACAAGCCTCCTCTGACGGTGCATAAAGCATTTCCCCCTCTACACAAATTATTATTATTATTATTATTATTATTATTATTATTATTATAGTAGTAGCAGTAGTAGTAGTAGTAGTAGTAGTAGTAGTAGTAGTAGTAGTAGTAGTAGCAGTAGCAGTAGCAGTAGTAGTAGTTAGTAGTTAGTAGTAGTAGTAGTAGTAGTAGTAGCAGCAGTAGTAGCAATAGTAGTAGTAGTAGTAGTAGCAGTAGTAGTAGTAGTAGTAGTTGTTGTTGTTGTTGTTGTTGTTGTTGTTGTTGTTGTAGCAGCAGCAGCAGCAGCAGTAGTAGTAGTAGTAGTAGTAGTAGTAGTAGTAGCAGTAGTAGTAGTAGTAGTAGTAGTAGTAGTAGTAGTAGCAGCAGTAGTCGCAATAGTAGTAGTAGTAGTAGTAGTAGCAGTAGTAGTAGTAGTAGTAGTAGTAGTAGTAGTAGTAGTTGTTGTTGTTGTTGTTGTTGTTGTTGTTGTTGTTGTTGTTGTTGTTGTTGTTGTTGTAGCAGCAGCAGCAGCAGCAGTAGTAGTAGTAGTAGTAGTAGTAGTAGTAGTAGTAGTAGTAGAAGTAGTAGTAGCAGTAGTAGTAGTTAGTAGTAGCAGTAGTAGCAGTAGTAGTAGTAGTAGTAGTAGCAGCATTAGCAGCAGTAATAGTAGCAGCAGCAGTAGCAGTAGTAGCAGCAGTAGTAGTAGCAGCAGCAGTAGTAGTAATAGTAGTAGTAGCAGCAGTAGTAGTAGTAGTAGTAGTAGTAGTAGTACCTAGTACAACGGTTTGTGTACATATCGTATGAGCAAGTGACTTCACAGAATAAACCATCTCCTTAAAAACATGTAATTTGGTAACAGTCACATTTTTGTGATAAAACACCTAACCTAAATGTACCTAACGTTTCAGTTAAAGGAAACAGTAGCAAAGGAAGAGCTAGAAATCTCTAAGTTAGCAGCAATAAATGATTGTAATAAGAAATCGACATTTAAAACCGATGTGATGAATAAATATAGGAATGAATTTCCTTTAATACTGACGTGCACACCTGTTGTATACATGACAGCTGTATTAAGATTTTATTGATTTTTAAAGGTCCGCTGGTTTTCGAGCATAAAACAGAAAGATTTCGATAGTCGATCGCATAGAATCGTTGGTCAGCATACGTTTTGGTAACCTTGGTTACAGTACCACTGTTACAGGTAGGACAGTCCTTGATGGTTATATATATTACTTTGATGACACTAGTTGTTACTGGTAAATAAAATACTTAAGCTTCTTATGCTGTTACCACATGGGGTACTACGAGATACTGACGTCGATGCTCGTACCGACCAGACCATATGAAACGTGTCACTGATGCGGTTACAACATGAACCTATTAAAGCATCGTATATTACAAATTGCTTAGCATCCTCATACGATAATATAATATTATAATGGCATATATTTAATTATATTATATTAACATAATTAATGTTATATTAACATACTAAATCAACATTATTAACATATTAATATATTATCAATAATATTATTTTGAATGATCATCACTTCTTTCACAGCACTTTAACAATTAATATTTAATGCACTTTCACTTGTGAAAAACTTACTTTTTTGTTATTTCCTCAAACGTACGTCTCAGAGTGGTTTACTCCTTCCTCAGTAAGGTGTAAATGCGGAATGCGTTAATATTAATATAGGGTTTTGGAAACCTGACGGAGCCATCGTATCAGACTAACTGCTTAATACGTTAACAACCTTCGAAAGCGTCGCCTATTGTTTATTTTAATTGTACCTAAGCAAGTCGTCTATTCACACATATTTAAGGACGACTAACCAACCAACGTGGTCCCGTCTAGTTTCTTAAAGGCCATTTCATTTAGACGCTGTACAGTGTTCTATCAACATCGTGTTTTCTTGAAGCGTTGAGCATTAAAACTACAGTGTGTAATCCAGTGCCAGTACGTTTTGTTACATCAAATTTTAAGCGGTAAACTGAACAGCGAGATGGATTTGAACAGTATAGATTCATTGAAAAATTATGTACTAGAGAGAGGCCTTAAAAATGTGCTGAAGGCTGGAAGCTTATGAAAAAATCAACTAACTGTGTAAAGTGTGGATGCATACAGTGTGCAATTAATGCATATTAATTTCGGAAAAAATGGCTACTTGATTTACAGATGTGGGGCAAAAACTGTCGAGTGAAAAAAACATGTGCGGGAGAGTACTATCTTTGGACTCTCACGCGTTCTTCCAGTCACCTTGTTGTCTGTTTTAATTGCATGAATTTTAAAGTATCCTTTTTCTGTCATTGTAAGAGCGACTGGTTGTCACAACCAACGGCAAGAAAATTAATACATTCTTCTAGACAATTCTTGTTGTGTGGCTGATTGAAAATTCTTGTAAAATTGGGGGTGTAGGGCAAAGTGTCGAAGTTGAAGCACATTCGGTAGAAGGAAATACAATCGCCAACGACTAAGTAAGATTCGTTGGGTGTCGGTGGAACCCAAGAATAATTAGTATCTTTCCATATTATCTTAAGCGGCTAGAGACAGATTCTACAGAAGCTGTTAAGAAAAAATATATGGTAAGTACGTAAAGACATTAGTCTTATTTGGTTAGGACAAACGGTAACAGATAGTTACTCTTCGATCCGAGTAGGTTCATTTTATTTTAAAATGTACCTCAAACAATTTCACGGGGCCATCCTCAGTTTAACCTGTTATACCTGAAGTCATTGTATTGTGGAACAATAAGCAACCCTTTTAAGGTCGTAAATGGGATCGTTTACGACTAAAGAGGCAGTCTGACTAGATGGCCCCGTCAGGTTTCCATAACTCTATTAATATTAACATTATATTATCATACTAATATAATCATATAATAATATAATCGTCATAATACTAATTGGTTGCTTCTGCGATTTTTTTTATTTAGACTTACGCACATTTCTCAGAATGCAAAATCGTTCTGTGAACGTGCGTGATTCTAAAAACAAAAAAGAATTGCAGAGGTAATCAACATTATTGTTGGGATTATAATACATAATAAATGCAAGAAATATTTAAAGTAGAGTAACCGCATGAACCACATACACCAACGTGAACAATAACATTAATTGTTAAAATTAACGATTACTTAGGTTAAACAGTAACCGTGGGCTAGGTTTAAATCTTTTAGAAGTGTCACTCCATTGTATTAACAGTCGTCATATGTCTGTGTAATGTCTAATTAAAAATATTTGTTTATCACCAATGCTTTAACAAATGCAAGGCTGAGGCGGGTCAAATAGATTTATCCTTAACAAGAGATTCAATAAATGGAATCTAACAGCCTATGAATTATAGTTGTACCTAATCGCAAAGCAAAATCATAATATTTATTGAGTCTAAATTTGCATACCTCTCAATCAGAAGGCTGTTCAATTTTGTCTCTAAACAAGTTGACAGAAGTCGACTAACACGGATTACGCTTTCAGTTACTTATAAATTTGTTTAAACTACACAATTTTACCTCATTAGAAAACGGTAAGTGAATCTTAATTGTTATTCAAAACAGTGAACGCGTATTCATGTTACTTCGGAAAAGATATTTTCGCTTTTTATTTTCATGCCAGGAGGGAAAAATTTCTGGTACGGGGGAAAAATTCGGCCTTTTTTAGTGGAGTACCGCGTTTACTATGTGTCTCCAGAAATTGTCTCTCACAAAGTAACGAAGACTGGGCCAAATGTCAACAGTATCCAGTCTTTATGAATGAAATTAACTCGCGAAATTTTGAACGATACGACGAAAATGCTTCGAAAGCACGGTTTCCTAACTGCTCTCTCCATGAACACTTAATTTTGTTGTTAAAAATGTCTTAAATGTAAACGGCCTGTGGGGATGCAAGCGTGGAGCGCGGATCACAGAAGGCTTTTTAATACATTTATTCACAGACATAATAAAACTACGGACATTGCGATTTGTAGTGGAACATGTTAAAATGTCCCTCTCGCTAGGTGTACGTCCTCATATTTGTACGATGGTTATAACTGATTTTGGGGTTCCTAGCACAAGTTTCAAATACACGACACAAACGAGAGATTACCTCCTAATACTGCATTATTATTTCAAGTTATAATTTATTAACTTTCGTTAATAATTTATAGAAAACTCGCTTTCATAAGAGACGCCTAGCGCGCGCCCGCGGACGATACGGATGTCGTACAGTCTTCTCAAACGCACGTCCTCTGACCTCCCTACAAAGTGTACGCGTAGCTAATACAACTCCATTTGTCAGCTAACCATGTTAAACTTAACACACCGCAACTATTTTTTAAATCCCTTTCTATATAGTAACACCGTCCTATTGCAACGAACGCAATTCTTCACCGAATTCGTGGCAACTATTACTACCATTAACTTCAAATTTAACATCAACTGTAAACACGTATATACGTATATTCAATCATATAAATTTTTTAATTACTTCAGTTGTTTTGCACATAATTTTATCGTGTTTAAAATAAAATCGGATTAGTAACAGAAGCGTTCTTCTAGAATTCTTTCGTTTTCGTAATTAGTCGTTTTCGTTTTGGAATCAAACTTAAGCTACGGTGAATAAATAATATAAACAATTTATAAAAATATTATTATTTTCTAATAAATACTAAATTTAAACAGATTATAAATACTTATAAGTAACTTAACACTAAAACTGACAGGTTAGAATCAAATAGGCTGCATGTGCTATTTAGTTCACAGGTCAATTTACACACGGAAAATATTTTACAAGTTACAGAACATTAAAATATAGCATAGAATTTTTGAACAGTCTACGCATATACCTAAAAATGATGTAGCTAACACTTAGAAAGTAAGCCTTGTGTAGAATCAATATTTTCAGCCGCTTAGCCTACTTAATTCTAAAAGATCGAATTAAAATTACTCATACCTCAAAAAATAAACGATAATCCCAAAGGGTCTGTGTACTTAACGCACAAAATTCACCCAATAAATTAGATAGGAAATTACTACAAAACGACTAAGTAATATTTGAAAAAAATTACACAATTTGTATAACTATATACTGTCCTTTCAGCCCCACTACACTAAGCGCTATGAAGGAATCTATTGACTGAGTATTCCTGCTCTGCAATCAGAGCTACACTCGCGAAAGCGTAAAGTCCCTTGTTTGAGAAACCACTACCCTTCGTTACAACACGTCATATTGTGAAGTACGGGTTATTTCGAGTGTTTAACACTCCCATCGCAAACCGGTGGTTCTGTAGAGAAAACTGTTCACTCAAAACGATAGAAACATACATGTATATAAAATGAGTTTAATGCCTTACCGCTAAGCCAGGGAGAGTAAACGGCAGCTTGGAACGTTAAATTTTTGCCGTTGGTTATACTGGTGGTACAGACCAGATAATTTGGAATCAATAGTAGAGTAAGTCACCACGAGAGCGAGGCACCGTAAACACGTAAAGGGTGATAGTACGCATGCACCCCAACCAGCTGATTTCCTCACCCAACATGAAAACAAAATACAGTATTTAATATGTATTGCTGTCTGTGTAGAAATAGCCCCGCAGAGTGCGAGGGAGTGAGAGCGCGTGTGTGTGGGTATGTGTGGGTGAGAGCTCCGTCTCTTACATAAATAAATTGTATTTATAAAAAAATGTATATTCATAATTATAAATTTATATTATATAATATGTAAAACGTTATATATAATTTTATGTTTACATTGGTAAGTTTTATACCAATATATTTTAGTCTTTTTAATTAATGTAATTTTTAAATACTCAAAAGACAATTTTTTTATAATGTCTGCAAGAATGCATAAACTGGTTTCCGAAGCCTATGGGTTCTGTGCACCTGATCCTGAATGTGAAAATTGCCATTTATTTTTTATTATCCATAACGCTATTACCATACAATAGTGTACGTCATATTACATTACAGTGCTTACAATAAATATCCATGTAAACAGTACACCGTCATGTACATTATAATACAACCAATACATTACAGTTACAAGTAACTTAATTTGAATTTATTGATTTAAAAATTTTTTAAAACATCTGTTCTTTTTTCATCGCTCACCAATCTCTTCGCTCCTTCACATACTGCACTTCCTTTTTAAAATTTTAGCAATTACTTGGTCCCATATCTATCTAGGTCTTCCTCTTTCCTTGTTCTTTGCAATTTTTGCTTCAAAGATTCTTTTCACAGGTGTTGTATTCTTCCTGTGGCCCTACCAACTTAATTGTCTTTCTTCTACGAAATTCAAAGTAGTTTCTATCTCTTAAGTTGGGATTTCTTATTCTGTTCTTCTTTGTGACTCCCAAGATCCTTCTCATGTACTTCGCTTTCACAGCCTGAATCCTATCTCTCACTCAGCACCTATGTCTCACAGCCTTCTTCTTCCTCTTCCATCAGGAAATATGCGAATCGCTTGTCCGGTCCCAAAGAAAATACGTCGACTTCACCTTTGCTTCCTAGGTCTTCCTGTACTTCATTGTTCAATAGGATTGAGTTGCCAAATTTCCTTAGGGAACCTGCCATCCGGCATCCTATTCAGATCACACTAATCCATATCTTTTTTCGCAATGCGATCTTGGATACTAAACTTATTCAACTCTTTTCGTATGTTTGTATTGTAGAGCTGCCTCTTTGCCGCAACCTTTAACAGGTCGCAAGAATTTCATCTCAGATGTCTCACACAAAAAATTTTAATTTTTAAAGCTATGAGTAAAGCTTATTGTATGTATGATTCTTAGATTAGCCGATAAACATAATGTAGAGGAGGCCATATATGTAGTTTCTCATAATTTATGTTTTTTATTTTATTATTTTGTTTACTTTTATGTGATTTTGTGTATAGTTCCAATTGAAGAGGTTGCAAATAATATGATAAGTATCAAAGTTAATTATTCTGTATAAAACACAAAAATCTTATGGTGTTGTAATGGACTGAGTCGTCTTACAAAGCATTATTTTATCCTTATAGTCTTACTCTTATTTTATTTTTATATTGACTTCCATTGTTGACCTGCGGTGAGCGTAAAGTTTAAAACATTTTCAAAATAAACACTACATTCGTGTGTGGGTTAAAATTCCTTTTAGTCTGGATTTTCACAATATTAAAAATTTGTTTCAATTGGGGGTCTTGGTATACAAAATTTTTAAAAATTTTGAAATTGAACACTATATTTGAAATTTAGTTAAAATTATCTTTCTTTCGATACCATACATGGATTTTTACGTTTTTTAAAATTTAGACCCTTTTTGGACTTTAATGCCTAAAAATTTTGAGATTTCCGAAACTGATTATAGTTTTTAGGTTTTGATTAAAATTCTCTTTAATTTGATATCCTGCGTGGATTTTTGCGATTTTTCAAAATTTTTCCCCTCAAATTTTTGTCTCAGAGGCCCTTATTTTTGAAGGGGATCAACCATGAAAACATCAGGTGTGTGCGACGTAGAAGTGTGATGCTAAGTTTAACGAAAATTGGTTGCTGCGTTCAAGAGTAATCGTGAGACAAACAGACAGATATGCAAATGCCGAACAGACGAGTTAAGAGTGAAAACTCGCTTCTCCTGTTCGTTAAACAAGTTTCGAATCATATGCTTTGTAACGCGTATAATTTTACTTCATTTTGAAAATATTATACTAAATAGTTACAATAGACATCAGTCTCAGTTTTAGGTTCAATGAAAGCAATGTCCTGAGGCAAACATAATTAAAAATTTCAAATTTCTGACACGCTTCAGTAAGAAGTTATTCTGTACATACCTAAATACGAAAAATATTCGCTTACAATAAACCCCGTTCAAAAGTTTGTAACATTTTTTCAGAATATACAGTTCTCTTTCATTAATATCATATTTCTTCCTTTTAGCTGCCTTTTCTTCTCTCTGCTCTCGGTAAGTTTCTCCAGAAAATATTCAAATGCTTCCTTTAAGAAAGTTCAGTGAGTCAATGGATGACCTCTCACGAAGTTTACCTAATCTACGTTCGAAATATTATATGTATAAAAGAAAGAAAAATACCTTTTAAGGCTATACATTTAAGATATAATTTACTTGAAATTTTTGCGATTGTTCCACCCTAAAATAGCATACTGAATGTAGGCCTATGTACTGAACGAATGATACAAGGAGTCGCCAAATTCTAAACAGCAGTCATCGGCTGAAAAGTACTAATACTGGTACGTTTATCACAATGATCAAAACCAGTGAACAATAATCACTGTTTTGTACTCTGAAGGGCAAATGGTATTCTACTACTGAATACTGGAATGGGATACTTGCAGTCCGTGCCAATCAAGCTTGCAGCAAATGTAAATAAAGAAGGAGTAGTTCCTCTAGTCTAAACACAGCGTCGCGTAGAACATTGAGCAAGTTTGAAGTGGGAAGATAAAAAACATTTTTGAAAATGAAAATCCATATGATATAAGACAGAAAATCCAGATTAAATTGTTTTTAAGACAGAAAATATTTATATGGTTATTGACATAAGCAGCCAAAGCACTGTCACAGAATTTTCAGAGTTGCAAAGTTACGAAGAAAAATTTAGCTCCCTTTGTGGCATTAAAGCGGTGAAGACAAATCCGATGAAGAACTTCACGGATGAAACTATCTTCACGAAATGCTCACTGTGATGCAGATCACACGTTGTTCATATTGTGATATAGTTAAATAGGAGCTTTATCAAGAACTGAAAACAAGATGTTTGCCAGAACAGTTCCAAAAGACTTAGTAATTAGTGAAACACTGAAAAATGCGATGCAAAACAATACAACAAATGTTTATCAAACATCTGTGTGGTTTTAAGAATCCTTTTTACGATATCAGAGTCCAATGCAACTGCAGAACGGTCGTTTTCTTATTGCTCAAATTTGTAAGTTTAAATCTCTTATTGTTTCGACTTCGCGTGTTAGTTGTTCAAAATTGTTGTTGCTCTTTAAAGTTGTTGATCTTCGATCAGCTACCCGTGTGGGGAAGTTGTCTTCACCTGTGACCTTATCGACTGAAAATGATACTGCTTTAAAACTGGACATTTGTGATGTGATTGAAACAAGTCAGAAGACCTGTTGCTAAAAGCAAGAGAGCAGTTGTATAATATACCTACACTTCATACACATACTACATTATTTTTACACTATATAGAGTTATACATAAATAATATTTTTCTCGTGTTTTAATAGGCTTGTTAATACATTTAAAGTATTAACGTGACTATTGACTTACTTTAATTCAATATTCCAACTGTTACGGGGTCTCTCAGAACGTTTCGCGTAGAGCGTCGCAAATCCCACTGGCTAAACGATGACAACAGCTTATTATAACGATTACTGTTACAACAACAATAACGATTATAACAGCGAATCTTAAACGTATCTGAGAGGTTACGATGACCATAAACTTATAATGGGTGTAATTTAATTAAATGATTGTAAAATATGTGCATGTGCGTCTTTGTAAAATAACTGAATGAGGATTTAGTATGACATTTTTTTTTAGTTGTAGGCCTAGTTGAGGCCAACTCACAGCACACCTAGCACGCAGTTACATAAAATTTTGTTTTACTTACATTTTTTAAATTTTTTCCCTTTCTTACTTTCTGTTCCGTAAAAAAACCTTTTATCGCTATAGTTATCTGTTCTTTATGTATGTAAATAAATTTATACAACTGAAACTTTTTTATTTTAAATTTTACTACGATATTTAGTAGCTTATGGCCCATTAAGTCAAGTTGTGCTGAACGGTTGTGAGACGTGGATAAGGATGGGACTTCAACAGACTTCTCGTTTTTGAGCGGAAAGTCTTGCGGAAGACCTTCGGCCCAACAGAGTATGGAATAACGGGTGAATAGTGGATTCACCACAACCGGAAGTTTGACGAGCTTACAACGACACGAACTTTGTGGGTATTATGCGTAGCAGGAGACTTAAATTGGCTGATGTGTGGCGAGGATGGACTCTCGCCGATGCTGGATTTCGTACCCGGCGAAGAAGCCCCTAGGTAGCGTGAGGAAGAAGTGAGGGACGAGGCCCTTATCCAGATCGGGGTAGAGATACATGAGTGGAGGCGGATGGCAGGAGATAAGAGTCCGATGGAGGAGGGGAATCCTTGTAGCGCGCGGTTATCTGAGCCTGACCGCCTAACTGTAACCACGTGCCTTCTCGCTGTAACACAATTATAATGTCCGTCTTGGGTCTTGAAAAACCACGACAGAGGTGAAAAAGAAAAAACTATTGAAAAATATTACAAGTAACTCAGACTTATTCCCAAACACTTAAACGCTGGTTCACGTGGTTTTAATTATACAATTAAACTTATACAGTTACACTTTATTCTTATACATACATATATAGTAAGCTCATACAATTCCCTATATTCTTATCCTTTATGCCTATTATATATGCATATGCGCGCGCGCGCGCGTGTGTGTGGTATTTATAAGAAAAAATCCACTCACGTGGCACGTCTTACCACCACTCAGTTACAGGTGACTTGGGCGGGGTCACACCTACCAAAAACCATATAGCCCTGTGACTGCGTTATAGCGAATAATTGCCGCCATCAAATAAGCACTACCCCGTACCGCCTTGTACGGATAGGGGTTGGCTCCTCAAAGGCTAGGAGAAGGATATAAAACCAAGGCCAGGTCAAAGTCTTAGATCTGAATTTAAAGCAGTTAGCCTTGGAGAAGATAACTCCAAAATAAAACTCCTGGTCCTCCAGGTTGGGAGTTGAACGTGAGGCTAACAACGTAACTTTGTAAAAACTTTTTGTTACGAATACCAACATTTAGTTTTGGTGCTGGTACTATACCTGAGCTTCGGAATGGGACAGGAGTATTAAATTTGACTGCACAAACCAAAGGACATGTGAAAAGGAAATCGGACTTATACACGCACAATCGGACAGATGAAGATTGTGCACAAATAAATACTGGAAAGAATTTTCAGGGAGATTTAAAAAAACACACAGAACTAGCTGGAAAGATCATGTAGAACATATGATGGGCAACAGAGCTGTGAAGAACATTTTCAATGGGAATCCAAGTGGGAGAAGGAGAAGAGGGAGGCCCCGGAAAATATGGGTAGACGATGTTGCAGAATACCTGCACCGCCTGTGGTAAGGCAATGGTGCAGACAAGCACAGTACAGAGACTGCAGTGCCGAGGTCACAGCGAGTATACGTGACTTCTAGCTTACCACAACATGTTTGTAACCGGATGCAATTTATGCTTAAGCTTTGTTATGAACTATACACACGAGAATGTAATGTTATCTCGTATTCTGATATGTAAAGCAGTGTTGATTATTGTGCTCGCAGTCAACTATTGTACAAGCCACCATGTAGGCCTGTGTCATTTTCCGCTAACGAGTCAGACCGGACAGATGCAGTGTTAAAACCTAAAGTACTGGTCAAAACAAAAGGACGTACGTTGTATTCTGTGTAATAGAAACATGTTTTTGAGAAACAATATAAGTCTACTCCGATAAATTTTTGGTAAACTAGAAGAACTGCTTAAAAGTAAAATTACAAAAAACCTAAAAATATTCTGATGACCAGTTTACATAATTCCTAGGAATTAAATGTTGAACTTTAATTTTTAAAAAAACTAATATCATAGACTTGTGCTGTTTCTCAAAACATAATTTTACAATCATAATGGTCATTAGGGTTTTAGAAGTCTGTGCAATAAGGTACTTCAACACATCTTCAGAAGTAGTAATAAATCGTTTACCTAACCAAATATAATATTTTTAATAATTAGATTGTATAATCAGTTATCATTATCATAATTTAACTTGTCTTCTTACCATGTAGAAACGTTGGTCAAACTAACATTTCACCATCATGTGGTATGTAATTAAAAGTTTACGGATGTCGTGAATTTTCTTTTTGTTAATGGGAAACCTAGTTCTTAAGTATTTAGGATCAGCTGGCAAGTAGAAATCAATTGTTTTTGGTTTCAGAAGTTGCACCAGTAATTTCTTGCCATAAGAGCGGGTGTGTCACTGAACAGCTAAAGTACGTAAATTGACTTGGTTTTACATTTATTTTTCGATCCGTTGAAATTGATGTTCTATCAGTTTTAGTGAAAAGCATATTTCTTTTAAAAATTTGTGGCCACCATTTTTAAAACACACAGGAAACACACACCATTTTAATGACAGTAAAAGCCCCCTTTCCTTGACGATGTTACACTACATAAACACTAACGGTATACGTTCTATCAGATTTTTAAAACCTTTCTTCATCGACGTAAAATTCCTGTCACAGGGCAAAACTGTACATTAGGATTGTACACATTAATATTTTTAAATTTATGAAATTTATGTAATGTAGTCAAAGTCCTCATCAGTCTTAATACATTGTAGTTCCTATTTCGTACTAATAAACCATGCGAAGAAACTGTAGTGACCGAATGTGTTTCATTTCAATATCAAAACACTGGCAGAGAAACGAACGAACTTTGTTTGGTACCGGTACCAATGCCTTAATATTACAGAATCATTTTTAAGATATGTGTTATGAAAACAGACTGTCAACTGTCTGAGGCAGAAAACCCCTTGTACATCTATAAAGAGCCAATAAATATTTTGCATGAAATTGATGAAAAAAGCTTCTCTTTGGCCTTAACTACATCACCAAACTTTCAGGAACACCTTTGCAATTATTGTACGGTTCAAATCTGTCACGAGACCGTTTGATAACATGTGCTTTATTCAAGACTGTACTTTACGTATTCATCTCCTTCACGCGATACCACATTTTTGATTATCAAAGATTAAATCATTAACAACCTCTCCCAAATAACAATACACAACAGCTGACAAAACGAATTGTTACTGCAGCACTACTGGTGGTGTAAAAGAGAACCACCAGAGTTATGGATTTACGTTGTTTCTCTTATACATTGACAAAACAGTTGTTGCATAGGTATTACAATTTTAAATGATTGCACTCGTAAAGTGGTGTTCATTTGCACAATACTCATACAGAGTATGAAGATGTAAAATATCCATTTTAAGAAAATCTGGACTTTCTCAAACACTCAGTAGTAAACTACAGCAATTACAGAGCGTCTGACTTACCCGGTCATTAAAAATTAATCGATAGAACGTTCTGATACATGCAACGGACATCGATGAAGTCGCGTTTCACAACTAAATTAGTTACATTCAACTTGCCTAGTCTTCATGTTTTATATTTTATTCTTCATGGAACTCGCATACGAATATTTAAGTTTTCTAAGGCATGAGTTGTTTCTCTGAATTCTAATCAACTCACTGGTAACAAACGAGAGGCGTTTTCTGTTTGGGAATAACTTTTGAAGCAGTTACAGTAAAAACTTTGAGCGATCAATAAAACCTTTGAAAATATTGTTTGTCGTTTCGTAGTATTCAACTCAATATCCACTACACGCTCAGCTCAGCCACAAGCACAAATGCGATACCGTACGCTAAATTGTTGTCATCTCTTGTCACTGGTAGTCTTCTCCCCTCCCCCCCCCCAACGATCCTGTACGTATCACGCGTAGAATCACAAACACTCTGCTTCTGCGCTACTGTCTTCGCGTTAAAATATTCTTCAAGAGAGGAAAATCCGCTCCAGAGTATTTCCCAATCCAAGCTTGCTCCAGATTTTTGCTACCTTTAGTAAAACCAACCAGAGTTACTACTCATCTAAAGTAATGTAGCTTTCCACGTAATGTAACGTAGCTTTCCCTCGATTACAGAGGTCCCAGGCCTTCTGTCTGTACTCATGACTTTGCAAGTGGAGCCGCGATGCCATAACCACACGACGCATCGCCATTCCAAAAGCTTTCCGTCAGTCTTACCCATTAAAACCGGGGCTTTTTTAAAGAATTCAATACAATTATGAAATCTTACCTATCAAGTAAGATACATCGGAGTAAAGCAGAAGCCTGAGTACTTTTATTTTTTAAGCAAAACACACACATTCTCATGAAGTAATGAGTGGTATTTGTCAGTAAGTTAAACGCGTGTGATCATTTAACAATGAAACTGACATCCCTTTATTTTTAAATCGCTTAAACAACTAACAAAGCGACTCTTATCAACTTTAATGACTTTTTTTATCGCCGCCTATGTAGCTGCATTGTTAACGCAGACTTCTGTCACTTAAACAAATTCCTATACGGTTAACAGAATCCCGACGGTACAACACGGGTTGGCTTTATTGAAGATGATAAGCTGCAGTTACTGAATAGCACACTGTCACCCTACCGCACGCACAAGGTTCTGTATTATGCTGAACTGATATTACTCATTAGTCATAACAAATGAATAAACAAGTTGAAGTGGGATTAAAGTACGACGCTCACAAGAAATATCATTACCATTAGACCCAATGCTTTTTCCAAAGATTTGCACAGACTATAGTAGAGTATTCAGTGTAGGAATTTCCACGTTCGTTGTTAGCTATCCTACGGTCTAGATTGCTACCTCAGTCATCTTTCCCGTCCTATGTAAATGTTACTACCATAGAATCCTCACGTTATCTTTCACAGTCAATACAGAAAAGATTATAAAGATTTTAACCTCTCCTAGGATTAGCATTGCCTGCTTCTCGATACAAAACGCAATACCAACTCACCAACAAGAATTATGCATAAAATATAACGTATGTATACGTTTACTCTTGCTGAGCCTATTTGATTTTGTACTAATACAGAAACACACCGTTGTTTAAAAGATAACGAAATGTTTAAAAATCCGAAATAATGTTTAATCAGAGTACAGCTTTAACGCTATCCGTAAAAATCGGTAATTTAATTCGTGGAAGATAATAAAAATTAAATTTATTAAAAATCACACTCTTCTACGGAAACACATAGAGACAGTTATGGCCATGTAGAATTTTAAGCAAGTCATTGCGCATGTCAATTTACGTAAAATATTACGTGGCACGTATAGTACTGGCGACTACAAAAATTTGAGTTTAGACATCCACCAAAAACAAATTGATAGTGCCAACTCCAATGTACATTAATCAAAAGTTAACTGGTTTCTGTCCAAGTTTATTACTGTTATTAAAATAACAATAATAATAATATTATTATTATTATCATTATTATTATAACAATAATCGAATTTTTAATCTACATATTTGTATTATGTTTTTGGAACGAAATAAGAACCAACTTCTTACAAAAACCTCGAATAAAAATTATGTCGAACTGAAACGCGCTATCAGGTTGCTAAAAGTATTAACCAGTCATTTTCTCAGTGTTCCTACAACTTTTTGTCTTCAATAAAAGAAAGTTATTAATATTTTCGTAAAACAACTTTTTCTCACCACAAGTACTTCGAATAAAATCAAACTTAAACCGACTTTAGTTGTTCATTTATACCATATATTAAAAAAAAACATACTCGAATGTATGAATTCTATGTAGACATTTGTTTCATAATAAATTGTTGCGCGCTGATTAGTGAAAAAGCAGCGCGGTCTCGGACACTCGACCCCGTCTGGTAACTTACATTGGGATTGATCTATACGTTCATTACAACGAAAAGTAATGCGTACCTTAAATTTCCTGAAATAAGACACAATTGTAACTGCCAAAACAGAGTTCATTTAATTAATGTATGACTATTTCTACATGCAAAGTCACTATACGCTTACAAATTACGTCACATTTACAATCATAACCTTGTCTACACAAAGGTGTACGATATTAGGTGGTACTATGTGCCCTCTCCCCACCAAAAGTACTGGAAAGGATACGAAATGCTCATGGATCTCATATCTTAATTAAGAGTTTAAACGTTCCTCTTCATGCTGGGAAATGGACACCATATCCTTTTGGAGAATGTTAAAAACAAAATAGGAAGACGAAGTAAGAAGTGAGCGATCTCTGACAACAGTGACAGAGACATTTGCGGGGATATACAGTATAAGGGGGAAGACGAAACACTTTGATGGGCGCCCAGGTTTATCGAGTTGGGTAATGATAATTGAGGATGCAGTGAAGATTAATAATTGCAGAGGAAGGCAGGGATTATAGTATCCAAGGTAGATTATCACTGCTATGAGACGTAGATATTCGGAGACAACGCCTCTGAGGGTTATAAAGACGAGAAACTAGATTTAACATATTCACAAGGGAGATAGACTACTGACAACGGTATTTCAGGAAAAGTGGAAGGAGACATAGAGGAGAATATTGAAGTACCTGTATGTGGGCTCTCTCATACGAAGAGATGAGGTCACAAGCTCCAAATGGAGACAGCGTCGGTGTCTGGGACCTGCCACGCGGTTCAATACCGTATTTTGTTGAGCTCTCCCCGAGGGGACAATAATAAATGGTGGTTTTTATGTGTAGCCTCCTACGTGGGGCTTAGGTATACAGTGTCTAATTCAGGTTAAGCGTTCGAGGATGATAGGTCCAAGATTCAACTGGTATAGGGGAGTGTTGAGAGCTGATGAGAGGGTTGCCTTGGAACTGAGCACAGTAGCGGTAGAACTTTCGGGAAAGCGTCCTTGTGGTGGCGTTCAGGAAACGGACAGCTAGGGTAATGCGGATGGACCTGAAGTCAGATAATGGGCTTTACAGGTCCAGCGCAGGTCTCGGTCCATTAGAGACTGAAGCTTTCGCTTATGTGTATTTGCTAAGTAGCCACATACTGGGAACGCGTATGTAACCATCGGTATCACACACGTGGTAACGATGAGTTTGGCTAGACGGCGGGAACGGAGTTGATAGACTGTTTTGCGGGCTAATTGTTCGAAATGCGTCCACCAGTTGAGATGTCTGTCGAGGTGAAGCCGTGCATATTTCACACCAATAGGAGACAAAGATAGTCGAGTATCACCTATGTAGAGTCTAACTTTCTGCATCTGGAGAAGAATACAGTTGTGATCTTGGCCAGATTAATGGAGACCCTTCATTTGTCCGCCCACTCAACGTCTATCTGTTCCTTGAGCCACATAACGGCCATCATTTCAGCACTACGATCGACAGCATACACTGCCGTGTCGTCAGCGAACATGGCCAACCGGATTTCAGACAACTTGAAAATGTGGTTGTCGTACATTAGAGGACCTAAGACGATTTTTTTATGTATCCTGCAGTAATTTCTCTTTTAGAAAAAGTCTACTCTCACGCGAAAAGTCCTGTTCCGAAATAAGCTAGCGATCAAATGAATGTAGCAGTTCGGAAGCAGAATTTACCTCAGTTTGTGTAGTAATCCAGAATGGTCGAAAGCTTTCTCGACATCAAGAAAGACTTGGCCAGCCGATCTAGGAGGTTGGCCTACTTGCGAAGATTAATTCTCCGGCTCATCGAATTCAATCTCGAGTGATCCGCACATCAAGTTCCCAGGAAAACGAATCTTCCGCTCAACCACTAGTTTTGCTGGAATCACTCCTGTTGCGTCATGTACTGTTGACCTATACGCCATTAGCTGGTCCAAGTCTGTTTGGTTCTCGTCCACAACCTCTTGCGTAACTTTATCTTCAGCAACTTTTCACCCGGGTGCTTCCATTAACTCAGGAATAACCAAGGGCCTTTCCTCGACACCCATAGTTGGCTTTCCAATCACTTCTTTTGTAGTTACACATATTGGTACTTCCTCTACTAGTTCTTCTTCCATTTCCGCTTGCAATTGGAAGGCTTCCTATTGTCCACACCTGTTGACTTCTTCTTTGGCCAATGTCACTCGCTTGAGCGAATGGTTGGCGGAACCTGTCATTTTAACCATGCAAATCTTTATCTTCTCTTGGATAACCTTCGGGGCATTCTCTCTTAAGTCCACAACGAATCCATAGGCATTCATAATGTCCTAGGCATTTCACACCAATAGGAGAGCAAGATAGTCGAGTATCACCTATGTAGAGTCTAGGAGGGAGCTTTCTGCATCTGGAGAAGAATACAGTTGTGATCTTGGCCAGATTAATGGATACCCTTCATTTGTCCTCCCACTCAACGTCTATCTGTTCCTGGAGCCACATAACGGCCATCATTTCAGCACTACATCATTTCAGCATGCAAATCTTTATCTTCTCTTGGCCAACCTTCGGGACATTCTCTCTTAAGTCCACAACGAATCCGTAGGCATTCATAATGTCCGTGCTAAGAATCACTTCATCGACAATGTCTGCAACGAGCATTTGGTGGCTAAATTCGAGAAGACCCAGGCATTACGTCTACCTTTCCTAACACTTTGACGTGGCTTCCAGTCACAGTCTGTATTGTACAAGAGCTAATTAGAGGCTGGCGGTTGCTGACTAAGGCAGGGCGCACAATGGACACTGTTGCGCCCGTGTCAACTGTAAATGATGTCGGTTTACCTTCCGCAAATCCATTAACAATCAAGTTTCCACTGGTCTTACGTAGCGTAGAAACTGTGTGCTGTTCTGGGGCTTTACTTCTCCAATTGGTGCGATCACTCTCTTCTCTCGGTATCTTCTTCTCCCAACAGTCTACCTGTAGATGACCACGTTTTCCACAGTTGTAATATTTCGGTCTTCTGTCTTTTTCAAATCGTTGCGACTATCTTGAACTTCTGAATAGTTTGTCCGGCAACATTGTTTGTCTGCACTCATCGTAACGGCAATGTAATACTGGGATCTTCTGACTACAGTGTGATGATATAAACCCATTAATGTAGCGGGACGCTGACTTGGCAGCTTCAAACTCGAGGGCGTGTACAAGAGCTTGGGAATGCATATTTCAAGTGTGCTCTTGAAGAATCTGGAACATACTTGAGTGCGGCTTTGACAGAGTTTATACCTGATCGACAAGGGTGGGGGACGGTTGGAGGACGCTCTTGGCTGCTTGAGAGGGTTCTTTAATTGCATAACAATATAGTAAAGATGAATAATGAGGAAGCAGAACAGCTGCAGAAATGCAGATTAGTGATCGGGAGAATGAAGGCTGCAATCAGCAGGTAGAGAAATTTCTCTATGGACATAAAGACTGGCCTGAAAGAGCTGGAGGAAGCCATAGATGCAATTGCTTACTGCAGAGCTAACTGGCTGAAGATGCAAGAAAAGGCCCAGAAGCAGGCAACATGTAAGGGGAACACCGAGTTATTGGCTAGTGGTAAGACCATTGTAATATCTAATAGATATTATGCCAGCGGCCCGATATCTAATAGAGACAAGTCACCTTCAGAATTAAAGTAACCTGGGAATTCCCAACCGACTGGTGTAAAAGGGAAGCTTCAAGCCCAGCAGAGGCAAATATGGAAAAGAAGAAAGAAGCGGAAACCTCGAAAGCCTGGAATGAGGTTCGGAATAAAAAGAAGAATAGTATGACAAGGAAAGTAGAAACGGAGAACTATCCGGGATGTCAGACACGCAAGGGACTGACTCTATTTCACGTGGCTGGAAAAAGGAGAAACAATCAAGCCACGACTAGATGCTCTGTTGACTGAGCCTTCACAAGGCAAAATTTCTACCGGCGTGCTTGGCCTAATCCGCAGTAAGGCAAACTCGGAAGCTTCTCAGGTCAAAGTCAGATCGGTCACAGGGTCCGGGAGAGTCCTATTAGAGTTGGGCGAGAAGTGGCAGGACAAGGCAGTATTCTATGATACTCTGAAGACCATCTTAGAGTCAAATAACACTGTCCGGAAGCTGGACCGAAGGAGACTCTCGAAATAAGGGATCTCGATAGCCTCACCACCCTAAAAGAAGTGACTGGGGCTATTAAGAGATAGGTTGTTGAGCGTGTAGGGGACCTAAATATAACAGTTACAGGTCCCAACAGGAGGGATCAATTAACACATCCATCAAAAGGGGCAGAAGAGCTGCTGAACTCCCGGCGCACAAAAATTGGCAGTGTGAATTGCAGAGTTTGGCGTACGGTAAGAGGTATACGCTGTTACACGTGCTTTGCCTATGGTCACCGGTAGGCCAGCTCCAAGGGACCAGAAAGAAGGCAGTTGAGGCTGTGTATACAGTGCGGAGAACCAGGGCACAAGAAGAGCGACTGCAGAAACCGACCAAAGTCCTTCCTGTTTACTAAAAAGACTGTAGTTCCAGACCAGATGGGCCATACCCCAGGGACAAGCTATTGGCTTGTGTTCACGAAAGTACCGGACAAGGCAAAAAGAATAAAAAAATATGAAGTTTCTGCAGCGCAATCTACATAGAAGTAGAGTCCCAGATGACCTTCTTGTGCGAATTCAGCAGGACAGCAAAAGTGATTTCATGTTCATCAGCAAACTGTACAAAGACAGAGATGTACAAGAATGATATTCCGATATATCAGGTATTGGGGCTATCTGGGTACTAGACATGGGGGAACTCTTGATAGGAAGTCACGGTTCTTGTAGAGTATTCGTTTGGATTAGAAGTGGAGAGTGGGAAGGAACCATCATTGTTGCTACAGACTTCAACCTCAGGGCTGTAGAGTGGGGTATGCCAAACACGGACTCAAAGGGAAGACGTGTGCTTGAGTTGGTCGCATGTTTGTCACTTAGCGTGATTAAAGTCGTAAAAGTGTCGACATTTAGAAGACCCGGCTATGCAGAATCTTACGCTTGCATCAAAGTTATTGGCTGGAAAGTCAGCGATGAATAGTGAATAGATGAGTAGTTATCACCAGTATATAGTCTTTAGTCTCCATGATAAAAAAAGATGGGGGAGAAAAGTCTTGTAGGAGACGAAAATGGAATGTTAGCAAACTCAACGTAGAAACCCTTGCATCAGAAAGAGAGAGAGAGAGAGAGAGAGAGAGAGAACTATGTGCTGGAGAGGTCCAATCCCACAGACTCTGTAGTCAAGATTACAATGAAGCTGATACGTCAGACCTGAGTCGTTTCATTGCTTCATTGCCTTGGCAAAGAAAGCCATCTGGGAGAATAAAGGTGGTCTGCTGGTGGACTGAGGAGATCTCCACTCTGAGAAGGAGGTATCTTTCTTACGTGAACTGTTATCAGGAGGAAGAAAAAGAATGGCGACAGAGCAGAACAAGATTTGGCAGCAAGACAAGGGACGAAAGTGGGATGAATTAAAGGCTGAGGTGACCCCTGAGAGCTGGGTTACAGGGTTGTCATGCGCAAGCTTGGGTCACAGTCAATCAACCCCATCATGGATGCGCCACGTATGGTTGCCTTTCCGACCTATCCAGTAAATGCACATGTGCTGCGTCCCGTTGCAGCAGATGAAGTGCCCCTATTTAGTGATGACGAACTGAAGGAGGCCGCAGGCTTGATGAAGAGTGACAAATCCCCAGGACCGGACGGTGTCCCTTCAGAAGTTCTGAAGGTGATTGATCGTCCCTGTCAACGGATACTCCTTAATATGTATAACAGCTGCCTGAGGGAGGAAATGTCCCCAAACGGTGGAAAGTGCAGAGGCTGGTGCTTGTCATCAAAGGTAAGGGTAACCCGCTCACATCATCAGCGCACAGGCCTTTGTACGTACTGGGTACAGCTGAAAAGTGTCTGGAAATGTTAGAAATGTTACTAACGGCATGTCTGTTAGCAGCCATTCAAAGCGCAGGAGACCTGTTCAACAGACAATACGGCTTTCAGAAAGGCCGATCAATTCTTGGGGCAGTGGAAGAGGTAGTCACAACTTTCCATGCGGTCCAACAGGGAAATCACTATTCAAGAAGGATAGTCTTGTAGTCCACGCTGGATATTAAGAACGCTTTTAATTCTGCCAGTTGGAGCGCCATGCTTAGGTCATAAGTCAGACTTACTAGACGTTAGAGTTTATAGAAGTGCCAACATGGATAGCGATCACTATCTCGTAGTTGCAAAACTGAGAGCTAGAATCTCCAATAATAGAAATGAAAAAGGAATAAAGACTGTTAGATACAATACAGAAATACTAAAGGAAGAAGAAATAAAACGGAGGTTCGAGGAAGTTACTAATGAGAAAATTAGACAGTGGATACTTGAATGCCGTGAGGAACAAGATATAGAAAACCACTGGCTTAATCTAAAAAACATGTTAGTGACCACGGGAGAAGAAATCGTTGGTTTGAAGAAGAGACATGGGCGAGATGAGTGGTTTGATAAGGAGTGTGAAGAGGCAACTGACTTCAAAAACAAGACATACAAATTTATGATCCAATTGAATTTATGATTCAATCAACCGGAAAATGCTATATAGAGCTATGAAGGAGTTGAATATACCATCTAAGTTGGTGCGTATGGTTGGAGTAGTTATGTCCAATTCTAAGTGCCAAATCAGAATACAATCAATCTATCTAACTCCTTAAAAACATTGAATGGGTTGAAACAAGGAGATGCCTTAGCGTGTCTGTTGTTCAACATAGCTCTAGAAAAGGTCATCAGGGATTCAGGAATTCAAACTAGCGGACACATATTTCACAAGGAGGTACAGCTTCTGGCCTATGCCGATGACATTGACGTCATAAGTAGGTCTGAATCTGGCTTAAAGGAAGCCTTTCAGGAACTGGAGTTGTCCGCTAAGGCTATGGGCTTGGTTATAAACCAAAGCAAAACCAAATATATGGTTGTAGGTGCCAACACTCGTGCCCTGTCCCTGCGCATTAACGATTATGAATTTGAAAAGGTTCAGGGTTTTCCATATCTCGGGTCATATGTGGACTCTGGAAATGACTCCTCTAGAGATATTGAAAAACGGATATTATCTGCTAATAGGTGTTACTACGGACTGGTGAAACATTTTAATTCAAAATTAATAAGTAAGGATACAAAAGCCACCCTATACAAGACCTTGATTAGACCAGTCCTGATGTATGGCTCGGAATGCTGGGTGTTAAAAAAACTAGATGAGCAGAAACTATCCGTTTTTGAGAGGAGGGTACTGAGGAGAATCTATCGCCCTGTGAGGGAAAACAACATTTGGAGGCGACTGCATAATCGAGAGTTGTACGAAAGGTTTAAAGATCTTCCGATCGTGCAACTCATACAAATTAACAGATTGCGTTGGGCTGGTTATGTGCAGAGAATGGCGGAGGATAGAATCCCAAAAAGAGTGATGAATTATTTGCCGATGGGAAGGAGAAGGAAGGGAAGACCGCGTACAAGATGGCTGGACCAGGTTGGTAAGGAGGCAGTGAGGCTGGGTGCAGCAAACTGGTGGACATTGGCCGGGAGTAGAGACCAGTGGGGAAGATTTCTTTTGGAGGCCAGGGCCCGGACTGGGCTGTAGCGCCGAGGATGTATGTATGTATGTATGTATGTGGAAGAGGTAGTCACAACTTTCCATGAGGTCCAACAGGAAAATCACTATTCAAGAAGGATAGTCTAGTTGTCAACGCTGGATATTAAGAACGCTTTTAATTCTGCCAGTTGGAGCGACATGCTTAGGGCTCTGGAACACTTCTTCCGTACCCCACAGTATCTCCTCCGGTTAACTGAATGCTACCTGAGTGACAGGGTACTAATATATGATACGATAGATTGACCTCGTAGGAAAAAGATCCACTTCCGGGACTGCCCAGGGCTCAAATTTGAGCCCTGACCTTTGAAACGTATCCTACGATGGAATTTTACGGATTGAGATACCACCAAACACTTTCCTGGTAGGTTAGGCAGATGATATCGCGGCAGTGATTGTAGCACAAAACACTGATGGTGCACAAAGAAGCCTGAATCAGGTAATGAGGCGAGTGGGCTCCTGGCTTGAAGAACACCGCCTGGATCTAGCCACCGAATAGACCAGACAGTAATGTTCGCGCGGCGACGGATCCCCACAATCATACCGCTCCAAGTGGGAGCTGAGGCTATACTTACAAAGAACGCAGTTAAATACTTAGGGGTGAGGCAAGATTCAAACCTCGCCTATTGGAGGAAATCAAGTATGCAGCTGACAAGGCGGCTCACATCACAACAGAGCTCAGCAGGCTTATGGCCAATGTAGGAGGTCCCACTGCAAGCAAGATAATTGTTTATGGGGGTCACGGAATCCATCCTTTTGTATGGTTGCGTAATATGGGCCGATGGACTGAAGACGGAGAAATATAGAAAACGTATGGCATCGGTGCAGAGAAGAAGAGCCTTCAGAGTAGCATCCTCTTGCCGGACAGTACTAGAGCCAATAGGCCTGGTGATAGCAGAGTGATTCCCACAGACCTGCTGACTCTGGAGTGGAAGTATTTCTTCGAAAGAAGAGATGTAATTGGAAGGGGCGCGGCAAAGAATGAAGCCCAGGGAACTCACTCTACGGCACTGGCAAGATTGATGGAATAGGGATGACAGAGGAAGTTGTGCGCAAGGCTCATATCGAACTTGAAGAAATCGATTGACCGCCAACACGGTGAGGTTAACTTACATCTGACTCAGTTCCTCAGTGGGCATGGCAATTTTAATACCTACCTCCACAGAATTGGAAAGGTGCAAAGCAAATACGGTGACTCTCCTCATGAAGATGCCTTGGACACCTTTTACAAGTGCTGCAGATTTACAAGAGAGAGGATGGCAGTGGAGATGGAGCTCGGGGAGTTCACGAGTAGTTGAGTAGTATCGTCCAGTGTGCAGTGTAGTCAGAAGCGCGGATAGTGGACTGTGACTCCCTCGTCGTGAAAGGCACGTTGTTAAGTTCTATACCCTTCAGTTTCGAAGTCAAGGTCTTGTTCGACTTCAGCTTTTCTTGCGAGGAAATCGAGAGGACAATTTTCTGTACAACTGACCTCGACATATCGCGCAGCCATGGTGTAAACAATTTCATCGGGGTTGCATACCAATTCAACATCGTGCCCTATATATGCGATAGGCTTAAACACTGATGTGCCAGTAGTTACTCTGATCTTCTGCCATACTTCTGTCAAGCGCGAGCGCTGGGACAAACGTAACTTCTGTTTCTTCGGTCGTGCTCGTTTGTATTTGTTTAGGGCTCGTCGCTTCTCTCTTATTGCGTCATTAACAATGGTATTCCATCTGGATGACCGACCACCGGTCCACGGGATGTAACCCATAGCTGCTGAAGTGACAGCAGCTGAAAACTGTGTTCGCCTTCTTTTACGTTTCCACTGACATCTGGCAGCCGTGATGCCTCTACAATCAGCATAGTCCACGCTCCATCATCTTGACATGCGTATAACGCTCTTAGGCGTTAGCGTTGTTATGACCACAGGGAAGTGATCGCTCACGTGAAGGCCTGGACAAACGTAGAGCAAGACTCAGGCTACAGATCGAAAGGTCAGTAGCCGAGAAATTACCACTTCCAACATTAAAATGTGTGCTCGCGCATACACCCAGCAGATCGTTATCTTCATTGTCTGTAGTCCACTGATAGCTACTCCTTGTAGTGGCATAGTGAGCGGGATATGTGTTGCTAAGAAGTAAAGCAACGCCTAACCTAGCTGTGACGTGTGATGTAACGTCACAGCGGAAGGGATTATAACCCTCATATTAAAAAGTTCTTGCCACCTTAAATAAGTTCCCGCAGCCATGCATACATTAGTGTATGCCTGGCCAGTAGCCAGTTCCCAATAATGCGAAGCGCAAAAATTAATATTCTACTGAAGGATGCTCTCCATGCTGTATGTCGAAAAATCAGTTACCACGGACAGTACTTACTTGGCTTCCCCTTTCGAGAGCTTTCTTCTTCTTCTTCTTCTTCTTCTTCTTCTTCTTCTTCTTCTTCTTCTTCTTCTTCTTCTTCTTTTGAAGACTGCCGAGCTCCACCAGGTCACCGAGGCCGGTGAGATCATTGACACTGGCAATGGTGCTGAACTCCGATCCAGGGCTCATCTCCTGGTCTTCTGGGACATTTCTTGTCACCGCTTTAAATTTTATAAGATCCTCTCTGATGTATTTCGGAGGACAAGGGGATAGACGGCGGTATCCTCTCGCCTTCTTGGCACCACTAAAGGTGGCTGCAGTCGCAGGCGGAATGTTTGATTCCGCACTACTTGGCGGGCAGATTGAGGGTCTTAAAGCAGACCCGCAGTTATTCTCTGCACTTGATTGTGGTTTCGTATATACTTCTTCTAAGTATCGCTCAGTGATGCGCGTAACTACCGGCATTATCTCTTTCACTACAGGTGATGACGTCATTTACGTCTGTGCATAGCTAACTCTGCCTTGGTTCGCCAGGCAAACAACCTTTTTTAGCTTTGAAAAGCTAACTTTTTTTAAGTTTTCATTTCATTGATTGGCTACCTCTTGCTTATACACAGGACAGTTGCGTGACTTGGAGAGTGTTAACCATCACAGTTAATGCACTTCATCGGTTCGGCACAAAGGTCATCGCCATGCGCCGACTTTCCACAAAAGCATTCTTTTAATGAAGAAAGTTGTGTTAGTGGTTAAAATCACAAACAGAATTATCACTGCTGCACACCACTATAGAAAAATTATTCCGATTAACGCTTTCAAGCTTCTCAGCTCATCGTTCTACAGCACACCGTCCTAGAGACGATGAGCTGAGAAGCTTGAAAGCGTTAATCGGAATAATTTTTCTATAGTGGTGTGCAAAAGCATTCTTGACTCGAGTATAACTGGATGCAGTGTACCCAAAACGCAGACACTGAAAACACTGTAAGGGCTGAGGGGTGAAAGGTCTTACACTCAGCAGTTGGATTCCTGCTTGGATTTTCTCTGTCGGTGTTGTCTTGTTAAAGGTCAAGACGTGGAAGGCGGAAGAAAGTGTCTATCCCTTCCTGCTCACTGTCAGCCACCGACGTGGTATGACTCCTTGTGGTACTACCACTCCCTTTGTGGTATTCAGAGTGGCGTGGGGACTCACTTCAACTTCTGCCTCTCCGATCTTCTTTAACATAAGTAATCATGCCCCTTGCTGGTCGGTTAGGATCGCGATCAACTGACCACCAGTCGTTTTCCTATATCTGTGACAGGCGATCCAGCACAAGCAGTTACAGGTTACTTTATTAAAAAGGGACTCATTTTCGTGAAGTCCCCTTCTCTTGTATTCACTATCAAATCTTTAGGTACCCCAGGTATAGTGATTGACGGCACCAAAAACGTCTCTACATCTGCATTAGTACCTCCTTCTCTTCGCCCTCCGAGGAGGGATTTTTTCTGAACAAGGATTGGTCCTGCTGTGGGTTACGGTTTGTTTTCAACCGGTAAACACGACCTTATCTACCAGTGGTCTGTTAGCCAGCTGAAGAGTGACGGCTGTTGCCCGTCCCCCACGAGGCCAAGATATTATAGGCTCGTGCGTAAGATTCGTTTTCTAGGAGCGTTATTATCATTATATTATTATTATTATTTAAGGTGGCAATCACAAAGTTTCAACCTGAACCCTAAGTTGCCGCTTCTCCGTTCCGATTCAGTTATGTACATACTTTCTATGTGAGCTGTGTTTAAGACATTTTCTGAAGTTGTGAAATATGTGTGCGCCAGGTAAGTGACTTACATGACCCACATAACAAAACTGATAATCACTTATACCAACATTACCACATTTCTTCACTCATTACTAGCTGCGTAACTCAATAATTGCTAGGACATCTCTACCGCTTATTGTAACATGTACCGTATATTACAACTTACTTTACTATTGTACACTAACTTCACAAGCCTCCGTCTTACTAGTAGTCGGAGGGACAAAACTAAAAGGACACAAACCTAACCAACCTAAACTAGGAGGAACCAACCGAACCTAACCTAGCCTAACCTGACCTAACAAAAATATTGGAAGAAAGAGGTTACTCGTACAAATGAAAAAGAAACAGAATTAAAACTTTATAGAAGTTTGGAACAGAAAGGTTTCTACTAGTTGTAACGGATTCGGTGAGTTACGACCAAGTGAAATTTCGGGGTGCACTTAACCGGATAAAAACAGGTAAAAACGTCATTTCGGCACAACTGACTATGACCGCAAGGATGTTTCCATGAAACTGCAATAAAAGCAATTTCCGATCCAAAACTGCAAAACTAATCCCGTATCATAATAAATTTATTAATACCATAAGAAAACATTACAATTCAAAGAACAATTCACCTCATCTTTCACAAAAACGTATCATAATAAATAATAAATTTATTAATATCATAAGAAAACATTACAGTTCAAATCAAAAAACAATTCACATCATCTTTCACAAAAACGTATAAGAACCTCTAATGAGTTCAAGATATTAAAGCAGATAAAGACTAAACTAATTGAGAATTATGCTCTTATCACTAAGGTGCTTGTTATTATGGACATTGAATCATATACGACTAAAGTAAACGATTTTATTTCTACCAATGATATAAGAAAATTAAACTCTGATACCACTGACACTTATGTCAAGATTCTAAATAATAAAATTAATAAATCTGTAAACTTATTTAATGAACGCACACGGCGTACTTGAAGCCAAGTAACCCAACAGTTCCTGTACTTAAAGGCTTACCAAAAATTCATAAAAGTAACCTGCCAGTTAGACCACTTGTCAATTTTACTACAGCGCCCGCTTTCAAAACGGCCAAAAAACTCGTCCAAATAATTAGAGAGAACATACATTTAAAGAATAACCATGGCATTAAAAACGATATTGATTTTGTAAATAAAATCCAGACCGTAAACATTTTACCTAATTATAAATTAGCATCCTTCGACATAGTAAATTTAGATACCAACATACCGGTAAAGGCAACTTTGAAAATTTTAAGAGACAATCTGGCTGAAAATAATAAATTAAATGCTCAGACAACAGACGAGTTAAATGGCTTACTGGAAATTGTCTTGGAGCAGAATTACTTCACTTTTAACAACCAAATTCTTAACCAGCATGATGGACTGGCCAGTTTACCTCTATATGGTTTATTAACTGATGTGTACCTTGACTTCTATGAAAACTCCTTCTTGCTTTCAAATAACATATATAAACATAATATAATATTTTATGCGCACTACGTTGACGATAAGTGTCTTTTTTTTAATGGCACTTTGTGGCAGATTGAAAATATGAAAAACTTTTTAAATAGTTTAAGTAACAACATTCAGTTCACTCTAGAAACCAAAGTTGATAACAAATTAATTTTTCTGGATCTCACAGTTACCAAATATATAGATAAATTAAATTTCAGAATTTATAGGAAACCAACCACCACCGATGCGGTTATACACGCGAAATCCCATCATCCGTTTTTACAGAAGATGGAGGCATTTAATTGTTTCATACATAGACTATTATCAATACCTCTCAACGAGGATGATTTCCTTGATGAGTTAAACACTATAAAATATATAGCTTTCTGTAATGGTTACAACAGCTCATTAGTTGATAACCTTCTCAAAAAACATAAAAATAGGAGGTTAAAACCCAAATTAGGACAAGACGTAAAACCAACATTTGTTACAACCGCTTATACTGATATAATACCAAAATGTTTACCTCTACGTTAAGTGAAATTAACATCACTGCAATTTTCAAGACAAATAACAACATACTGAATATATACCGCCATAATAATAGTATCACACCATTAGAGAAGAAAACAGGTGTATACAAATTGTCATGATTGCATTTGTTTTTATATCGGCCAAACTGGGAGGGGTTTCCTATATTTAACGAACACACACAGAAACATAATTTTAAAAATCGGACTTCATTTAATAACATAAAATTCAACTATGCGTGACATTTAATTTCAAGCAATCATACTTACACAGACTTCACATCAAATTTAAAAGCCTTTCACATTTGCAATAAAGGCTAGTACATGAACGCTTTAGAGGAGTTCGAAATTTACAAAGCATACAATAACATACAGAGTCGGGAGTACATACTGAATGATCATTTGAACTTTAAATCGAACCCGCTATGCGATACAGCCTAGAACTTGTACTAACATTCATAGAAACGTCAGTATCCGGTCGGCCTTCAAATGCGCATCCATACGGAAGGGTGTAAATACAAAATTAATGTGATTTAACATTTAACGACCTCAACTGAGTGAATTAATCTGAAGATGGAACATATGTTCCGCAACGCCTCGTTTTAAATAAAAAACGAAGTCACTGGAAGGATCTAAGGTATTTTATTAATTTACAAAAAACGAAGTGACTTGGATACTAATAACAATATGTATGATAAACTATGAGCCAGTCTATGGGAAATAACACTAAAAATGCAGCAATGTAATTTTATTTTTTGCCTTGAATTTTTTTATAGAGTCATCCCACATGATGACATTTTATACAACGAACTGCAGTCACGAAATATAAATTCAATGACAGTTAAAAAATCCATATCATCTTTCGAAAATGAAATAAAGGAAATCAGAGAAACTGTTAACTATATTGTTGTACCAAATGTTGAAACAACTGAATTAAGGTCCAACAGAAAAGTCAGCGCTAGAGATGAGTGTATATCACGGTATGGTGCAGCAAAAGAAGTTTATGATGTTATTATAAATCAGGCAGAAGAAAAATATGAATTTACTGGTTACTTAATAGCTCCAAAATTTGTTTGAATTTGAAGTTTTTGGTAATTTTAACAAACAATTTCCAGATGGAATTCAATCATATCCCTGCCTTAGTAGAAATAAGCTAAAAACTGAATTATAAATTATCTATGAGCGAGAGGATTTTAGAAATGTGAAAAAAATTACTGGTTTTTTATTGAAAATAACATGGGTAAGCACATTGGTGAAGTGATGAAACTTTTAAAATTCATTGTAACAGTGCCAGCGACATCTAATGAAGGTGAGAGATGCTTTTCATGTTCGAATCCTGTAAAGATTTTTTAAAGAAGCACACTGAAAGAGGAAAGATTAACTGCTCTTGCTATGTTATCAATTGAGAAATAATTTTTTCACCAACTTGTAAATTTCAGTAACTTGTAAGGTTTCATTACTTGTTTACTGAAATTTTTTTAACTCTCTATTTTCTCTTTCTCTTTACTTGTACATTGCTAGTTGCATTTCCTTCATAGTAATTTTCTCCCGAGGTAATATCAAATAAATAACAACTGAAGTGTGGGTCAGCGTCAGAATGATCTACACTTTCCTTAATCCGCCGAGTACTACTTTAAAAGATCTTCTTTTTCCATCGGTTTTTGCATACGACACAATCGCAACTTCACAGGACTCCCATTTGTGACACTGTAAATTGACTTCCAGAAAGAAGACTCCGGAGCAACTGTTTCTTCTGTTTTATTATCTTTTTTTCTTATCAAGTGATCCATCATTCTTAACTGGTTCACTTTTTGCATCACTCATGAAGATTTGATCATCGGCTTTTCACTTTATTTTCTTTTATTTTATTTCAGAAAGAGCCTTTTTGACCACAATTCGCCCCCTTGATTCCGTAGGGTAATCTGAAAACATATGTAATGATAATTATTGGTCTTGTTGATATTTATATGGCTTTCTCATCTTTTTTTCTTTATAAAAATGTTTGAGTTGTAAAAACTAACACAACTCAAAATGTTTGGCTGACAACACATAACAGAAGGAATACTTTTGCGATTAAGAGTCCCATCTCAAAATTTCCCATATTTCATTAGTTATTTAAATTGATGTGTTTTTTTAAGAATATCCCGTAAAATAATTACGTGCCCTCGCACACGCGCACTACAAACTCGTGTTTTTTGGTGGTAACTAGCAGAGGAGCGATTTGTAATAACACGAAAAAACATTTTTTTGCGATTATCTAAATTACATCGATTTAATAATTGCTTAGGAATTACATTTTTAAATGATTATTATAATTACACGTGCAACGAACATTAATGCCACAATATCTATATATACAGTATATACCGGTAAACCCGTGCGAAACTTTCGTACATGGAACCTTCCCCTCCCCCCTCCAAAAAAAAAAATGATTTAGTCTTTTGTTGGGTTGTTGAAATTAAATACTCAGCGAAATGTATACACAAAATAGCAAAGAGAGTTTATTAATGTGAACGTATTTACAATTTACGTACATCTTTGTATACAATATTTGATGTCAGAATGCAACCATCTAGAATTTTTTGTTTGTCATTTTCGGTAATTGATACAAAAATATTGTTAGATTTAGTGACTCTTGAAAAGGCTACATAGAGTTGTCCATGAGTAAATACAGCATTTGGCAAGTATAATCCAGCTCTTTGAAGCGTTTGTCCCTGAGACTTATTGATAGTCATTGCAAACGCAACTTTCAGTGGGAACTGTCTTCTGGTCATTTGGAATGGCATGATTGGGTCGGATGGGGTGAGGTTAATTCGTGTTATGACAACAGTTTTTCCAGAGTCAATTAACCGAGCAGTGACAGTGTATTCATGGAGGTGTGTGACGACCAATCTTGTCCCATTAATTAAGCCCTGTTTAGCATTTAAATTTCTGATCAACATGACAATAGTGTTTTTTCAAAATTAATTTATGTGTTGGCAAGCCTGATGGGTTTAAACTATTTAAGAATTCTAGAGGATACAATTGGTTGTCAGTCCCCTCGTCGGATTGTACGGAATCACAACTGTAATAAATTTTGCAATCTCCTTCTACAATGTTTTGCACAATGTGTTCGTTGATTTTTGTACAGTCTTCATTTTTCGGGCATAATATGGCTGTGTTGATAAAGTCGTTGACATTTTGGCATTAATGCTGCCAGTTGGGAACACTTTCGCAATTATCTCGTTTTCGTCGCAGTAGAATGTCTTGGGAATCTTGACTGTTTGGTGAAACGTCGTGTTTCACTTCGAGTTCTCCGTTTCCTAACTGCAGCAGCCAATGCTGAATTCTGGATCGTCTGTTCTCATATTCTGCGTCAGTTTTCGTTTCTGTATTGTTCGCCACAGTGGTGATTGTTGTATGTTTTCTTCTATTATGATCGTTCTGTTTTCGTGCCTGACAACAGGAAGTACCTGCCTGAAGTCGCCACCGAAAACTATTATTTTTACTCCAAAGTGTGTGTTTGCGTTGGAAATATCTCGTAGGAGTCAATCAACAATTTCTAGGGAGTGTTTGGGAACCATTGAAACTTCATCCCAAATTATTAATGATGCTCTTCGAAGTAGGTCGGCTTGTTTTGAATATGGCCTCGTAGATGATACTGAAGTGTCAAGGATAGGTACAGGTAATTTAAATAGGGGGTGAGAAGTTCTGCCACCCGGCAATAAATTGTCCGCTATTCCTGTCCTGTCATTGTCTTTTAACTTAAATTTTAAACAAACAATGTGTTTTAACATAAACTGACTATGCTATGTCAGAAGTCGGTAAAAAATCCTATCCACTAATACCTTATTCATCGCTGTAGGCTTTGTATTAGTTGAGAAAAAGGGATGTTGACAACAGAAATAATATATATGAGATATATATATATTGCGACGATACAAATAAATATTTTCGCATAAGATAGTTATGTGTGTATAAGTTATGCACAAGTCTATATTGGCGGTGTAGAAAAATTATTTATTTATCACACAAGTAAATAATTGTTTATATGATATATTTAAATTAAAGAAAATGTCATTTACAGTATTTTATTTATTATGAAAGAGTTTATATAGTTCAGTTTTGGTAAATTTTACTTGAACGTAGAAATAATATACACTAGGCGTGACGTCACTCGCTCCGCCGCTGCTACGCTTCTCTCTACAATGACCGCCGCTCTCCGCTCTCACAGTCTCTCTCTCTCCGCGCTGGGGTTCGCCGAACAGCTGATAACACTGATACTGATTTCACACACAAATTGTCACTTTCCAAATCGTTAGTTTTATCGCTCGCAATTGGTTATTATTAATTATTGATCGTTATTAATTACTGATACTCAGGGTGATAATGAGTGATATTCTTTAAAAGCGGTGTATATTACTTACACCTTCCGGCTATTCTTGAAGTGTTCCGCGTTAACAAGGATTTACCACGGTAGATAAATCTCCCTAAGCGGAAAAATCTTCCACTAACACATAATAGCACTTAATATATTATAATTGGTAGTTCACCCGCTTGGTTCTGATCGACAAACTCGAAAAGAGTCCCAAGACTTTATAGTGATCGAAATTTTAAAAATTTTAATTTCTCGATCAAGTGGCACGTTCTCACACTCGAGTTGACGGACACAAGCCCGGGTCGTAAATAATGACGAATTAGGGACACGTCAGACCCGACGCCAGTACGAAGACAAGGAAAAAACGTCTGTGTACACGACACAATGAGAATTTAAGGAACGTCGTTGACAGCTCAAAGTTTGTTACAATTTACAGCACCTAGCGAACGAAACAAAGACTCAGTCCAGCTGCCTGGTTACGCAGAAATGAAATGGAACACCTGCTGTGGGGGTGAGTTGTATCGAGCACAAATATGAAAGGCTACGCCCAGCTACAAAGGGGTACAGAGAAATCTCGACAAACATATAAACAATAGAACGTAAACTTAGTGAATACTGAAAGTACACCCTGCCCAGCATGAAAACAAACCCATGACAGCTAACTAAAATTTACAGCTAGAAAGCGTGGGATTCGACTAGGGACGTCTCCAGCGAAGAGTTGATAATCGGCGGAACGAACGAAGAGTAAATCGAACAATTGACCAGGACACTGCAGGCTGTTAACAAAAGCTAAGGCATAGAACCTCGACAAAGTCGAAACAAAGGTTGACAGACAGGCGAGGAAATTGCTCTAGTTTCTAAGAATCTGTACAACGATCGTCGCTGGAATATTCCGGGGATGTCGGCGACCAACCAGCGTTGAGCATCTTCCTATAGAACTCGTGGTGAGAGTAAGAAGGGTTCGAACGACGAATCGGGAAACCGATGACGAGATCTGCAGAGTAGTAGGAATTTAAAGGACCTATCACCAATCCGAAAGGGCGTGGAAATATAGAATTTGGCCTTCTGGGTAGTATGTTTGATAAAAACTGTTTGCGAGGACGCGGAGCGGCAGTCAGTCAGTAATAAGTCAGTCAACAATAAGTAATAAGTCTGTAAGTAAGTCAGTAAGTTAATACGACAGTAAGACAGTTGGTTATAGTTGGAGCGGTAATACAGTTAGTAAGTGAAATAGTTTGCGCGACTTACCGAATTCTTAACTCGGTGAACTAGTAACCATGTCGTGGTCATAAGTGAACTTAGACACACGATACAATCTCGATTACATAACAGTCTGTTCGACAGTTGTATGTGTTCCGATAAGCTACAGTGCGTACAAACATAACTATCATTAAATATCAGTGCGTACGTGACTTAAAACGACGACCGACAAGCAACATAATAACACAAGTGATTAACATTCTGAGGGTATAACAGTGGGTGACAATTCAAACACTATTACATCATAATGAGTCGCTATGTTGAACATTTGAACTGAATGAACTACACCGAACACAATTACGCACATAGAATACACTACGTCCAAGATAGATGAAATAGTTAATTATGAACACGCACACAGCAAACTCTAAGAGTAATTCATCCTAATGACAATATTGACATCTTAACACTAGAACTCAAACACTCGACACTAGCGGGGAGTACAACAACACAATACACATAACGAGAGTGGCAATTAGTGAAGTGAAGTGAAGTGTTCTCCAATTAACAGTGATTAGGATGTACGACGAGTCCACCAGCGGATGTCATCTTACGCCGATGGAATGTTGGATAAACCCTTTTCAAGATAAGCCTTTATGTTTATTAAATATTAGTAATACATATACTACTGCACTGTCTCATCTTTTCAAAGAGCTACTCCCGAGAGATTTTATAAAGTTGTATAAATCATAAATCTTATAAAGTAATATTAAAGTAACCCCTCATCTGAGCATAATGAACGCATTTAGATAGGGATAAAATATATTTGATTGTTTATTGTTTGTGTATGTATATTATTTGTTGTATTTGAATGTACCATATGTTTGTGTTTTCAGGAAACAACGAACGAATATCATTGTATTTTGTTATTATGTGTTTTTTAATTATGTATTTGCAGGATATGGTAATTTACTTGACTAACAATATAATAAATAAGTAATTAATATATATACTTGAAATCTTGCGTTCATTATTGCAAATTAACCTTGACAATTAATTTATCTCATTCTAAGCATTTTCATAAAGAGTCTCAAAGTTATGCTAATTATCAATGGACACAACCAAATCGACCATTGAAACGTCCGATTAACAGGCTCATACAAGCATATTGATTTGACAACTGTGTTGAGTCTAATCCGACCAATATAAGCTACTTTTATATGTGTAATAGCATTAATGTCACTTACAACTCTGTTTGAATACATACAATTGGTACGCGAAGTTAATTTACCAATTCATAATTGGATAATTCAATAATACTCATAATTAGCATAATTACACTCAATATAAATGGCACGGCAAACATAATTACTCAATTAATTGCCAATTCCGTTTATATACATTAAAACTTATAGATGCTCTAGATTAAACCAGTTCGAACAAGAAAAACTCTTTACGAAGAACACACGTTCACTATGCAACGGCTTCCGATGAACTGCCTCGAAGTACACAAGACAACCGACGGATCTGACTGAAATTAAGGGCTTCTGATTGGTCAATCAACTGTCTACGTGGTAGATTGGACAAAAGATAGACGCGTAGCAGGCGAATCTTTGTATAATTCTGCGAGTGCCTGCTCAGATTTTATCTGGAAATTGTATTACTCTTCAGTTGATAAGCGTGAAAAGTTGAGTTTTCAATTACTAAAAAACCATATTTAAAAAATAGCTGAGAACAACAGAGTATATAGAAAATGTAGCTATTTTCATAAATAATTCACTGTCCAAGTCTAACGCGGAAGATATAACAACGAAGGTTCACCACACGCGAACGAGCGCACATATTCACAAACAAAGTACATGACATTATAGAGTAAATATTTACAAAGAATTTGGTATACACAAGTCCATATACATCACTAAATACAAAACTTATAGCTAATTGACAAAAATTCCATAAATCAATCTAAAACATGCTAATATCCGTCATCCATGCTCTGATATTCTTATTCACAGATCATCATCCTGTGTTTTGTTGCAATATATATATATATATATATATATATATATTGCGACGAAACAAATTAATGATGCATAGATGTGTATTAGAACTAATAATATATAACAGAGTCTCTTATCTAGAGATAGGAATTTATTAAAGCAAAACAAATTTAAATCTTGTCAGTGAATTCTTTACATAAATTATTTATTAGTTATTGTTTTAAATTCAAGTGACTGTTTATTTGAACAATCGCCTATGTCACTTGATTTTCGAATTCCTTCTTGGAGTCCGGATGGAAACCCTCTGCGTTAACGTCGACCTCTGGTCTCGCTGCTGCTGACACACGCGAATCACACACGCACGCCGTTTATCTGATTGATATGGTTTTTAGGTTTACAATCTCAGGTTCGATAAGTGGGTTAGTAGTTATTATTTAAAATTCTGTGTATCTAGCTTACACCTTCCGGCTATCTTAAAGTGTTCACGCGTTCATTTGAGTACAACTGCCCAACGCGGAAATCTTTATTCACGCGAGTTAGCACTAATAGATCTTCAAATACTTTGTTCAACGTTCTAATAACCCTTCGATTTTGCTTACGGGTAACTCGTAGCTAAAATCTAGGAAGGTCGGCACTTATATAGCAAACGTGTTCTGTTGCAAAAAACTCGCACAGAGAGTACGTCTGAACAGGACGAGTTGTAGACGAGAACTGAACGAAATTTCCTCTATCAGCGCACATCGCAAATTAAAATTGAAGCTTCTGATTGGTTAAAATTTAGAACACGTCATAGATTTCTACCTTTATAGCAAGAAATCGTGTATGACAATGCCAGAGTCTGCAAATCTTGTATAGATTTTATCTGAAAGTTCTATGACTTTTCTGCAGATAAGGCTTCTATAGAAAAATGAATTCAGTTAAAAAATACATATTAGAATTATATGTTCTGAGTTTATATGACATATGAAAAATGTAGCGCTACTTATGACGCATAAGCTGTCCAAGTTTCATTTCGATACGTTAAGGGAGTTATTCAGTAAAACACGAATAACACGCGCACTCGCGCACAAAACTTGCACTTGACATGACAGAGAATAAATTTATGGGCATTTTGACATATAACACGTAATTACCCATCTCTTATTTCAAAACTTACAGATACTTTACAAAATTTGAACAAAATCAATTTAAAACATGTCTAGAACGTTCTAAAGTGTTAATAGCGTTTAGTCATTTCTAAAATGGCTTTTCCGGCAATACTATTTTATTGCAATATATATATATATATATATATATATATATATATATATATATACAGTATACCTATACAAACACACACACATATCAATAGACATTCTAATTGCATATGGAACGTAGCAGAGGATAAAGCATACGATAGCATATAAAGACGCTATATGAATAAGTAGAGATACAGGTTTGAACACTGTAAATTAGTTAATAAGGAACATTGTGAGAAATGTTAGTTTCAAGTATTTTAGACTTGTAAAATAACTTTAAGTGCTGTAAAATGGTGCGTAAGTATACTTAGATGAGTGTGTAGTGTTCGTGTGCGAGGACACGTAATTATTTTACGGGATATTCTTTTAAAAAACACACACATTAATTTAAATAACTAACGACATATGGAAAATTTTGATATGGGATTTGATCAGAATACTCGTCATAAAGTTCCTACCTGAAGACAGTAGTTGTTTTAAAAATTAGTAACTGAATGTATGCGTTTTTTAAGTAAAAAGGATTTATGGTCCATAAAATCGGTCGTAAAATATTTCAGACTTTTTGAACAAGAATTATTCTGTTTCAAAACCTTCTTATATAGAAACCCTATTATCAGTAGGAAGATCATAAGAAGGGGGTTACCAAAGAACCAATCAGATCAGAAAATTCCTGTTGAGTTATTGTGATATTTATTATAATCAAGTATTATTACATCAGTAATATACTGATGTAAAATACTGTTATATCAGTAAAGACTTTATAGTTTAAACAAGATAAAATAACGTACTAAATATTAATTTATTTCACTGAACAAAAAGGAAATTTTAGTTTGTGTTACGAAGGTTAATAGAAACAGATTAATTATTTTTTGTAAAGTGTATTAAAAGCGCAGTAGCTTGTCAGAATACGAATAGCATCATTAATAAACCCGCTTCATTACAATAACATATAGCTCGACTACTTATTCTATGCGATGCTTATATATATATATATATATATATATATATATATATATATAGTCACTTTCTGCTACAGTCCGTTTCTTGATGTATACAATACATTTAATATTTATAATTAAATTTACCTCAAGATGTTATTTTTTTCCTTTTTTGGAACATGTTTCGGGTACTATCTTGTACCCATCCTCAGCCTTCCGGTTTTTTTGTCTGGTGAAGTATATACGTGTTGTTGGTTGACTATTATTATTGTGGCTTCCTGTTGGCTTCTGGTATTTCAAATTGGTTTTATTGTGTGTGATTGTGGTGTATGTGTTAGTTTTTTGTGTATTTTCAATGTTGAGTGCTTTGAATATTGTGTCATGTTTTGTATTGATTTGTATTTGTTCAGGTATTAGTTTGTTTTCTGTTTTATGTTTGTATATTTGTAAATTTTCCCAAATGTTCATTATGGTGCCTTTGTGTGGTATATGTTTTATTAGTGTTACATTGGTTATGTCTGTGAATTCATGTCCTGTGTTTATTGCATGTGTGGCTAAATTAGATTTATATATTTCTGGTTTTTTGTATGCATTTAGGTGTTCAAAATAACGTTTTTCCAGCTGTTTTTTTGTTTGTCCCGGACAAAAAAAAACAGCTGAAAAAACGTTATTTTGAACACCTAAACGCATACAAAAAACCAGAAATATATAAATCCAATTTAGCCACACATGCAATAAACACAGGACACGAATTCCCAAACATAACCAATGTATCACTAATAAAACATATACCACACAAAGGCACCATAATGAACATTTGGGAAAATTTACAAATATACAAACATAAAACACAAAACAATATTTCATATTGTATGTGTTTGTTGTTTATATGCAATATATAGAAAACCAACTTCCACTAACATCATTATACCTAACCATTCTGACCACCCACCACAACATAAAATGGCAGCATTTTATTCGTTATTTAACAGAATGTACAAAATACCCCTAAGCAAACAAGAAACTGACAAAGAAAGAAATATAATATACCAAATTGGTTATGAAAATGGATACAATAAAAATACTATGATCAAAATAGAAAATAAAATCAAATACAAAATAAAAACTGAACAATTAAGAATTAATCAAAATGAACAACACATAAATAATAACAACAACAAAAAATGGGCCACATTCACATACATAAATAATAAAATGACAAAACTAACAAAACTATTTAAAAACACAGATATAAAAATAGCATACAAAACCAATAAAAATAAATTACAAATTCTAAATAGCTCACACAACAAAGATAGTACAACAACTAATGGTATTTACAAAATTGAATGCCAAGATTGCAATAAATGTTACATAGGACAAACAAAAAAACAGCTGAAAAAACGTTATTTTGAACACCTAAACGCATACAAAAAACCAGAAATATATAAATCCAATTTAGCCACACATGCAATAAACACAGGACACGAATTCCCAAACATAACCAATGTATCACTAATAAAACATATACCACACAAAGGCACCATAATGAACATTTGGGAAAATTTATAATATACAAACATAAAACACAAAACAAACTAATACCAGAACAAATACAAATCAATACAAAACATGACACAATATTCAAAGCACTCAACATCGAAAATACACAAAATACAAAAACATATACCACAACCACATACAATAATACAACTTTAAAAGACCAAAGACCAACAAACAACCTTAATAACATCCAGCAGCCAACACACAAATACTTCACCAGAAACAAGATGGCGAAGGCTGAAGATGAGAGAACAGGAACTCTCGAAACATGTTCCAAATAGAAAAAACATCTTGAGGTAAATTTAGTATAAATATTAAAGTAATATATATATATATATATATATATATATATATATATATTGCAATAGACAGAATTTGCGTATGAAATAGTAAGTTAACTCTAAGCGTATGATAGCATGTTGCAATGAAAATTTGCCTAAGTAAAGACTGCAGGTTCAGACATTGTATAATACACAGTAAGATACATGTTAAATTTGTTAGTTTAAATTAATTTTTGACAGTAAAAAAACAAGTAGTGTTGTGAAGTGGTGCGAAAATATGCGTAGGAATATGGCGAGTGCGCGTGTGCGGGTATGTATAACTACTGTATGTTACGGGATAATAATAAAAAAACGTACTAAATTAAATAACTTTCGTGAAAATAAAATTTTGACATAAGGCTTACACCAGAATACGCATAAATAAAAGACCTATCGAGTGCTAATATTTGTTCATAAATTAAAGAACTAAATATATGAGTTTTTTATAAAGAAAGTTTTATGACACTAAAAAAATAATAAAGTTAGACTAGTTTTTGCGACAGGCTAGAAGTTTTGCTTTTACAATATGGTACACGAATTAAGTTATCTTAACTGAAGCCGCAAGGGTGAGGGAATACTTCAGCCAATGAACGCCTGAGAAATTGGCTAAAATGTTAGTCGATTTTGTTCTTCATATCGTATAATTCAGTCTCTCTATCTGAACTCGATAACGTATCGTTGCTGCTGCAAGTTTAGACGAATGGTCTACAAAAGCGCACGAGCGCAACTTAGAAAGTTCGTGAGTTGATTGAATATCCAGTGCTGATCCGGTATAGTACAAGATCGTCCGCATAGGAATTTAAAATGACACTTGAAGTTGGCTGGATTATTGTGTATGTTTAATAGACATACAAGCCCACACTTAACGTAGGATACACACATACTGTACGTGGAAAAATGACTAATGACTGTTGTCCGTGAGGGCGTAACGGAAAGGGAAAGGGTATGAGAAATAAAGACACTAACAATTACAGACGATGTTAATAAAGGAGGGTATACGAAAATTGAAACACAGACCTAGCACAGGAACAACTGAAGCTAACAGAACCGCCTGTACTACTGCAGAACACAGAACACTATAGTAATAGTGGTGAAGTGGTGGTAGTGATGATGATGTAGATTGACAACTACGATTATTATTATTATTATTATTCATTGGTTGACACAAAGAAAAATCTTGTTATCCAGATGGACGAAATAACTCCGGAAATCATCGTATCATAGACTACCATACCATCCGGAAATCATACCACTGGGAACGTGTCGCCGCCTACATTAAAGAGGTGCTAAAGAATAAGAGAGAACAATTAATGTAATCTAAAGTCACAGAGAGGATGGAAAATGAGTCGGTTGAGTGACCGGCTTACCGGATCCTTCACCTCGAAATAAATAACGGTTCCGAGATGTGCCTGATGTGTGAGGGTGTTTTTTAATCGGTTAGAGTCCGACCACGAGGGAGCAGCCGTCTAGCCTCTTGACGCATTTTTCTTATCTTAAAAAAGTGATTATTATTATTATTATTATTATTATTACTGATGAAAGCTTTTGTGAAGGTCGGTCATTAAACGACAAAATTTTTTTTTAATTTGTGTCTACATTTTGACAATTTTTATTGTCATGATACAATCGTTGAACGTAATAACAGTAACTTACAAAAATCATAGTTTTGTTTCTGCAGCCATTATCAGATATCAACAATTTTCCTGATAAAGACAATAAAAATTATGGAAATGTCGACAAATGTTTTAAAAATTGTGTGTATTTAATGTTTAATGATCTTGAAAGCGCACAAAGGGTTTAACCATCGGTTGGTTCAAGGTCATTGCTAAAATAAGGAATCATCATTATTATTGTTATTATTATTATTAATATTATTGTTATTATTAATATTATTAAGATCACCTTCTCCGCTTCGTTCCTCTATTCCCCTCGTTTTCCCCTTATTTCACTACACTAGGATATTAGTAGTAGAGTATGTAATTACTCCCTTTAGTAAAAATTGTGATAGGACAGGTTTCAGCTGAATGATCTCCATTTTTCTCAATCCTGTGTACAACTCCTTCCGTTTCTAATCTCATCAAGCATGCCAACCTTTCTTCTTCTCCGTCCTCTCTTTGCTCCCACCTTTCCCTCTACGATCCTTCATACAGTTTCTATGCAATTTATGACCCAACCAAAATGCTTTTCTTGTTATTTTCAGCATTTTTCTTTCCTCTCCTATTCTCGTCAATACTTCATCGTTTCTCACTCTACCAGCCCATTTCACCTTAATCTTTTTTCGCCACAACCATAACCATAGCCACATTTCGAAGCTCCCTTCTTTCTTTGTGGTGGTCCATCTTTCACTGCCATACAAAACCACACTCCAAATAAAACCTTTAGCAAAACACTTTATCATCCCAATCGGAGTGATTCTCGCTCTCAGCAATGCTTTTACCTTTTCTAATGCTCTCTTACCCATAGATATCACTTATTTACCCAGTACAGCTTCCTTTAAATATCACCGTACTCCCCAAATACTTGAATGAGTTCATTTACACTACAGTTTTTCTTTGAAGGATATGTACTCACTCTTGTTAATTCTCATCTCTTTAGTTTTTCAATATTTATCTTGATAGCTAACTCTTTTCCCACACTTACAGTACTCTCCATCATAAGTTATTGATTCCCCCAACACTGCTTGATCACTCGCGTCTTTAGGCTTAATGCTAACAATATACAGCACACATTTTTGTGTCCTGTTCACCGTAGCACTGAATAGTCTACCAAACCGTCTGCTGGATAATCGCAACGCCCAAATTACTCTAGTAGTAAATTGATAACTAAACATGTAGTAGTTAATAGTAACACACAATTCATAATATATAGTAGCTACTTTAAACAACTATTTTAAACAAATGTACAATTAGTTGTTTAATTCTTTATTGAAAACATATATTCAATACTGTTCTTTGCAACAGTATACATGTGCAGAAACTAGGGACTATGAGCAGAGTACGTACTTAGGACAGTTGGCGTCTCCAGTTCACAAAAGGAGTCTTATTGTAACTTTCTGTGTCTATATTGAGAGAAACTGCTCTTGAAGGAAAGGAGAGTAATCTGTAGACTACATAAGGCTATAGTCTGCTCAAAACGAGGAGGATGCTGAGATTAACGTCCCCTGGAACGCTCTGTTTACTTGCTGATAAAATTTTGTCCGTCTTTTATTTCTGTGAAAGTGTATAAAATCCTCGGCGTTGTATAGTGCAGCCTCACTGCTTCGATAAATGGAAACCTTCACTTTGGGAAGTATAGCCTAGATGGGCCATTAAGTCGGTCGACATCAGAAAGTTTGTGTTCTTAGCGTCTTGACTCCCGGCGTCCCGTTTTGACAACTCCCGGAGCAGTGGCTGAAGTCACCATTTACAACCATCCCGAAGAAACAACGCCAAACAAATTTTCGGGGGAGTACCGACTCATTACCATTACGAGTCATATACTGAAAACGTTTCTCCGTCTAATTCACATTCGGATAATGTCGAAATGTCAACTGGACCCAGATAACGCGCTTTACAACCACGATTTTATAAAATTTCGTCTGTTTCTCTACCTACCGTTTTCCTAGAGGTTCATAGACGTGAATTAATAAAGATGAGGAGTTTGGTGTTTCTGTCATTAACTAGGCACAGTTATACAATATTTATGTCGACGTTTCGACAGAATTTATTGTCACCATCAGTATTTGTATATGAACAGTACAGAAATAATTAATAGGCCTGCACATATAATGGAGGATCTTAGTATACTTAAGCCAGAAATACTACATGCCGTCTCGATATATAAGAATAAGAAAGCCGTCGGTCAGTTGCAGTGGAATTGATCAACCCCATTGATGAAAATAATGTGGACATAGTATTATCATTATTTAATCAAATGTACAACTAAGGACAACTCCCGGAGCAATGGCTGAAGTCAACATTCACAACCATCCCGAAGAAACAACACCAAACAAAATTTTCGGAGTACCGACTAATTAGCATTACGGGTCATATACTGAAAACGTTTCTCCGTCTAATTCATGTTCGGATAAGGTCGAAATGTCAACTGGACCAAGATAATGCGCTTGTCTGGGTTTATAAAATTTCGTCTGTTTCTCTACCTACTGTTTTCCTAGAGGTGCCTCATATAAAATTGCCTGAAATCTGTTAATTTTCAGACACATAAGTAACATCACAACTTACATAGTGGAAGTGTTAACACCGTGTTTGCTATAACTATTTTCGACCGCATACGGTTTGTCCCCTGAATGTCATTACTATTTTTAGTAAAGGAAATGCGCAAATTGTATCGTTCCCCGTGTTTGCTAAGTGTGTATATTGATTGATGCGTCTCGTGCAAAATCACCTGGTCAACTGCATGCATTTAAGGTTACATTAGCGTTTACCTGAATGCTCTAAAGGGCAATCCTTTTCTATTTCCTTACTAAATCCTCCACTCAAATATTAAATAAACCTAGAGATAGACTACGCCGTTGTATATCATCCTGAATTCTGGAGTACAATTAGCATCCTTTGTGCTAATCACAACTCACCTGTTTTCTCGTTTGACAACTCACACTCTTTTGACAACGTTTAGTAATATCACCGAGGAATGTTTAGTCACAGTCATAATCGACAGTCAGTCTATAAAGAAGAACTCTATTTGTAATGGCACTATTAAAATAAGTTTTAAAAATTTTCACTTGAAATTATTACGGGTGTTACCGAAAAGACAGAAAAGGAAGTCAACGCCGCAAGATAAAGCCTTTTTTATAAACTCGTTACTTAGTAAAGAGATTAAAAATTATTAGATATGTGAAAAAAAATTATTTGGCAGCCGACTGGAATATCTGGCAAGAGAAGCAGGAATATTTGGCATGCAAACGTTCGAACAATAAAAAAAATAAGGGTCAAGAAAATAGGACGTCGTACTGTCTTTCCCCCATACAATCTCCCTATTGTTTCAGTCGTCTAATTTATACAATTGATCGTTCTTTCTTTAACCCAAACTAATGTACAGATCACAATAATGGAACATTTGTACTGTCTACTGCTTTACATTCGGCACGCATCCAGGCGTCATTTCCCTACTTGCACAAACGGAACTCTCTCACTTATCCCTCAGCAGCGTGTGCGCCTGTGGTTGTACCACGCAGTTTTATAATTTTGCTGGGTACTACTACTTGCTTTATTTTTGACGGGAGGCTAAAGCCAGATAACCCGAACTTGTCCTCAAAGATGGGAGTTTGTCGTGTTGTTAACACCTCCACACGGTAAAACATTTGTTACTTAAAAACCCACAAATAATCCTCAGAAAAGGCACTGGATTGCAGAAACCTGCACCTTGAACGAAGTCAGGAGAGAAAATGCTGAGGGTCTTTGAAAGAAAAGTAATAAGAAGAAGAATGTAACCAATGATCGGTGGACAATTAGAAATAACCTGGAAGTAGCACAATACGCTTCATCAAATCTCAAAAACTTAACAAGATTGTAATTAATAAAGTTGTGTTAGTGGTTGTAATCATAAACAGAAATAACGCTGTTTCACACCACTATAGAAACAATTAAAAACTTATTTCGATTTTCTGTTTAACATGATTGGGTGACATCAAAAGCACGTCGGACAAAAGGCCAGTAAAGAATACCTTCCACGGAAGAATGCTTGTAACAGAAAGAAAAGAACACCAAGAAGAAGATGGTCGCAGGACGTAACGAAGAGTTGAAGGAGATGAGAAATGGGAATTTATGGAACAGGGTGGAAGGTAGTTAAGGATGGAGCGAAGTTTAGAGTCTGTAACGCAGGTGAGTAAGTACTATAATGTATAAACAATAGGTGTGTTAAATAACATAGTAAAAAATTCTATTTAACGTACCATTAGCAAAAAATAACTGAACATAGAATATTAAATATCACAAATAATATTAACACAACGGATTAAAGTAACGCTGGTTGAAATTAAACTAAATACATTTCAGCAGACATTACTAGCAGTTTATACCAAAGTGCTTGCGTACAACTAATTTAACATAAACTTCCCTTTTTTAGAGAGGTAAATCGTTTATAATTTTTTCTAAATCTAATGATCCCGGTGATGCTAACATAGTGCGAGGTGCCGTCCCGGTGTGAAATATATATCTTAATACCTTAAAGAAATTATTTTTAAAATCATGTGTTTAATTATATATTTTTAAGTTATGGGCTCGGCAGCTAAAGACTGTAAGCTCATTATCTTTTTATAAAAAGTGAATGGCCTTGTTTTGCTATACATATTAGTTATGGCCCACAATAATCATTTCGTAGCCGGTTCATCAAGTCAGCTGCCTCAGGAAAGACAGAGTTCTCTAGATCGCTGTTGTCTCACCTGTTACCCCGGCTCTCTGTCTTAGGGCTCGAAGAGTGGAAGACTGTGTTTGACTGTGAGTACTCTCCCACAGATACATAATGGCCGCTGTTGTCCAGGTCGTATGCCCACACGTACTAGTGTTGTGAGCACGTCGACTATCCTACATATTGCCATCTGTCGATACTCTGTCTGCCATATTTGCTGCCACGTGGTAAGTAATGGTTATGTGGCAGCAACAGCGGATCTCATAGGAACGACGTCTACTTCTGGACTGTCCGCAACCAGATTCGTGGAGCAGAGTCAGAGAATATGTTGCACTTGATACCTACGTGGCTTGGCACCCACATGTAAAAGTCAACTGCAATCAATACAGCGCCTCTATCTGTTGTAGTAACGGGTCGCCTGTGCCCGCGTTGTCCAAAGCTGTTATGAAACTCAGAGAGTCTGTGTTTCTGAGATAGCAAAGAGCCTCGGGCCTCGGTTTTCACAGTACCGACGACCCTCCCAAACTGCAGATAGCTCAGCGATGTACGTATATACTCGCTGTGTTCGGCAGTGCCCACGTGTAATAGGTGCCCTGAATAACAAACGCGCCACCGACTCCGTTTGGTATATTCGATCCCTCAGTATACAACGGGTCGTGATCTGTATAACCTTCAATCGCTGAAGCTCTAATACCATGCGATGTACTGCTGATTTCCTTGCATTGGCTAAATCCAATCGGCATTCTGGTTTCCTAAGCAGCCAGGTACATGCACGGCTGGAACAGTTCCAAAGCGTGACGTGTGGATGTGCAACGCCGGTTATACAGTTCTCAGTGTACGCCGTGTAGTTCAGGTGAGTTAACAAGGCATGGATTTTTAAGCATAGTTCAGTTGCAGTTTATGACGTGTAAGCTACAGTGCCGTCATTCCTGCATCATAATAAAAGATTGCAGTTGGGCAGGTACAAAAAGCATCAGTGGCATAACAGAATCCCTACGTTATTCACTATGTCCAATGGCTTTACAGTTGTAGGTTAGACTTTTGGGCTTAAAAGTAGGCTGTGCACCCATAATCCGTTTTGAAATGTTCAGAGCTGCGCCTTTTCCATGTTAATCGTCTGTCGAAGAGTAGGCTGAGAAACCGAACTTCTATGTTACACTGGATCCCAACTCCGAATACCTTACTGATTACCATAAAAATGAACGCAGGTTGTCTTGGCTACTGAGAAACACGCCCACGTAATCGGTGTTCTCTGTCAGCTTATTTGTATCTCTTTGCAACTTGTACTCGGTTATCGCTTTGGACGATGACGAATAATATAAAGTGTGTTCGTCGTCGTACAGCCATACTTGAAGACGTTGACAGAGATAATAAACAGAGTTCAACACAGCGGAGACGCCCCGTTCTCCAACGCGAACCGGGCAGAGACGGTTTACCGTCGCGGACACGGAAGGAATGTTCTTGCATTAAGGAAGGTTCCCCAAAAATTCTCATTTCTAGAGCTGCTGTAAGGTATTGTGCCTCCATATTGTGTCGAAGGCCTTTCTCTAAGGCAAAAAATACGGTAATCATATACTTTTTTCCACAAAGCAAGTTTGAATTGCGTGCTCCAAACTAACCAGTTGGTCAATAGTCGAATGATGTTTTCTGTATTCACATTGGTATATGGTCAGTAGGCGTACAGCTCCAGACACTAGATGGTCCGATTGTAGATTATCTTCTCTAATAACGGTCCTAAACAACATGTGAGAGACACTATACGATAATTCTCCGGTTTTGCGGCGCTTGGCACGCCTAAAGCGGGCGCAACCCCCGATCCATCTGTCGGCATACGACCCAACGGAACCTGAATGCGTAGGAATTAATCAACATTGAAAAGGCTGTAAATGGGATGGTTTTTGTGATTTATGGTGGATCGTCGAGCAGAGCTCGAGGATGTCTTCACTTGACTGGTGGAGGTCCTTCGTCATTATTAAGGTGGTGTAGGTGTGGATAGGCTGATTTGGAGGCTCGATCGAATAGGTTGTACGAAAGAGTTCGTACGAATCCGTCTAGCGACGGAATCTTCAACCCTCGTCTGATAGCAACATTTTTAACATACCAGGGAGAGTTGGGGATGTAGCGGAGGGTACGATACTGGAATGCTTCCAGGCGTGCAACAACGTCGGGCGCTAGTAGAGGCCAGAATGCAAGTGCTGCGTACATTAGGACGGCTCTGAGAAAGAGCAGATAGATTGAGAGCTTCGTCCACACAGGCAGTGGCCCTCGATTTGATAAAAATGGGAAAAGTTTGGCTTTGACGACACGGGCGCGCTGGAGTACGTTGGACACGTGAGCTCTGAAGCTTAGGCGTCGATCAAGAGTGACTCCTAAAGTACTTCACAGTGCGTTTCCAAGCGATCGGGCTCCCTTCAAGGGAGAGGGTCTGGCATCGGGAAATAAGCTGACGGGAGAAGGCAATCGCCTCGGATTTCTCCGTATTGATTGCCACCCGCCATTTCCTTAGCCAGGCCGGAAGCAGGGCGAGCTGGCGCTGCACCACGTCAGTGGCAAAGCGAAGGTTTGCTGAACTGTAGTGGTACATAGCGTCGTTCGCATAGAACGAGAGCGTAACTCCAGGCTGAACAGGAAGATCGTTCGTGTACACTAGGTACAGAACGAGGCCGAGGACAGATCCTTGGGGGACGCCGGCGGCGACTGGTCGGACAGAAGAGTACGAACCGTCGACGCAGATTCTAAACGTGCGGCCGTAAAGATACGAGCGTATCAGATGAACAAATGACGCTGGGAGCGGTGACATGGCAAGTCTGTAGAGATGGATTTCGTGCCAGACTCTGTCGAAGGCCTTGCTCACGTCCAGAAGGACTGTAACTGTAGATTGGTGTTTGTTGAGGGCGTCTGTGAGTTGAGTGACAACTCGGACAAGTTGAAGGGTTGTCGAATGCTCCTTGCGAAAGCCAAACTGTTCCTGCCGAATAAAATTATCCAGCAGGGGAGTAATCCGGTCATGCACGAGGCGCTCGAACACCTTCGAGATGACTGGCAGGAGCGAGATTAGTCGATGATTCTCCGGCTTTGTACGCAGCTTGCGAGGCTTTGGGATCTTGATGACTCGTTTCCATGGGATGCCTATTCCAAAGTATGTTCGCATCAAAACGATCAAAAGCTTTTCGGAGTCTATAAACCCAAAGCGGTTTTCCAGGTCAGCCTATATTCTTTGCCTTCGAAAACTAAAAGCAAGATAAGTGAGGGTTGATATTTTCTGGTGATTTCACTTACTGGTGTTTGAAACCAAGTTTATACCGTTTTATAAGAAAATGACTACTGATTGCTTCAAATTAAAGTTAAATTTCTATACGTATTGTGGAGCCAGCGGTGTCATATCGGGGCTTTTCGCGTGAAGTAAACGTTTGAGATTGTGTAGGTTTGTATGTTTAGACGTATCTCAATTTACTTGGCATAATACGCAATTGAATTATTTTCTAAATTAGTTTTTTATCAGGTGTAAATTATTTAAATCGTCTTAACCTAATGACTTTTAGGCGTAAGGATACTGAGTACCGTAGTTATGTTGGAAGCGGATATCGCTCCCTTACTGCTTTTCTTATATTTGTTTCACTCCATTTCCAGTTATGATTCTCTTTTTCTTTTGGTTTTGGTGTAGTTTAAAAATCAACCTCCTTACACTCCAGCCGATGTCTACTTTCTTGACAGAAGTGAAAGGAAGGAAAAGGCCGGTCTGTAGGCAGCAGAGATGCGGATTGGAGAATAATGATAAAGACAGAAAGAAAAACGATTGTTGAAGCTTTAAAAGAAGTAAAAAAATACATCAATTTATAAAATCAATGGAAAAAGAAGATAAAATTTACAACCTATACAAAGGCCTTTAATTTTTGGCATACATAAAAATGTAGAAAATAAAATTATATGGCCACATAGGGCGCATGAATGAAGCAGAAAAGATGAGAAAGGTCTATTAGGGGAGGTGTTTTGTAAGACACGAAAAGGTCTCCTAAAAGAGATAGAGGAGTACTGTTGAGGAGGACATCAGAAGGTTGGGCATACACTTTGTTGAAGACAGGATTCAGTGGGCTGATGTGTTTGTGCAGGCCTATGACCAGTTTGGCCTGTAGTGCCAAAAGAAGAATCAAATTTCTAGGCAGCGTATCCAGGCATTTTTGAAGGAAAACTGTTGTAGAAGACAAAAAGAGATTGGCCAAGGAGGCAATATTTAGGTGACATACAGATAAGAATGGTAGCGGAGAACAAGAGTTACTAAACGTTAGCATTTAGAAGAAGAGATGAAGGTAAACTCCCTTCTCTTATAAAATATCAAAGAAGAAATAAAACGAAAATATCAAAAATTTAAAACTATGGTGGTAAAAATTATCATATAAATTGAACTAAGTAATTAATTATTTATGTGAGTACAACCACTACTATTTCTGGTATTCTATAGGCACATTGTGAGTATAAAATTGCTTCATATAAACATTGTTAGTCTGGTGGAGGTTGAGGGGTGGTTCAAATCTTTATCTCAGTCTTCAGGTAGTTTCCTAGCCCTGTTATTGAGTAGAACTAGCTATGTAGCTATGACTCATAGTGTCTGGATGTTTATTCAGATGTATCGAATTCTGTTTATCAAAGTTACGTATAAAACAGTAATTTATTCCACAGCAACTTATTCAGATATGCAACCTATTTGTAAAACCTGGTTTTTCAGCCTGCATTCATTAAAATTCTTTTTTAGTTTGGGACTTTAGTTTAATACCATTTTTTGAACACCAAACAATAATAAAAATCATAAAATTTGTCCTTTACCCCCGCCCCTGTACGTATGTAGACTTACTACCGAATGCGGCATTAAGAACATTATTTTCAAATGCTCTGCAGCCTCTGTGAACTAGTGAACTTATTTGTATGCCAACATCACTCAAATATGTGACAAAAAATGTATTTTACACCTCATTATGTGATTTTGGAATGTAGGGTTTGTAGTGACCACTTTATTTAAAATATTTTATTCATTTCTGTGGCAAAATGACTAGACTGATTTAATTCCTTTTTCTGCAAAATGTTTACAGGCACATGCTCACTAAGGTGAACTTATAAAAATTCATACAAAACCATTATAACACTGTCAATGTCTTCAGAAGATGAGAGAAAATTTGTGCCAATTTCATGGTATACTTTATTTTTCTTATACACTGATTTGAGATGTCATCTTTATTGTTTTATGACTTCACTAAATTTTAGATAATCATTTATAAGGTAAATAAATTTAAAATTTAGATAATCGTTAAATAAGGTAATCATTTCAAATGATCTAATGGTGAAGAGCTCTACCTCTGCTCTTCATCTCTTTTGAAAATAAGCTGAGAACTGTTACAATAGTGTAAAGTCTAAAGTCAATGCAACATGGTATTACTTAGATTTTGCATTGGTAAACCTCACCAAGTGAACTAAAATTACCAAAGTACTACAAACATGCAGAAATATTTGTATTTCTGGTAAAGGTTCACTGAACCACTAAACATTATTAACTGGTTGTCAGTGTATTTATTTGATGAAGTATAAGTGTATTTCTAGTACATGAGCAGTTTGTGTAGATGTTTGACATGCCACTTTTCCAGTAGTATATTTTCTTTTTTTTTTCAAAATCTCAAGCACATTCGTACCTAAAGCAGCAAGATGCATTTATATCTAAAGGTACCTATAATAGTCTCAGTGCAGTTAATGAAACCTCTATGAAACCTTATAGTAATATCCAATTTTATAGTAGTCTCTATGAAACCTTACTGAACAGATTTTACCTAAATAATTGTTCTTTAGTTCACAATCAACTTTTACTTGTCACCTTTAAATGTTGAAAGTAGCTGTAGAATGGTGAACATCTTCTTCACCTTCTTCTCCATTCAAGTCCTTCGACATGTTGTGCTCCACGGCCAAGCTACAACTCATGTTCCACAATAGTGGTATTATTTTAATAATAGTGGTTTTATTACACTTGGAACATGATATTTTTACTTCTTAGGACACGCTGTTACTATGCAGAATTTCATAATATATTTTTCTCAGAAATGTTTTTCAGAATAACTTGGTATACAACACAAAAGAAATGTCTTTGCCACTATACAACTATACATCATGTAATAATTTGATCAAACGACTAATTTTTAACATATACTTTATTTTATGAAATATACAACCTATGTACCCTTTGCTATGCTTTTCTTATTATTGGAAACAATTCTGTAAGTCTTCAGAAGTGCTCTTATGTAGTGTTGCAATGTTTCCCTTTACATATTTTAAGATCTCAAAATGGGCTCATTTTAATGATTGCTTGGCTTTAGGAAACAGAAAAATGTTGCAGGGTGCTAAATCTGGTGAATACAGATAGTACTCAAGTACAAAGATACTTTCTGTCCACTAAAAATTACGTCACAAATAAAGCACTGTGGGCCAGTACATTGCCTTGGCAAAGAATCCAAGCATTGTTCTTCCACAAATATGGACATGTTTTTCCTTATGGGTTCACCTTGGTTTCTGCAGGACTTTTTTCTGCAAGTAGTAAACCTGATTGACTATTCGGCACTCAGATATCCATTCAATGAGGATAACACGTTTAATATCAAAAAAAGATGAACACTGCCTTTACTTTTGATTTGCTCACCCTTGCTTTCTTGATTTTTTGTGATAAAGGCAACTTTCTGTGCACTAATTGACTCTAGGTTTCTGGATCATACTGGAAAATCCATGTTTCACCATATGTGATTACTTTTTTCTATTCTGACTCCACATTCAATTTTTCAAAGATGACTAAGAAGATTTATTGACACACATCTTTTTGCTCTTGGCTCAGGTTTTTCTGGACCATTTTTGCACAGGCCTTTATTTATTGCACAGTTCCAACTGTTATGCAGAATTTGTTGAACTGTCTCTCTACTAATATTTACCGCTTATGCAAGCGTTCTCATGGTCAAACACTGATCTTTCATAATGATTTCACTGATTTTGTAATTTTTCATCACTTTTTTATATGTAAGGGAATCCCTTACAGTAATTGTCTTTGACAGATTAATAACCCATGGAAAATCTCTTATATCACATAAAAACTATTGCACAACAGATAATTATCGCCACATGTCTTTTGGCAGGTGAAGGCATTCTGTCAGAATTTTCTTGCATTTCACAAAACACTTCGAGTTACTGTTCTGCTCAACATTTCCATTTGCCATAAAGCCAGTATGGTTGCAATGCAAGGTGTATTTCCAGCAATGTCAAAACAAGATTAAGTAAGTTACAATGATGCCATTGCTTTCATCCAATTGGGGAGACATCAAGGTTGAAAACTATTTCAAGTAAATCATAATAGTGGGGGGGGAGTGAATTCTTATAGTGACCAGTCTCAGAATTTTATTGCCATAACTCATATTGTTCACACGTGGCAATACAGCATGATTATCACACTGCCCTGCCAATAGTTAACCACATTTACTTGGTGTATGAAACAGTGACACATCGTGAAAGCTTTACAAATCAAAGCAACATTACAGTTGCTAACATGTGCAACTCTCTTTAGACTTCAAATATTATATCTAATAGTATACTACAGACTAGTAATACTCTACTGTAATGGCATCATCACGGTAATAATCATAGTATGATCATTCCAACTGTTTTAGAGAGTCATACAATTACATGAAAATTAAGTCATCATCCCTGGAAAAAACTGTAAATCATGAAAGTAACAAACAGCCAACAGTTACTACAAAAAAAGCAAACAAAGCAATAGTACGATACGATATGCCTGCTCCATCAGACTGAAACTGTAATGCTACATTCAAGATGTGCAATGAAACTGGAAGGCTTACCAGAAGTGGTAGTTAAAAGTCAGTTCAGTAAGTGGTGAACCACCAACAATTGATCACTATATATATATATACACACATCCGTCTATCTATTTGGCTGCTACAAGTTTGTGGTGGTATTTGGCTGCTATGAGAAATCTTCATGTATATCTTGTTTTCACGGAATATATTTGTACTTTTAAAAGGCCTCAATCGCAAATCATTCTTTGTTTTGCTCTACCTTTGATAAGAACGATTTTGCAAATTGCATTGCATATGACGGCAGCAATAATTAGCGTAATTTGGTGCATCTAGAATATACAGTGCTATTTAGCCGCCTTACAAGATATGCACTGGCAATATTGATGGCATTTGGCTGCCTGCAATGTTGCCAGATTGCAAATCACATGGTATGACAGAAATAAATCTGCTTATGAAGGCATAGTCATATTCTTCTCTACTAGATGCTATTTGGATGCCATATGTTTTTGTAAATGTAAAATTGAAGAGGAGGAAGGTTGGATGGGGGAGTGGAGTGGCTGGTGAATACATTTCAAGCTGCTCTCAAGGGAAAATATATTTGAGACTTTTTTGTGTAATACACTTTAACGATTTTGGAATGTATTTTATGAAATCTCTTAAGTCATAATTATGTGAGTTATTTTTTTCTGAACCATGTTCACTTTACTATCTAAATCACAACCATCCATGAATAATGGAAGCTACAGGTTAAATTTCCACAGTGTCTTATTTAAAAAAAAAAATACGATTTTTGGCCAACTTTGGACAACCGTATCTCAAAATGTTCAAATAACACCCACCATCCTGATGACCAAAAAACTATGTTTGCCACTACCACTACCACATAGGGATTGTAATGATGTTACAAGTCTATATTATATAAGCTTCTAGAATATATTATTCTATTTGTCTTGGAATTCCTGTAAAATCATACTACTTACAAATGGACTTTGAAAACTTTCTTTGTTACCCGAAAAAAGTGATAAGTCAAACAAAATTGTCTTAGACCAATAAGTTATAAGTTACTCTGGAGTATCCGTATATTCTTTATTAAGGCAGCTAGCGAATTTGTTTTGTTTTATGTCTGTCCTACGTGTGACTACAGAGAACGTATGTGCCCCAATCAGATCGATTTAGGTTCTGGAGTTTCTTTGTTTTTAGAGTTTAATGGTGACATAATAGAAAGTAATTAGAAAGATTATTTTATTAATAAATGGGATACATGTACTCGTTAAATATATTTTTAGGTTATCACTGTTTTAAATAACTCACCTCTTAGAATTTTATTAGCATTCAGATTGATTCTTGTATTTTCAAAAGCAAAATATGGATTCTAACTTATCACAGTTTATATGAAACGGAAATAAACTAATTAGCCTACTTACTAAATAATGCAACTGAAATTATTTTTCCTCTTACTTATACGACATTTTATAACGCTATACTTTTATGAAGCAGGAAACTAATTTCAAAAGCTTAAAGAATCCATTATGAAAGTGAACACTTACACCGAATGTAAACACATATTTTGTATGTAACAGCACCCTGGTATTGGCAATTCCTTGCTATTTGTTGTGCATTTAGTCTATGTAGAAAACTGAAACTGTCATGCGTAATAATAATTTGAACTTCATCGAATTGATCACCATTTAATTGAACTACAAATATTGTAACCATTGTAAAAACCGAACCAAATGTGACCACTGGAATCAATATTGAAAAAACAATGAACTGATTGTTAAAGATGTTACACTAAGTTTATGTTATAGAATATTTACAACCAGCTGAGGTCATAAACTGTTTATTTTATTTTCAACGCTTTTGTATGTAAACGGAAATAATTAATTACGCTTATGGTTAAAGTGTGCTTTTCCTCACTTTAAACTTTGAAAACATACCTTTTAAACATAACGTTCAATCATGCTTTGAAAACTAGGCTCTTATAGAAGATTGTAATTGTAAAACATTTCAAAAATGGACAGAAAAAATCTTGTTGTAATAATGTTTTATATGAATACTTTTAGCATGTAACACTAACACATTTCAATAAAAAAAGAAAGAAATATTGAACCTTTATGTGAGCATTATGTATGTGAAAATTTAACATATTTGTAAAATAATATGTAATCAAAGGTGTTGCTTGACGGCACAAACGTTCTCCCATATGGCTCAATTCAACAATTTCGCAATATGCATGCTAAATCCCGGGTTTCGGACTCACGAGTTTGGTCATCGTCCTTTGGCCTCGGAACTTCAGATAGACTGCATCCCTTCAATCGGAGCTGTCAAAACTTTCTTCTCACGTTTCCAAACCTCGGTCTTCGACCTAGGATACTGAGATGTTTATCATCCAGCTCTCAGTTGATAAACTCATTTTACTCCTTGGTCAACGGCGTAGGGCTTGAGACTGCATCGCTTCGCTCGCAGCTGGCATACTTACTATTGCGAGCTGATTTGAATATCAGTGAATGTTCACTTGCCTTCCCCGTTACTGGGATTCATACCAACGTTTCCGTGGCAACCAAGCTATTACACTACTTGTCGACTATCCTTCCGTCTCCCTCTTTTATCTGTCGTTAATAGTGTTGAAATTTAGTATTTTATCATCGTTACTCTCGAGAGTGGTCATCTGTGTGTTTAAAAAGTCATCAGTGAGAAAACAAGGACGAACAATTCGTAGGAAGAAGTTATCAGAAATGTTACTAAACGGTGTTATGAAGAAGCAAGTGTAGGCAAACTGAAATATTTGCTTAAACAAAGTACCTTGCGTATTTAATATTACACAGGGATTTCTGCCAGAACAGTGACGAAAATACGAGAAGAAGGAGTTTAAGGTGGTGAATCATCCTTCAGCACTCCAGAAAAGAAAAGGCCAAGGTCAGAGGAGACAAAAATTTCATTATGACGATTTCGGTAAGAGTCAAAAAACCAACAACTAATCATTGAAATATAAATAAAAATAATATTAGTAATAATAACAAAGAAGTGGATGCAGAAGAGATACCATTCAAGACTTTTATTTATTATTTAGAATGTTCATCACTTTTTCACAGCACTTAATAATTATTATTTAAGGTACTTTCACTTGTGAAACTTACTTGTTGATATTCCCTCACCAAGTACTTTTATTTACCACAGAAAAGTACTAACAGCACCTAACCTGTAAAATTCAGTAAAAAAAAGCACTTCCCGTGGAAGGTAAACGCACTAAGACGCTTATTGCATGACATGGGTTTCAAATGAAGAAGGTGTGGGAAAATAAAAAAAAAAATTGATTGAGCGGCCAGACATAGTTAATAATAAGGGTTTTGAGAACAATAAGACAATACAGAGACCAAAACAGAAATATCTGTTACACTTATGAGTTGTGGGTTGACGTTTGGAAAATGCTGGTACAGCGATACTACTCAAGGTGTGCTGATAAACACTAGTTCGACGAACAGGTCGAAACTCGTAAACGCTAGTTCAAAAGACGGGTTTTCTCTTAGGTTCCAGTTTTAATTTACAAAGCCGCAAATGTTTCGTCGCCAAAGATTAAAGCATAAATTTTGAAAAGTGGGTCGGTGAAAAAATTTTGCCAAATATTCCTTACCACAGCGTAATTGTACTCGACAACGCCCCTTGTCGCCGTTTACAAGATAAAAATCCGCCAACAGAATGCGAAGTGAAAAAGGTATGTTCGACTGGCTTACTCAGTAAAAACAAAATTGCCTGATCAGAAAACGTGATGAAATTAAGTTTCTGGAGTTGACTGAAAGCCAAAAGGGCCCTAAGAAAGTGTACCGAATAGACAAAGTTTTAAAGAGTAACGGAGTAACAGTTCTTCGTGTGCCACCGTACACGTGCGACTTGAATCCCATCGAACTAGCCAGGCCAAAAATCGAAAGGACTGTGAGAGAAAATAACATAAGAGGAGATTTATCTCTTAAGAAACTTGAAGTTACAACAAATGCTGTTCTGCCTGTAACTAAAACTGATTGGGAGGGGTTTAACAATTGCACTGTTAAAACAGAAAATGGCAAAAGGACAGATTAATTGAAGATATCATTGACAAGTTTGTTATTGAACTGGTTGGTGTAGAATCAAGTGGCAAGGATGATGTAGCCAGTGCTAGTTCCTATAGTTCCTCAGATTCAGAACTTGATCAAATCAGAACTTGATTTGTTATACAGCAATGATAGCAAGTAACAAGTTTAATGAACGACAGTGATAGTGTCTGAAGAAAGTACTTTCATTGGTAATCTAATATTTATAGACTTGTGTAATGAAACAATTATGTTCTTATAAAAATTGATATTCTGTTAAACAAATTTTGTCAATAGTATGTGAATAGTGTGTGGTAATGTGTACATGTAATTTTGTCTTCGACGTTGGTGTTTTCACGTGATGATTTGACAAAAATCAGATGAATTAAAGAGTCCGAAACGCATTACATTTCAAAAAAAAGTTGAGTTATTGGCAATTTTTAATTAAATTTTACTTATTTAGCCTATTGTTATACCATACCATGTAATTTATATAAAACAATCCTATATCCCGACTAATTTAATAATCTTTAAAACGCTGTGTATTACACACTTTCATATTTTTTTTTTATTTTTTTTATGTCGTTTAAAAACATTAATGAAAACTTTTTTATACTGAAAAACTACAGAAAAAATGCAAAATTAGAACCGGTGAATGAAACTGAAAATAAAATAACTGAAAAACGACAAGCCTAAAAAGTCAATCTAGATTATTAAACTTTCACTTGTGATACTTTGTTTCCTCCCGTACGCGTTTCGGCGTGATGTGCGCCTTCATCAGTCTGTCTCACACCGCTGATGAAGGCGCACATCACGCCGAAACGCGTACGGGAGGAAACAAAGTAAGTTTCACAAGTGAAAGTTTAATAATCTAGATTAATTTAGTGCTGTGAAAAAAGAAGATGACTATCAAAACAACTAAAAAGTCAGCTCAACCCACGATGCTATACACACAAGTGTTAATAAATCAGTACACATCTCAAGGCTACTCCACTATAGCCCTATAGAATTACACAAGACCACATTTGAGTTTTTCTTGGAAGAAATGCTATGACTATGACTGTGAAAATGTCTGTGTGTGTGCGTGTGTTGTCTGTGTGTGTTTGGTGTGCGTGTTGGTGATAGTCATGTTTGTTGTTAAGTTTTAAATACGGTAAACACCTGTTCTCACTGCTATCCAGCCAGCATCATCTCACTTGAATAAATCATGTGTATGGTGAAATGCATTATTACCGTCTGATTTTGTTTATGATAGCACTTTTGATCGAGAGTGGAAAATGTACAACTATTGTGAATATGCGTCATGTTACGTATGCCAGTTACGGGCAAATTCCTGAAGGTCAGTAATGCGCGCACTCTAATTTTTCAATGAATATTTTTCCTTATAAACATGTGAACGTTTCACAAATAAATACAGCATTAAAATCACTGTTTATCAATTCAACATAATGTTTAAAGTTTGAAACAAATATCACACGTTTCTCACTTAATTCCCGAAGATTACGAGATTTTTGACCAGCGTTTTTATTAAAATTTAGTGCCGTAAGTTTTCGTAGTGCTACATCAGTTAAGTAAATGTCAGTTAATTGCGAATACACTGTAAATACAAACCAAATAATAATCCTAACCGATAGTACAGATTTAATAAACTGGAAAATTATTGAAGCAAAAATCAATTTAGGTTAGCAGATAGTGAAGTGACGGCTATGGAATGTGGAAGGTAATACTTGATACATTGTACGCATTCCCTACGCTAGCATTCAAGTCAGCTTGCTAGAGTACTTCACTCGTTTTCGAACTTGCTAGAGTACTTCACTCGTTTTCGAACCTCGGCTTTCGGCCACGGATGATTTGGGAGGATCATATGGAAGGTTATATGGGATAAAATTAATATCTTTATCTGATCGATTACAGTGCCATTTTACATACACCTAATGTAAACAGGAGAAAGTAAAAATTCTGGGTAATGAAGAAATGAAGACAAATAAAATATACGCTATTAAATTTTTATTATAAAAGGCAATATATAAAAAATACTAAGTACAGAATAAAAACAACATTATAGCATACTAAAATAAACCATATTTTTCTTTCCATTACTTGCATAAATACAAATTGCTCTAATTTGAATAAGAAACGATACTATTACTGTCATGAAAACATATTTTCTTTGTGTTTCAAAAAATTGAAAAATTACGTATTTTTAAATTATAGTTTTGTAAAGAATTTCTTTTCGACCTACTTTTTTTTTGTTTTTGGCATACGGGTCTTGTTGGTGTAAATATTTTGTACGTACACCTCAATCTTAACCCGTTTTCTTGGGAATGTGTGTAGTCTGGGTTCAGATTATATACTCTACTTACTTGTACTTTCTTGGGGAGGTGGTCTTAATTTCTTCCTTGAAAAATTCAGTTGCAACTTGTTTTTATTTATTAGCCCAAACAAGGAACTCTCTCTTTTTCTTGTTATTGACTACCGGTATTCTTTGCTTAGGCGTTGATGTTGATTGAATGTTGATATCGGCGTCAATCACATCCTCTAATGGCAATGGGAGTACATTATCGTCATCTTCTTCTTTACATGGTTCACAGTCATTGTCCAAATCAAGGTCTGTATCCTCTACGTATTTACCTTTGAACTCCATTACCTTGCCTCTTCTCCATCAGAAGTAGAAGTTTTGCTGTTTTGGCTATTTTAAATACATCGTCGGGTAAAGGGCGTTAGTCATTTGCAACAGCTGGCAAATAGTGGCCAAGTGCTTCCTAAGTGATCTTGAAGATATATTTTGTGGTTATGAAGAACCAGCCTGTATCGCCATCCGTCGTAGCCCTACAATTGGACCTGTTCCTATATGGGCAAAAAGAAATGGATTACTTGGTTCAACAACGGATTCTCTCTTAGCTAAAATATCATCGATTTCCTGTTGTACATCTAGTTGAAATGACACGGGTGTATTCTTACTGTTCCCCTGTATGATGACTCTTTTAAGCCTTTTCAATAAGATTGTTTTAGTCAGAATTACAGTATAGAAAAATTCTGGATAAAAATTTTCGTCAGTTCCAGATTTTTAGTACAGGTAAATCTTGAGTCGCTGTAGCTCACCAGGTCTTTTTCTGCAAAGCACTAACACTCTGTAGTACACTATTTCACCAAGGTTTCAAATGAGTGTTTACAAGGTATAGCCCTTAATTTTGTTGCTAGTTTAGCTCCTTCGTCAGTCAAAAAATTGCTTATTAAGCTCACTGGCAAGTGGGCCTAAGGATACCTTATTTCTACTTCTGGTCTCAAAATGATTTGCAGTACTAATATTTATAGCAAAGGAATAAAATTTAAGGAAAATGAACCGGAGAAACAAAGTGTTACGCTTATAGTATAACGTTTTGAAAAAAAGAGTTAGTATAACAGCCATTGACGAATGCTTTTGCGACACATTCAATGATATATTGTTGACGAGTTGTCATAAAAGTCTTGGTGGACCTTACAGCAGAAGAGATGTCGAAAGCAGCCGTGATAAACAATTATTAAAATTTAATACCAATATAATTCCCTACGAAATGATATTTATGCTTCAAAGTACCTGTGCTGGAGTTGGTAAAACAAAGACGTGTGGAGCAATGTGTTTAGTCTAGATGATTACAACAGCCGTGTATTAAAACAGCAAATAACAGTTGCATTTGAGATGTTACCTTAACGCCGCCATTTTTAAATAACCACAAGGGATTTCTTTTGTTTAGCCTCATTGTATAGTTACGTGCTAAATGGTGGCACGAAAAGTGCGGAAAGCAAAGAGTGCGGACAACACCAGAACTTGCACTCTATAATTGAGTAACATAAAAACAAATGATTTTTTTTTTTTTAAATATATAAGATTTAAAACGTTTTACCTGCATCTACACAATCTAAATTTTATACAATACCTGTAGTTACATACAATACCAAATACAGCACTCATAGCAGGAAGGGAACAATATGAACGTTCACCGCGTACACATTAACAATAACAAGTAGACGACGGCACGATAATTTTCAAAGCTTTGGCGCTTTCTTATAACTGCTGCCGGGCACAACTACCGAATGTGCTGAGTAGAAAGAACATTTGCGACTTGATAGCACACATACCACAGTAACCTTTAGTAGAATTATGATAAGGGTTACATTTGTGATTTGACACATTCAGCTTTCTGCTGTGACGGACTAGAGATATGTAAAGATATAGTTGCACTGTGCCTGGTGACAAAAGAGGTGGGAGGAGGGTCTCGGTTGAGGAAGGTCGAGGAAACTGTTTTGTCTATTGGGGTGGCGGGGGGGTCAACCTCGCTACGTCGCTGCTCTTAGTTTAGTAATACAGTAGTGTAATATAAATAGAGCAATCAAACGCGCCATGAAGATGCCACACAAGTGGCGAAATCTTACATCGGCGACATCAATAACAATCGTGAGGCTATATTTCCCGTCCTTATTTATTTTCCATACGAAATTTGTCTGTCTTCCAAATCATAACAGCAATTTATTTTTATTTTATTTACCAGCTAAGCAATTTGTTGAAGTTAACAGTAATACAGTAATTTATTTGAGGTATGTGAATGAAATAATTTGTCACTTAAAAATAACTATGAATTCCGCATTAATAGGCCTACCAGGAGCTATTTGCATGTTACTGTTGAAAGTTATGAGTTACACAGAATTTTAAAAATTATTTATTTATTTATTGTTGAACTATTTCATTGATATCATTCATAATGAGCTCTTTAGTTGACCATAATATTTATTTTCAGTGCCTAAGAGGCCTTAAAACTACACTGTTTAATATTGTATTTGTATTGGAAGACCTTGTACACGATGCAAGTAGAGAAGCAGGTCAGGTTCTGAAACAAGTGAAAACCAGCTTAAATGTTGTGCCGGTTTGCCTGCGAACCGGCGCTTGTATAATAAAATTCGATATATATGAAAATAATTTATTTATGTCAGACGCGAAATTGTTACGGCGTCAATAATTAAATTGTTAGCTGTATCTTAATTCAACGGCGTAAAACTCTTATACCGTTGGGCGTTGTACATGCGAGCGCATTCTGTTGTACAGAAAGTGCGTAATTCGGTCTCGGCGCTGGTATGCGGAGGACTCGTTAGTCGAGTCTTGTCTACCGCCTCGTGTGCTGCTGAACCTTCTGACAGAGCTGAAGTTTTTTTTTTAATTGTCTTATATTGCTATTCCCTATGGATAGATAAACTCATCCAGATCTGCGGTAAGTAAATTTAGAATGTATATTATGGATTGCGTGAAATAAAATGTGAATTTGAGCGTTATGTGAGTGGATGAAAACGGATAACTTTTAAATATGCACGCCACGTGGCGCGAACTTAAAGTATTTAGTGTCATGTAATTTTAATTTATTTAAACTCTGATACAGCCTTGTAAACTGTAATTAATATAGAGTAATTGCCCATCGCATTAGTGGAATAAAAATTGTGTAATTTCGGGGAACTTCAAAGTTTTAAATGCATTAGCACGTGGCCGTGTACAACACCGAACAGGTTATAGTGTGTCGAACTTTCTTGCTCACGTAGGCATAATTAATAAATTGAAACTTATAAATTGATTTTAGGGCGTCTGTGAGAATTTTTGGTGTGATACAAAAGAGATGATATTATATTTTAATTAAAATGATCAAAGTTTAAATGGTCAGGGGTGCCCGTTCGATTTTGTCTAGACTGGTTCAGTCGATGGTGCGTGTGTGGGTTATGCTTGGAAATAAGTGTTTGGTCAGCTATTTAATTATCCTTTATGCTTAGGGCCCCCGCGCCAGTCGAGGATCTGACCCAAGCATGGAAATTCGACTCTCCATCTGCTCCTGAACATACCAAAAGCTCTCGACTTCACCTGTCGGAAGGAAAGGCAAGATGACCATGCCTCAGCAAAACCCCATCAGCTAGACGTCTGACTCACTGCGCACCGAACTCCTGGAAATCCGCTGGATTAAAATAAGGTGATATTCAACCAGTTTTATTTACACTTGGCCTACATAGAAAACACCTATTCGTGCATTTAACAATCCATAAAACTCGAGTTGGACTTTTGTGACACACTATGACATTTTACATTTCCATGATGTTTTGATTGGGCTCCGGTCCAACGGGACATAATTTGTACACGGATTTTGTATTTGGAATGTACTTAGATTCGGTATTAATTGTACACCCGGGGGCTGGCATGTGTCCGGGGCTCATTAAATTTCATGCTCCACATTTTCTTACCCGGATACTGTAAGGGGGTTGTTTAAGTATTGGGGGACCGGAAATTCAGCTATGTAGGTAGGTGGGTGCTGTTTTGTGACAGGATGAGCCTGACCGGCTGGTCTGATTCAATATTAATTGCAAGTCCCGTCTCACTAGACCCAGCACATTTTATGCTTTGTCTAGGCCTTCTGCCTAGTTTTAAATATCTAGTAGCCTCTCAAAAAAAAAAAAAAAAAAAAAAAAAAAAGTTACAAATAATGGTAGCAGAGCGTGGTTCTATCTAGGGTTGAACCCGTGGGTCCTTTTGTGTGACGGGTCTTGCAAACTCGGAAACAGTTCGGACAAGCTGAACTTAGAAAAATTTACAAGAGAGTAACGTATATAGCTATGTTTGTATCATGTTTTGTGTATTTTGGTTGATGTATAATTGTCAGCTTTTTCTGCCTTTGTAAACTTGGTCCCGCCACGAGACATGCATTTTTAGTGGGAATTTTTTTTGAGACTTGAATTACCGTAGATCTGGGGCGCTGTGATGGGAAATGGATTTCGTGGTTTTTTTGATATTCGAATAATAGCGCGTGCATTTAGAGGGATGCGGTATGGCCCGATCGGAAGTCGGTCCATTCCCGAGTTTATTGTTTACAAGTTTTGGGGAAATTTAATGTTGTTCGTTGGTGGTCAAATCTGTCTTTGTGAAATTCGAGGTTGCGATAGGTGTTATGTGTCGTTGAGTATGTCTTGTGTTAGTGTTAGAATTGTTTTTCCTCTTGTGTGGTGTTGACGAGAGCCAGTTCAGGATAGTGATCGGATCCTCGCAACGCTAGGGAACCCGCGATCTGCTTGAAGGAAGGAACAGTACTCGAGTTTTTCCGATTGTTGTGATCATGTTTCGTTGTTACATTGGGTGTATTGTGTAATTCTGGCGGGGGTATGTTATCAGAGACTACCCAACCCTATTTCCGGCATTCTCCAGAAACTTCCAGTGGTGGATGGAGAAGATGAGGGCAAGTTGTTGGTTTTCTTGGACATTGTCCTGCAGTTGGTGGATTTCCCGGGGCTGTCTGATGATGTCCTCTTTGTCCCTTATATATCCACATTGCCTAGGGTTCATTGGCTGAGCTGGCCACCAACACCCTCGTCGTGGCGGCAGTATCGACTCTCTCCATGGGGAGGTGTTGGACTCTTTCATACCCGGGCGACGACGTGACCAGTTGCGGTTTAAGTTGTTTTATCGTGTACAGGCCAACGAAGAGGCGTTAGCGGACTTTGTACAGGCTATCCGTAAATTGCCCGAATTTTGAGGTTGGGGTTGCCCGAGAGGGACATTGTCCAAGTTATTCTAGAGGGGGTGACTCCCCAAGAGAGATCCCGTTTGGTGTTCGCGGACCGTCCACGTTGTTTTGCGGACCTGGACCGGTTGTGTGTGGTTTCCAGAACGGTCCAGGCGATTGACGAGTCCCGGGATCGAGCTGCAAAAGATGCATCAAAGTACGAGACGCATGGGCGACGAATTGTTCAATCACCTCACGGTGCTGAAGCATTTGAGATTGGGAACTCCTGCAACAAGCGGCGTCGTCCCTCACCGAAAGTGACTTGTTTTAAGTGTGGTAGATTGGGTCACTTAAGACGATTTTGTACTGGGGTCGGGTCGAGTCCAACGCCCCTCTCCAAGGCGCCCAAGGTCATTCAGAAAGTAGTCAATGAGGAGAAGATATGTCGGAGGTCTTTTCCTCCCTGTCGCAGGTCTTCTAAAGTACGCGCCTCCAGGCCATTTGTAGGTCCCAGTTCTTCGGGCATCAAGGTCCTCCAAACCATCTCTAAGCCCACTTCTGTATGCCCCTTCTTGCTGTTGAAGTTGAAAAGGAGTCAACTCAAAGCATTAGTTGACTCCGGATCAGCAAGATCTATCATTTCATTCATTCATCCAGAGTGTGCGAGGATCTTGAAAGACAGGGTTTAATTAAAAGGTCGGAACGGTCTTCCGTGGTTGTGTTGGACGGCATCCCAGGAAATTCTGCCCATTTCTCGGGTAGTTTCATTTAAATTTAAGATTGAGGGATTTTCTTGGGTGTGGAGCTTTCTGGTTTCTCCTGCTCTGGGAGTTGAGTGCATTATTGGTGGCGACTTCATTTGTAAAAGTGGTCTCGTTATTGACATCAAAGAGCATCAATGTTATTTTTAATTTAATCGGGGAGTTGTAATCCCTTTCCTTGGATATCAGGGGACTCGGGAAAATATCCAAGAGGTTGAGTGCCCCGACACATCTAGAGACCACCTCTCCCAGTCCCAGCGGTCAGCATTAGATCAGTTGTGTGAGCGTTTCCCCACTGTGTTAACTCCGGCCCTTGGGCTCACACATCTCTTGGAGTATAAGATGCGCCTAACGGACTCCAAGGTGATGCGCTCCCACCCTTATAAATTTGCCCCTCCAAAGATGAGCATCTTGAGGGAGAAGGTTCAAGAATTATTAGACCAAGGGGTGATTGGACCTTCTCATTCCAGTTATGCCAGTCCAGCGTTCCTAGTGCCCAATCCTGGAGGTAAACATCGGATGGTGATCGACTACCGCAAACTCAACGCCAACATTGAGGTAGATTCGGTCCCACTTCCTGACCTTCATTCCGCGTTTGATTGGTTCAGTGAGGCGAGGTATTTTACCATTATTGACCTCAACTCGGCATATCACCAGATCCCGCTGACGAAATAAAGTAGGCCTTACACGGCATTCTGTGTTCCGTGGAACCTCTATCAGTACACTAGGGTTCCCATGGGTCTGGCGGTAGGGGCCCAAACTCTCACCCGTTTACTTGACACCGTTTTTCACGATGTCAAGTTCAAATACGTCTTTAATTATCTTGACGACTTGCTGGTGTACAGCAAGGGTTATGAGGAGCATTTGGGTCATCTCGAAGAGGTGATGTGCAGGTTGAGGGGTGCTGGCCTCACTGTCAACCCCGAAAAGGTGAAGTTCGCCCAGACCCAAATTTCTTTTCTGGGCCACCTGATTTCCCATAGAGGTGTCACTGTGGATACTGAGCGAACACAGGTAATCAGGGACTTTCCCCCACCAAAGGATCCCAAAGGCATCGCGAGATTTGTGGGGATGGGCAATTTCTATCGACTTTTCATTCCGAACGCGGCGGAGATTGCGGCACCGCTGAATGAACTCCGAAAAAAGGGCGCCAAATTTGTATGGGGGGGAAAAACAACAGAAGGCTTTCGAAACCCTGAAGGAAGCCATCATTTCCCCTCCGGTGCTGAGAATGCCCGACTTTTCTAAGCCATTCATTTTGCAGACGGACGCGAGTTCGGTTGCGCTCGGGGCGGTTCTGTCCCAAGTTGTTGATGGTGCTAGGCAGCCTGTGGCATTTATATCTAGGACATTGACCCAACAAGAACGGAAGTCATCAGTGTATGAACTAGAGTGTTTAGCTGTGGTGTACGCTCTAGATACGTTCAGGTGTTTCTTGGAACATGCTGAGTTCCTGCTCGAGACCGACAATCAGGCTCTCTCTTGGCTTCTTGCTCATCCCCGGTAACTGGGTAAGATCGGAAGATGGGTGGTCAAGATCTCATCCTTTAAATTCAAGGTGCAACACATTCGGAGAACTCAAAATGTGGTTGCAGACGCTTTGTCCCGCATGTTTTCCCAACCCAGTAAAGCCCAACCTGAGCAACCCTGTTCTGTCTTACTAGACTTTCCTTTAGCTTTCACTGATGTGTTACCCCATCAGTTAGATGATGAAGAGTTGGGTCCGATCATCCAATATCTAAAAGAGGTTAACGTACAGGTCCCTTACTTCTTGTCCAAGGGCGTCCTGTGCTGCAGAGGGAGAAAGGGACGTGCCCCGAAGATAGTGCTGCCTAGCAAGCTCGTGCCAATGGTCTTCAGCTACTATCACAATTCCCCAGTAGGTGGACATAAGGGGATTTCGAAGACCATTTCCAGTATTAGGAGACATTTCATCTGGCAGGGCATGGATAGGGACATAGCAACTCGAGTGAAAGCATGTCATCTCTGTGGCTTGAGCAAGCCCGCCCAGAACACCAAGTTGCGGCTGTTGTCATCTGATGTGGCGAGCAGACCGATGGAGAAGTTATTCATAGACTACGTGGGACCTTTCCTGCGTAGCAAGTCAGGTAATTCTTTTTGTTTGTGTGGATGCTATTTCTCAATTTGTCTGGCTACTGCCCTTACGGCAGGCAAACGCTCGATTGACCATCCTTGCACTACAGACCCATGTCTTTCAGCACTTCGGTCTTCCGGCCACCATAGTCTCGGACAATGGTCCACAATTTATTTCAGGCGATTTTCGGCGAATGTGCTTCGCCAATGGTATCAACCTTGTGACCACTTCCCCGTACTACCCCCAGCCGTCCAACGCGGAGAGATTTAACCGGAATCTCCGATCAGCTTTGATCGCCTATCATGCTGAGCAGTAGAATTGTTGGGACCAGAATCTGAAGTGGTTGCAATTAGCGTTCAATACGACCTTACACGAAAGCCATAAGGCCGTGCCCTTTAAAGTTATGTTTGGTTTCTCACCTACGCTTCCCTTGGCCAACTTGTGGAACATAGACGATCTTCTGCCGAGTGATCCGGACACTAGGACGGCAGATAGGTGGAAAGAGGCCCGGAAGAATTTGCTCCGTGCGCACGAGCGCGTCCGTAGTCGATACAATCAGGGGTGAATTCCAAATCCCTTTAAGGTAGGAGATTTGGCCTACTGCCAAAGCCACCCAATCAGCTCAGCCGCGGACAAGCGAGCCGATAAATTGTGTTATCGTTGGTCGGGGCCATATCGTATCCTGGGGTTCCCGTCGCCGGTAACGGCTAGGTTGGGCGAACCGGGGAGCGATTCAAAAGGTATCGTGACTCACATTTCAAAGCTGAAGCTCTGTCGAAGGGGGGTAGACGGGCGGTGATGGGGTGAATTTGATGGTCTCCGTGTCATTCTGAAGGGGTGTGCTCCGGGGGTGGGAGAGAGAATGATACGGTAGCGGGTAGATGTGCCCCACAGTCCCAGTGGACAGTCTACTTCAGGGATGCGACCCTGCCTACGCGAGCCTTGGTTTTCTCCATTCATCCTTGTTTCCGGAGGGAGCCATGTCCTTACCTTTAATCCTAGCTCTTCACCTTTCAGTGATCCTTGCCTTTTCCTCTTCCCGATCTTCCTAACCCTCCCCGCAGAAATCAAAAGGTCAAAAAAAAAATTTTCAAAAAAATTAGAAAATGAGAAAATGTCAAAAAAAAAGGAGTTAGAGAGAGGAGTGGGAGCGACGTGGGTCACCGGGTCGGTCGTGCACTTGGTGCTCCACGTTGTTCCCGACGGGCCCTTGGAGCGCACTTGTAATCATGTTGTTGGCTGTAAATAACGTATATATATATATATATATATATAACGTATATACATATATATATATATATATATATATGGATTTGCATCGCATTTACATCCTATATAGATTTTGTATTACCGTATCATGGAGACCATCCTCCCCCCACCCACATGTGCTGAGATTGTAAGTTGTATTGGTGGTATAGCGTTGTGGTTCTGTTTTACGGTTAGACCCCCCCCCCGTAACTATGGGACAGGAGGTCCTGTTAAGGTTGGTGCATCGGTGTCTCCCACGTGAGTGGGAGCTCAGAACTCAGGGAGCTCCCGAACTTCCCTTTCTGCTTTTCTTCTTCTGACCCTTCTTCCTGTATGCTGGCCCTGATCAGGTCAGCGTGCAGCGCCCGCACACTTTCATACACGCACCAAAACACACATTACATTTCTTCATTTCAGCTCTTTCGTTTTCCTTCGGAGCCTCTGTTCTCCTGAGGGCAATGACTGGTGAGATTCACCGGTGAAACTCGTGTTTCAGAAGACTATGGGGTACACTGCAGGGTACCCCAGAGTTTAAGTGTGGGGCAACCATGTTGCCCTTTTAGGGTGGGGGTGTGCCGGTTTGCCAGCGAACCGGCGCTTGTATAATAAAATTCGATATATATGAAAATAATTTAATTATGTCAGACGCGAAATTGTTACGGCGTCAATAATTAAATTGTTACCTGTATCTTAATTCAACGGCGTAAAACTCTTATACCGTTGGGCGTTGTACATGCGAGCGCATTCTATTGTAGAGAAAGTGCGTAATTCGGTCTCGGCGCTGGTATGCGGAGGACTCGTTAGTCGAGTCTTGTCTACCGCCTCGTGTGCTGCTGAACCTTCTGACAGAGCTGAAGTTTTTTTTTTTAATTGTCTTATATTGCTATTTCCTATGGATACATAAACTCGTCCAGATCTGCGGTAAGTAAATTTAGAATGTATATTATGGATTGCGTGAAATAAAATGTGAATTTGAGCGCTATGTGAGTGGATGAAAACGGACAGCTTTTAAATATGCACGCCACGTGGCGCGAACTTAAAGTATTTAGTGTCATGTAATTTTAATTTATTTAAACTCTGATACAGCCTTGTAAATTGTAATTAATATAGAGTAATTGCCCATCGCATTAGTGGAGTAAAAATTGTGTAATTTCGGGGAACTTCAAAGTTTTAAATGCAATAGCATGTGGCCGTGTACAACACCGAACAGGTTATAGTGTGTCGAACTTTCTTGCTCACGTAGGCATAATTAATAAATTGAAACTTATAAATTGATTTTAGGGCGTCTGTGAGAATTTTTGGTGTGATACAAAAGAGATGATATTATATTTTAATTAAAATGAGCAAAGTTTAAATGGTCAGGGGTGCCTGTTCGATTTTGTCTAGACTGGTTCAGTCGATGGTGCGTGTGTGGGTTATGCTTGGAAATAAGTGTTTGGTCAGCTATTTAATTATCCTTTATGCTTAGGGCCCCCGCGCCAGTCGAGGATCTGACCCAAGCATGGAAATTCGACTCTCCATCTGCTCCTGAACATACCAAAAGCTCTCGACTTCACCTGTCGGAAGGAAAGGCAAGATGACCATGCCTCAGCAAAACCCCATCAGCTAGACGTCTGACTCACTGCGCACCGAACTCCTGGAAATCCGCTGGATTAAAATAAGGTGATATTCAACCAGTTTTATTTACACTTGGCCTACATAGAAAACACCTATTCGTGCATTTAACAATCCATAAAACTCGAGTTGGACTTTTGTGACACACTATGACATTTTACATTTCCATGATGTTTTGATTGGGCTCCGGTCCAACGGGACATAATTTGTACACGGATTTTGTATTTGGAATGTACTTAGATTCGGTATTAATTGTACACCCGGGGGCTGGCATGTGTCCGGGGCTCATTAAATTTCATGCTCCACATTTTCTTACCCGGATACTGTAAGGGGGTTGTTTAAGTATTGGGGGACCGGAAATTCAGCTATGTAGGTAGGTGGGTGCTGTTTTGTGACAGGATGAGCCTGACCGGCTGGTCTGATTCAATATTAATTGCAAGTCCCGTCTCACTAGACCCAGCACATTTTATGCTTCGTCTAGGCCTTCTGCCTAGTTTTAAATATCTAGTAGCCTCTCAAAAAAAAAAAGGAGGGGTTACAATGTAAGTCCAGGTAGTAGGCGATAAGAATGATACTCTTGTTGCACGTTGTATTTATAAAATCTTGTAAACATAAGTACCGAGGTGTTCAGTGTATTGTTATGTCTAGTTACGTCAGAACGTAGTTTGCATCTGTGTGAATGTTAGTGACCTTGTATATTTTAAATGGTGGTATATGGCAGCCTACAGTTTTGCCGTGTCCCGGCCGCACTTATACAGCATAAATTTCCAAAGTGTATACAGTCAACATATACAAGGGTGACATACAGCGCTCATAGTGGAATTTTTGTAAACTAAAAATATATGAAATTTACAAAGATACGTCCAGTTTGGCAGCCAGCTGAAACTTTAAATTTGAACAGATCACATTCTAAGGATCATGGGAATATGGGTTTGACTATCTGGCGGCCGTATACGGCGCCAAATGACAATGGCCGCCTGATACAATGCGTTTGCAGCCATGTATGGTAACCATTTGACTTCAAATCTTTACATATATATTGCAAAAGTACGTCTACGTACGTTACTGTGCATTGTCGCAGTTAGGTAAAAAAAAAACTGTTAAATAAGAATAAATAATTAATATTGTCAATATAAAAAAAAAATGTGTATTGAAAGCTGTAAGTAACCAGTGAAGGGGAACACCGAATGTGCAGGAAGGTACTGGCATATCACGCCACACTCAACCTAAGACTGTGTACAATGTAATTGATGTGTGTGTGTGTGTGTGTGTGTGTGTGCGCGCGCGCGCGCGCCAGTAGAAACCGGCATAGCGTCACCCCTGAATAAATGTGAGAATTAAATAAGTAATTTATTTAAATTTTGGTAAGTGCGTGTAAGATATGACAAAACAAGTTTTGCCACATTATTAATAATATAAATACACGCACATGTGCAAAATCTAGTGCGAAACAAATAATACATATTAATGCAGTGTAAATAAAAGTGAATAGAACCAAGAACAATTAAAGTATAGAAAAACTGTTAACATACAATTATACGTATAACACATAAAAAAAATACCGATCGTATGAACATCGAGTAATAAACAATAGACTTCGCATGTTGTGAATAAAATTAAAATAAGTATGAAAATAAACAAATCTGTAAAGGGATGCTCGAAAAACTATAACAATATAAATTGTGCACAGAATGGTTGATACATGATCTTTGCGCCCGACAGTATTAATAAGCGAGGAGCACCAGCCTCGACCTTCATTCACTATAACACATCTGCAGCCGAAGGCTATGCCCGATGGTGGAGCATCCAAGGTCGATATCCCAGCAGTATGGAGATTGCACCGTACGAGTCATCTTAATGCTGAGTGGACCAGGAGGACCGGATGACAGACTCCAGGAGGATCAGATGACAACGGAGGATCGACACCAGGACACAGGACTCAGGATCATGACGAGGAATCACTGAGTATCACCGCACAGCAATAAGGTGACATCATGAAACCATTTTTACTCGTCAACCAACGAGTCATAAAAGACATTAAAAAGAAAAGATTAAAGAGGCAATGATAAAGTTTAATAATGTAAATAATAATTGTAAACTCTAACTGGTTAAATTGTAGTAATTTATAATGATATTTAACATTTACAAAATTATTTTTGAAATTATAACGTAGCATAAAACGTATAAAGTAATTCTAAAATTGATTGATATTTCATGAATACGATATTCATATGTAGGCACACAAAGCAAAGTAGTAATTATATAAAAAAAAATATGGAATTTAAAAAGAAATACAATCTGAGCAAGTCGAGAGCACATTATATGTTATAAAAATTTCTATTTATACATGTCAATTTATATCTTGTGTATTGTATGTATGAATATTTGTGTAATGTTATTTGTATAGTGACGATACTTGATGAGCACACACAAAAGAAAAATATTATGCGAATAATAATGACAAAATTTTAATTCATAATTTTTGAAAATTTTATTTAATAAAATTTTGAATGATTTTTACAAAGTCGATATGATATAAGAAGTGTTGTTATTATTTTAAAACACACCATACACCTTTTCTCATTACATTATATATATAATATATTGTTGCTTTAAAACTTTTTGTGGGTCAACTGCAGATGTTTGTTTCATGATGCTGCTTTTTCCTAGTAAGACACTTTAAGTTTTACTCAAATGTACCATTTTAACTGTTGCAATTATCACACTATGATTATTACACTGTGTATTAATGGCAGGTTACAAGATGTTGACTATTCAAAGCCTGAAGAGAGTTGCAGATTTTGGCAACTGATAACCTTGTTTTTATTTATAAAGTAACAATAATGGATATAAATTATTCCTCAGGCTTTCACGGCCGGTGTCAGATGAATTGTTCATGATATCCGGGCTGTTTGGCCGCGGTCCATGGTTTATAACAAAATCAAACGTTTCGGAAGCTCCACTGGCTGCCATCATCAGTGGTATAAAAATCCTGCACGCCGGGTGTTTACGTACAGGCCCACAGTACTGTGGTATAGGCTAAAGCTGTCCTGCCATGCTACCTGTACTTATAAATTCAGCAAAGTCCCACGTACAGGTAAAAATGACACCATCAGCCAATCACAATAAAGATGGTGTATGATTGGCTCGCACCAAGCTATGCCATTAGGTACTCACTTGTTTTCCGAGAAGTACTGTGGGGAAGGCTGCTGATTTCCCGCGATACTACCTGTGCTAATTGTTATACTAATTTCAACCTCCGCACAGGTAAAAACAGCATCATCGGCCAATCAGAAACAAGAAGGTGTGTGAGAGGCTCGCATCGCGCCATGCCATAAAGTACTTAATGCGATGCTTTCGCCCCGCCGATTCAACATGGCTCGCGTCGAGGACTTCCTCGAAAACTATCTCGCCCAACCTTTGACGGATCCCCCACCCCCTTTGAAAAAGCCGATCTCGTCCATGCTATCGCACGGCTAAATCCTAAACGGGCCTGCGGCCCGGACAGAATAGGAGCGGCCGCCCTAAAGAATGCCCCATCAGTTGTCACTGACCATATCCTGGACGTGTTCAACTCATGTCTCCGCCTCAATTACGTCCCTCGCCTGTGGAAAAATGCAAGGGTAATCATGATCCCTAAACCCGGGAAATCTCGCATGTTCCCTGAAAATTATCGCCCCATCTCACTGCTGCCCGTGTTATCGAAGGTATTCGAGCGCCTCCTGCACGCCCGTGTTGTACCGCTGCTTGATGGTTTCATCCGCAGCGAACAGTATGGGTTTCGCAGGGAGCATTCGACCACCCTACAACTAGTCCGCGTCGTTACCCAGTTCTCTGACGCTGCAAACAAAAAGCTGCACACCGCAGCCGTCCTCTTGGACGTTAGTAAGGCATTCGACCGTGTCTGGCACGAAGGTCTGCTCTATAAACTGGCACACACGCCCCTTCCCGCATCTACTGTGAGACTGTTCTGGTCGTATCTCCGCGGCCGGATTTTTCACATTAGCGTAGATGGAGCGGTCTCTTCTGACCGCACCATAGACGCTGGCGTTCCCTAAGGATCAGCCCTCGGCCCAGTTCTGTACCTCGTGTACACGAACGACTTGCCCGTATATCCCAACGTCACTCTTTCCCTTTTTGCTGACGATGCCATGTACCACTACAGCTCGCAGAACCCTGGTTTTGCTAGCACAGTGATACAACGCCAACTCGACCTTCTGCCTCCCTGGCTACGTAAGTGGCGCGTGGCGATCAACGCGGAGAAATCCGAAGCGATCTGCATCACGCGCAAGCGGACCGCATGCCAGCCCCTAACCCTAGATGGGACCCCTATCGCTTGGAAGAAGTCGGTGAAGTACTTGGGAGTGTCTATCGACAGTCGACTAAGCTTCGCCGGCCACGTCCAAACCAAACTCCGACAAGCCCGTGGCGTCAGAGCCAAAATCTTTCCCCTTATCTCGCGCAGAAGTCCCCTCTCACTGCGCACTAAACTCACCCTTTATCTCCCGCTTATCAGAACAGTATTCACCTACGCAGCCCCAGCGTGTGGCCCCTCTTATCTGCCACAACGAAGCGTAAGCTGGAACAGTTCCAAAACAGTTCCGTCCGTATCCTCTCCAACTCGCCCTGGTTTGTTTGTAACAGAGCTATCAGGACGGGCCTCCGTCTGCAAACGGTGGAAGAGTTTGTCTTCAGACTCTCTGTGGGCCTCTTCTTCCGGGCTGCAGACTCCCAATACCCCCACCTCCGTGACCTGGCCAGGGACGAAGGTCCCCCTTGCCACGTAGTCAAGAGACCCCGCACTCTGCTGGACGACCCCCCATAGTCTCCTACATAGGGCCCTTCTCCTGAGGGAGTCAACACCCTACCGCAAGTACCCTACCTCAAACAGAACACCTACCACACCATAGACATAGCATTACCTCTTACTCTGCCCTGAATGGTCAGCCCTGGTCGTTTGCGGCCTCGGCGGGGTTGTCTTATGTTAGTTGTGCAAGTGCCTTCTTTCATCAGGCGCCCGCCCTGGATACGCAACGGGCCTGTGCTGATCACCGCTATGCGGACAGTGGGGCCACGTCGGAGGCAGCAGCGCTGGCCAACCGGTCCTCATATGTACCGGGAGGTTTCTCCGCTGTGACTCGGACGCGTCACCGCTGGCTTCAGGGCCCAAACCCTACCAGACTTTGGCTAGGCTGAGCACCTCAATTGTGAGATCCTCTCCCCTACCCAACTGCAAAAGGAGCACACCATCCCACCCACTTGACCTTGTTTTTCCTAAAGTCCTTGAGAGAGCCCGACCTACTTGCAGTCATCGGAGGAGTCACTCCGGGCGCTGCTACCATGCAGGGGCCTTGAGCCCCGTCCCCTCATTAGCTACGAGCTACGAGCCGCCGATTCATAGGAAGGTCTACCTAGAGCTGTTGCCAGGGTAGGCTGCGTTCGTTTGTTACTCTACACAAGTGGAATTTTCCATTGTGCAACGCTGGCTCCAGCTGTCTGGAGCTCAATATCTCAGTTATTACTCAGTATATTTCACTCAAACTTTCACATAGTGTTTAACATCATTAGTGCTGTGTGTTACAATTGTGCGGGCAGTGGTGAACTCGTGTTTTTGGTGTTAGTGGTGTTTTGGTGTTCTCCGCTGCTGACTGTTGCCTGGTAAGTGTTGTAGGTTGTTAAGTGCCATACCTCACTACCCGACTAGCGATCCCTAGTACCTCACCAGCCTAGGCGTAGGTTAACCTCGCCGATGGCCGCACCTACCATTCCCGTCGGCCCTTCTAAGGGATATGGAATTCCTGCCGGCGCTCTGGCGCAACCTTTACCTGCCGAACCCGAGACAATGTCGGCTGGGACGAGTGCCATGGATACCGATGAGTGGCAAACTTTCAGTAGCCGGAAACGGCGAAACAGTGGCGACTCCGCGGGATCCGGGCGGTCTTCCCAGCTGGATCCTGCCACGGACAGACCCGCTACGGACAGACCCAGACCTCAGTACGGCCTACCCCGCCCCGGCGGTTGCCGCCTCTGATCTTTGACCGGCCTGTTGACTGGGATAAGGTCATGCGACGACTTCACCGGGCCGCTCCCGCGAATACCCTGACTGCAGTTTGTCAGGGTGGCCGCTCCATCCGAATTGAAACCACGGCCATCGACAGTTTCCGGCTCGCCCAGAAACTGCTGCCCGATCGTAGTATCCCTTACTACACCTTCGCCCTGCCGAAGGAGAGGGAACTCAAGGTCGAGATCATCGGCATCCCCGCTGATGTTCCCGTGCCAACAATCTGTCACGCTCTTGAACAATTGGGCTTCACTGTTAGCTCAATAACTCCTCTCTTCTCCCCCGGCAGACACATTCCCAGAAATGCCTTCCTTGTGAAAATCCTCAAGGTAGGAAAATTCCAGGATATCTACCAAGTAGAATCGCTCTTCTACCTCCGGGTAAAAGTGTCCTCTTTTGAGTCCCGACCCGGACCCAAGCAGTGTTACAACTGCCAGCGGTACGGGCACAGCAGTGTCTATTGCCATTTTCCTACACGCTGCATTCGTTGCGGTGAGGGTCACCACAAGGACGACTGTCCTCGTGAACGCTCCGCCGCCGCCACGTGCGCAAACTGTCGAGAACGTCACCCGGCAAGCTCTCGCCAATGCAAACATTATCATGACGCCCTGAAGCGCATCAACAAGGCCCAAAAACCTGTCCCAACTGTTCCCAAGAAACCCTCAACCCCTCCATCTGCCGACCCGGCGGCCCCAGTTCCGACTACCTCGTCTGCGCCTGCAGCCGTAGTAGTCCCCCCAGCCTGTCCAGCGCCCCCCCGGAGCGCTCAGTTACGCGGCAGCCGCCGCCTCCGATGCATCTTTCCTTCCTTTGGCCTCGTCGCGAAAGCAACCCGCATCAAAGAAGAAAAAGACATCGACCACCATTCTCACGCAGCTCAAGCCCGCTGCACCCAAGCCAGCATCTGCCCCAGCTCCCAAAGAGCCTCGGCAGCCTAAACCTAAACCTCGGCTCGATAATGGAATCATGAATCGAGTGCCCCCGCCCACGTCGCAGACGCCATCGACTGAGGAAGTGTCCTCGGACCCGACCTTTGCCGATCGTTTGCGAACCTGGGTTGAGACCCTCATCCCTCAGATCTTGGCTGCCAAGGACGTCCAGTCTCTGCTAGTCACCATTCTAACCTCCCTCATGACCCTCCTGCCTCCCAATGTCTAGGCCTCTTCGGCTGGTGGCATGGAATGCGCATGGCGTTCCGTCTCGCCGAGCCGAATTGGCTAACTTTGCCACTGAGTATGACTTAGATGTCATACTACTCTCTGAAACGTTCCTTACCCCTGCTGTTTCCTTTCAGCTTTCGGCGTACACTACTTATCGCACGGATAGGCCTCGGCTACCACCCCCCGCTCATCCCAGCGGGGGTACTGCCATACTCATCTACAGGCGCATTGCCCATCGTCTCTTACCCCCTCCAGATACTAGGTATTTGGAGACGACGGCGGTGGCCCTCTGGATCGGGGATCGGGAGGTTCGCCTAATTTCGGCGTACCTCCCTCCCGGGGCCGGCAGGCCCCCGCCGCCTGAGGAGTGGGACGCCCTCCTCGACCACGAACTACCCACTATAGCTGCCGGAGACTTCAACTCCAAGCATCCCTCTTGGAACAGCCGTGTCACGAACTCGCGTGGCCGCTCGCTCTACAGCTACGTTCAGCGTCATCCGCAGGTCTCAGTTATTGGTCCTGATTCATCGAGCCACGTGCCCACTAGGGGCCTTCCGGATGTCCTTGACATTGTTATTGTCAAGGACCTGGCCATTCCTATCACTGTAAGTGCAGTGTCGGACCTCTCGTCCGACCATGACCCGGTACTTATCACTGTTCGTTCCCCGTTGGACTCACCTCTCCAACCCCCTCTCGTCCACGGAGAGTCAACTGGCGCTCCTATCATGACGAACTCCAACGAACAGTGCCATCTGACCCCCCGGCCTCTATCGCCTCTACGGCTGATGCGGACCGTTTGGCCGACTATCTTCAAGAAGTCGTTACGTCGGACAAACACACCTACCTTGTCCCAGAGGCAAATCGCAGGTCTCAACTACCTGAAGAGGTGCTCCTCGCCATCCAAAAACGGCGCCAGCTCCGCCGGAGATGGCAACAAACCCGGGATCCTGCTATCAAACCCAGGTTAAACGCCCAATCTGACCTTGTCAAGCAGCTTCTGCTTGATGCCACTGCACAACGTTGGGACTCGTATCTCGAGTCTCTTGAAGTCCGGCCCGAGTCTGTCTGGCAGGCTGCGAGTCGACTTAATGGCGACAAAAGGACCCGCCATCCCCTCAGATCACCGGACGGCATTGTGTACTCCGCGGCCGGCAAAGCAGAAGTCTTTGCCGCAACCATGGAGGAGCAATTCACCGTCCACGGAGGCGTCTGCGACCCCGTCCACTCGGCCGAGGTCGCAGACTTCCTATCTGGTTATTTTTCCCGCCCTCCAGCTGACATCCCTGACCCGTTCGACCGAGCCAATGTTGTCTCGGCTATTGGTCGACTTCACTCTAAGCGGGCGCCCGGCGATGATCGTATCGGAGCGGCAGCGCTACAACACGCTCCCCCTAGCCTCATCAACATGGTCCACGAGCTGTTCAATGGATGTCTCCGGCTCCATTACTTCCCCAGCCTGTGGAAGCGTGCGAAAATCATTATGATCCCCAAGCCTCGCAAGCTGCGTATTGACCCCTCAAACCATAGACCCATCTCACTGTTGCCAGTCATATCGAAGGTACTCGAGCGACTCCTGCACGGTCGTTACGCGCCTCTGCTGGATGGTTTCATTCGGCAGGAGCAGTTCGGCTTCCGCAGAGAGCACTCGACGACCCTTCAACTCGTCCGGGTTGTTACCCATTTGACGGACGCCTACAACAAGCATCTGTCCTCCGTCGCTGTATTGCTCGACGTGAGTAAGGCCTTCGATCGAGTCTGGCACGAAGGCCTTCTCTACAAACTGGCCCACTCCCCCCTCCCTGCCTCATTCGTTCATTTTCTCCGATCGTACTTGTGCGATCGCATCTTTAGGGTATGCGTCGATGGGTCGTACTCATCCGTCCGACCAGTCGTCGCAGGCGTACCTCAAGGATCTGTCCTTGGCCCCGTTCTGTACCTCGTGTACACGAACGACCTGCATGTTCAGCCTGGAGTCACTCTCTCGCTCTATGCGGATGACGCTATGTACCACGCCAGCTCAGCGAGTCTTGATTTCGCAGCTGGCCTGGTGCAGCGTCAGCTCACCGTACTTCCGGACTGGCTAAGGAAGTGGAGGATGGCGGTCAATGCGGAGAAATCCGAGGCGATCGCCTTTTCTCATAAATTAACTTCCCGCTGCCAGTCCCTCTCCCTTGAAGGGAGCCCAATCTAGTGGAAACGGACTGTAAAGTACTTGGGCGTCACTCTTGACCGACGCCTAAGCTTTGCACCTCATGTCTCTCTGACTCTCCAGCGCGCCAGAGGTGTCAGAGCCAAACTATTTCCCTTTCTCTCTCATCGGGGTTCAGTGCCTGTGCGCAATAAACTCACCATCTACTTGCTCTTTCTTAGGGCAATCCTGACTTACGCAGCCCCCGCCTTTTGGGTACTACTTAGCCCATCCGTTGGCGCCCGTTTGGAAGCTTTCCAATCCCGAACCCTCCGCTACATCTCCAACTCTCCCTGGTTTGTCAGAAATGATGCAATCAGGCGAGGGTTGAAGGTTCCTTCACTCACCGAATTCGTTCGGTCCCTAGCCCTCAAACTATTCACCCGAGCCTATGACCCATCCTCACATCCGTCGACTAAGCACAGATGTCGGCCCACCACCTAGACGACACAAACGCCCCCGAGCATTGCTCGACGACCCCCCATAAGCAGTTACAGAACATCTGCCCACTCCCCCCGACCTTGAGTATTCTCACGCTCCTACTCCTTCCTTCTTTCTCTTGTCCGTGCTGGCGCTCGGCGACAGACTGTGGGGGGTCTGCGCTTGCCCTAGGTGTGCTTAGTGCCACCTCTGGTGGACGCTGCCTCCTCCTACGCTCTCTCCCGTGCGCCGACATTGCCGCTTGGCAGCCCTCGGCGACTTTTCCTGAGCGGCTAGGGGCGCCCTACCCGTTGTGGGAGGGTAATTCCTGCTTCTCAAACGAAAAGTCTTCGAGGTCTCCCCCATTCTGCCGTCACGGGTCTCTTCGAGGTCCCAGGGTCCAAGAAAAATCATAACATCCTGTCCCTCAAAAATAAAATTGATGGAGGCTCCATTCCTTTGAAAGCGCGAGATCGCTAGCCAAGGTAACAAGCAGGCAACATGTAGTCATCGGGTATCACCCGGACACTGCGACCACCGGAGCACGACTAGCTGCTGCTCCGTTCAACTCTGGACTCTGGACTCTGGACCGCCGATTCATAGCGATCGCAGCATGCTTCTGAATCAAGACGGACTCCATATGAAGACGAGGGAAGTAATCACTCACCGCCGACAAGAGTTTCGTCTCATCGAAACGGATCCAATGGTCGGCATTGGCGAGCGTGTGCTCGGCTACGGCAGACTTCTCCGGCTGTCCCAATCTACAGTAACGGCTATGTTCACCCACGCGTGTGCGGACGCTGTGGTTCGTGGTACCTGGCCGCATGAGCAGGGAACTCCGTACACACCGCACGATGACAGCGGGTCTCGGACGTCCTTCGTCGGCCTCAAGAACTGGTGGATCTTCCTTGTCGGCTTGAATATTGGCCTCACACCGTGCCGACTGAGCAGCCTACCAATGCGGTCCGTCACCCCATGGATGTAGGGCAACGCCGCGAAACCGACGGTCTCCCGTGAATCCACTTCCGGCCTGGCTGTTCTTCTCGGCCGGACCGCTCGTCTCACCTCCCCGACGGAATATCCATTGGCCTGCAGCGCCAGTTCGAGGTGGCGCAGCTCGTCATCGAGGTACCGGGGCTCGCATATCCTCCTAGCCCGGTCCACCAAGGTCTTCAACACCGCCCTCTTCTGGCTGGGATGGTGGTTCGACTGTCTATGGAGACAGCGGTTAGTGTGCGTCGGTTTTCTATAAACTTTATGTCCGAGGCTGCCATCGGTCCTTCTAAGGACCAACACGTCCAGAAAAGCCAGCTGATTGTCGGTCTCCCTCTCAACGGTAAACTGTATCCGTGGGTGAACCTGATTGAGATGTGCCAGGAACCTGCTGAGTTCATCCTCCCCATGGCTCCAGATAACAAATGTGTCATCAACATACTGGAACCAGCACCTCGGCTTCAACGGAAAAGATGAAATTGCCCGCTGCTCGAACCTTTCCATATAAAAGTTCGCCACTACAGGACTGACTGGACTCCCCATGGCCACACCATCAATCATTTCAAAGAACTCACCGCCGTACTGAAATTAAGTAGTTTTTAGAACATGCCGGAAAAAGGTTAGCTAAGTGGCCAAGGACATCATCCACGGGCACCATGGTGAACAACGAAACCACGTCAAAGCTGACCATTATGTCTCCAGGCCGCAACGACAACCCACCGAGCCTTTCAAGAAAGTGGGTCGAATCCCTCACATATGACTCCGTACCACCTATATGTGGCCGGAGAAGCTCAGTCAAGTGTTTAGCCAGATGGTAGGTTGGAGACCCTATGGCGCTGACGATGGGTCTGAGCGGGACGTCCGGCTTGTGGATTTTGGGGAGCCCATAAAGCCTAGGTGGAAGGGCTTCCGAACACCGGACGGCTGCCTTCACATCAGGCTCCAAGGAAGACCGCTTAACCAGAAAATCGGTCCTCTTAAGGACCACTGCGGTCGGATCTCTTCGCAGTTTCTTGTAGGTTTCTGGGTCCAGCAGTTCTCCGATCTTCCTTTGGTAGTCATCAGCGTTCATTACAACCGTAGCGCTCCCCTTATCCGCCGGTAATATGATGATAGATTCATCCCGCCTTAATCTTCTTAGTGCCCGCAGCTCACCCACTGGTATGTTGCATCGCGGCGGTTTCGCTCTAGCCAGGATCCTCGAAGCTTCGATCCTAACTTCATCTGCCTGTTCACGCGGCAGCCGCTGCAATCCAGCTTCAACGTTGGCAATGATGTCCTCCACTGGAATCTTCTTAGGGGCCACTGCAAACTTCTCCCCCCTCGCCAGGACAGCAGTTTCGGTGGTGGTAAGCTGGCGGTCCGACAAGTTCACTACTGTCCGGTCCATCTCTAAGCTGCTTCGCTGATGTCCCTGGTTGTTCTCCTCGGGGCTATCTCTCCACTACTTGTTCTCATGGCGCGATCGAACACTCTCGCGAACGGCCTCGGAAGCGATGGAACTTAGGCTATCCACCAGATCCCAGTGGCCAGGTGACAACACAGTGCTTAATTCCAGGTGTAGGCGGAACAACTTCATATTGTTGTCGGCAAGATCTTTCCTGGTCTGGTGGATACATTCGCGTAGCATTGCCTGCTCTGCACGTCGATAAATGCGACTGGCTTGTGGTGTAAATATGTAATTCTTCAATTTCAGAAACCGGGGAATAACACCAGTATCCCGGCATCTTGACAGAAAAGCCAGTGAACAGAGCAGGTGTACCTTCTTTTTTCTCAGCCCCTCGAAACGTCTGATATTTTTTAAAACTTCCTCCCCGTAGAGGCGTCGTAAATTATTCCTCAGGCTTTCACGGCCGGTGTCAGATGAATTGTTCATGATATCCGGGCTGTTTGACCGTGGTCCATGGTTTATAACAAAACCAAACGTTTCCGCAGCTCCACTGGCTGCCATCATCAGTGGTATAAAAATCCTGCATGCCGGGTGTTTACGTACAGGCCCACAGTACAAATGGATATGTCAATAGAATTATACCATAATTTAGTTTTCCCATCCCCATAACCAAACCATTAACATCCCTGGACACCTGAGTGCTTCTAAGGCCGTTTATCTCAAGTTTCCCCTCCTTAATCTTTAACACAACAATTGTCTTCAAGTAATCTTCTGTTTCTGTTATCTTTGTCTGTAAGTCTTGATAAACACTGTCCCTTTCATTGTTGGTGACCGATGCTTCTGATATCAGGAATTAAACAATACTCCAATTAAAAACAACTTATAAAATACTATTTCTGATTTTCTCACGACAAATGTGTTGAATAATACACTAATTTCTTATATGTCATTTCATGACTTCTCCAATGACAAGCCATTGTTCCCATGACCACCACCTGTAGGCCCAAAATCTCAATGGCATTATTACATTATAGTTATCTGTTAACCAAATTATGAGATAACTTTGGTGTATGAACACCCTGTTTTGTACCTGGTTATGAAGATATAACATACACTTCAAGATTTCATAGAAATGTTAGTTAGATATTTGTGGACTTTCACTGTTTATGTGTCATATGGCTAACTGATTGCAGCATAACCTATAATTGGACTTGAAACTTTCAAGGGTATAAAAGGGTAACTTTAAACTTAGTGATATATAGTAAGCAGGACAAACACTAAAAGTGGTAAAACCTCATCTTGGACTAGCTCCAGTGCCATAATTTATTCTTAACATTTTTACCCCAATAATCTGTGGCCATCCTCAGAAGCTAAGAGAGGTGGTTGAAGACCCTTGTTGAGAGATGAAGTCTATCCTTGAACAAGAGATGAAGGTTCTTGTTTAGATGAAGATGTAGGAGTTTTAAATGACATTAAAACAGTACGTTATCATCACGATACTGATGCATGTCTTTCCATATTTGTCTAAACTTCATTTCACACAGCACAAGTATATCTTCAATTATAAGACTAGTGTTTTCTGATACTGTCCATGTTTTTCCTACACACAGTACCTTTCTGTTCAGTTATAGGTAGTACACTAACACTTGTTTTTACTTTTTTGTTGCTACAAAATTAGATTCCACACAAGTACTCCTTGAGGTACCTAAACAAAAGTTCATGGGGTAAGTTGTAAACTATAAGACAGAACCTCCCACTGAATTTTATCAGTGGTTTCAACTGTAAATTATGCAATGTACAGATGAGAGTATACTGACAGCCAAAGGAATTGTTAGTGATTTCTGAGGAAAGAGAAGAAGGGGAGAAGATGAGAGGGAGAAGAGGTTGAAATACTTGGATGACATAATGCAGGGTGTCATATGCAGATGGAATGCAAGTACTAGGTTACTTGTTTACTTCAGCAATTTCTCATAAACACCAAGTGGCTGGTCATAATATGATGGTCAGTAATTCAGTAACAAGTACAAATGTATTTTAAAAATATATATATTTAATAACAATAAACTATAATAAACACTTTCATATTGGTACATTTATGATACACATTTCACTGAGTCCAGTACAATATCTATTTGTAATCAACCCTTTACTTCACCTTCATTGTACAAAAACAACAAAAATGTATTTATACTATCTACAAGCTGTTTACATTTTTTCTAATAACAAGCTAAAAGTCATGAATGAAATATATTAAAACAAAAAATAATACTAATTGCTGCATTTTATAAACAAACCTGAAGACATAATATTTAGTGCAAAGTGGGTCACAAACGCAAAACACTTACATTACACTATACACGTGCACTAACATGACATACCACTGCACTTGCACACATAATAACAAAGAGACATAAGGAAATGTTATTTTAACAACTAACAACTAAATAACTAAAGGACCTAAATTTAAAAATCATGATTGTATATATAGAACACATGACACTAATGTTAAAATTAATCTAATTTAAAATACACGTTTTAAAATTCCTTACAAATTTGTATTTTAAAAATTTTGTACTTTTGAAATATCTGCTGCATAAAATTAACACAAAGACAAAACTTATAGTAAAATATTTTAAATAAAACATTAATTTTTTTATAAAGTTATATAATAACATCATCTGTTATTAATTCTCCACATCCAGCACAGTTTTACGAACTGGAAAACTTGAGCTAAGAAATAAAATTAAGATGAATATTTTCAAGGTCCATTTGTTTGTTTCTTGTGTTTCACAAGAAAATACATTTCTTTAAACATAATGAACTAAAAGTACAATAATACTCTAAGGTGAAGTAATCACAACCTTTCTTCAATCCTTTCAGTGCCAGCACAAAGGATAATTTTATAATTATATAATTTCAGTGCCATTTTAAGATAATCTGCTTAAAATTTTGATACAACAAATTTTCATGTGGCAGGTTTTTTATAAAGTGTTAGTGTCATATTCTTCAGTTGTCTAAGAAATATTTTTTAAGCGTAGTCTATAATTTTTTTGGTGAATACCATATATAGCATGCATCTTCATTGCATACTAGTATATTAATTGCAGTTTATAGTAAAACAAAATGTACAAACTTAGGACTTTTTAGAAAATTTGCTACTATTCCTTTTTATTTCAAACACTTTTTGCTACAGTCCGTTTCTTGAAGTATATATTATATTTAATTTTTATAATAAATTTACCTCAAGATATTTCTTTCCTTATTAGGAACATGTTTCGGATACCATCGTGTACCCATCCTCAGCCTTCCGGATTTTGTGTCTGGTGAAGTACATGTGTGTTGGCTGGTTGTTATTGTGGCTTCCTGTTGGCTTCTGGTACTTTAAATTGGTATTATTGTGTGTGATTGTGGTGTATGTATTAGTATTTTGTGTATTTCGATGTTGAGTGCTTCGAAAATTGTGTCATGTTTTGTATTGATTTGTATTTGTTCAGGTATTAGTTTGTTTTGTGTTTTATGTTTGTATATTTGTAAATTTTCCCAAATGTTCATTATGTTGCCTTTCTGTGGTGTGTTTTATTAGTGTCATGTTGGTTATGTTTGGGAATTCACGTCCAGTGTTTATTGCATGTGTGGCCAAATTAGATTTGTATATTTCTGGTTTTTTGTATGCCTTTAGGTGTTCAAAATAACGTTTTTTCAGTTGTTTTTTTTGTTTGTCCTATGTAACATTTATTGCAATCTTGGCATTCAATTTTGTATATACCATTGGTTGTTGTATTATCTTTGTTGTGTGGGTTATTTAGTTTTTGTAATTATTTTTGTTAGTTTTGTATGCTATTTTAATGTCTGTGTTCCTAAAAAGTTTTGTTAGCTTTGTCATTTTATTATTTATGTATGTGAATGTGGCCCATTTTTTATTGTTATTATTATTTTTGTTTTGTTCATTTTGATTAATTCTCAATTGTTCAGTTTTTATTTTATATTTGATTTTATTTTCTATTTTGTTTACAGTGTTTTTATTATATCCATTTTCACAAGCAATTTGGTATATTACATTTCTTTCTTTGTCTGTTTTCTTGTTTGTTTAGGGGTATTTTGTACATTCTGTTAAATAGTGAATAGAATGCTGCCATTTTATATTTGTGGTGGGTGGTCAGAATGGTTAGGTATAATGATGTTAGTGGAAGTTGGTTTTCTGTATATTGCATATTGTAGGTGGTTATTGTATCTTGTAATGGTCATGTCTAAATAGTTGATTTTGTCGTGATTTTCTTTTTCTTCTGTGAATTGTATTTTTGGATGTATGTTATTGATTTGTTTTAATATGTTATCTGCATTTGTATTTTTGTTACTTGATACATATAGCCCATCATCTACATATCTTATCCAAATGCCATTTGGATCAAAGGATTATATAATATTTTGTATTTTGGTGTCTATATGTTGTAAAAATATTTCTGCTATTATGCTAGATAATGGAGATCCCATTGCCAATCCTTCTTGTTGTTGATAAATTTTGCTATTGAATTCAAAGTAATTTTGTTTTAGTATTAGTTTGAGGCCATTTTTTATTTCAGTTATAGGCTATATTGTGTGTCTTCATTTTGTTCTTTAAGTTTGTTTATTATTATGTCTATTGTTTCATCAACTGGAATGTTGGTGTACATATTTGTGATGTCATATGATGTGAAAAATGTGTTTTCATCTATATTTATTACTTTTAGTTTGTCTATTAATTCGTACGTATTTTTTATGTTGTGATAATTATTTGTTAGATGGTTATTTTTTAGTTTTTGTGCTATTATTTTTGCTATTTTGTATGTAGGTGCTTTTTTGAAGTTGTTTAATGGTCGTTTTGGGTTGTTTAATTTGTGTATTTTTTTATATAAACACTTTAAAATCAACACTTGTTCACAGTAATTTACATCTCCTTATGTGATGTTGAACATGATTCTAAGCATATTTTTCTACACCTTGCTTTGTGTCAGACTGAAAAATTGGGAAATTTATTTTGTTAAGAATTTATTTTATTTATTTTTTAATTTGTTGCAAGATGATGTAATCACCCCGGCACTCTACATTATTTCTACTTATATGTTCTAGCACTATGTGTATATTACTTTGGAAAATACCTGGAACTGAAAGAGTTAAACCTAAAACTGAACAAAACTTTGCCTTGAGTAACTACATACAAGGCACACACTAACTCTGCAATCTTGTGAATTCTAAAAATGTTTATTATTTTTTACTACCAATCACTGTATAATTCTACTGAATATAACTTGTATCATAAAAACAATTTTTTAACTAGTTAGGGCTGTTAACACAAGTCTATTTTGTTTCCTGACACACCACTTCACACATACATTCTTACAGGCTATGCTATTTAATATTACATTAAATAAGTATGTTTGTACATAAAAAAACTTGTTTACACAGTACATACATCAGTTGTCTGAACTAAGGACATAACCAAATATGTCATCTGTTACACTTATTCCACATTATTCACTCACTTAATTATATACATACAGACATACTCATTCACAAATATGATAAACAGTAAAACATTACATGATAATACTAACTGGGTAATACTGAGCGTGTTTCTTATAGGTGGGTATTATTAAACTTACCCCAAATCGATTATATTAAAATATTTATTGTGACATAATATCACATGTTACACATTTAATGTCTTCAACGGTGCATTCAACAAATGTATAGAACAATGTAAAACATTAACAATTCTTTCAAAACATAATTTTCAAACTAGGCTGTCAATGTACTTACCAGTTCAGATCCCTTAGATAACTAACAGAATTCTTTTTTACTAGAAAAAATGTTATTAAAATGTTACTAGTGTTCTTAGTCTTTTTAATGAAAATAATAAAAAATGTCTTTGTATAATACATTGTCCTTAGCAATTATGTTATTAATAACATTGTCCTTAGCAGTTATGTTATTAATTAACATAACAAGGCTGGTTGTACTTAAACCTAGTCTAATTACTAACCATTTAGCATAAGGCCTATAAAAATAAACATACCAACAAAGTACTATTTTTCAAAATAAAGGAAAGAAATAAAGCAGATGAAATGTTAAAGTTACTTCCCACTAGAAACACAAGTTAAACTGCAGCAGTATAATACTCAAAATAAAGAAACTGTATGGTAAGTTCATGTTCTGACTTACTGACAGAAAAATGGATACAGAGTAAGACTTCAAGGGTGATAATGTGAACTTGCCAGTCCCCCAAAAGTACTGGAGAGGATGGGAAAACCCCTTTGGGTCCCATACCTTGAAGAAGGGAAACTTCCAACCGCACCTTCACATAGTGGGGGATAGGCGCCTTATGGTAGTGAACGCAGCTCTGGAGACTGAGTACCAGTTGGCATAAGCTGTCCTCCTCTACCAAGTGCCAATGCCCTCCTAGGAGGGCGGATGAGCGGGTAGCAGTACAAGACACTCTCTTGTCCTTGGAATGGGAAACTGTTCCAAAAGACGGATGAAGCAGAAGGCCAATGGCATGAAATAGTGTACACCTAGCAGGATCCGCACCTAGTATGGAGGTGGAAGAGCTTCAAGTAGGCCAACAACTGCACACATGGGCTGAGATAAATAGCCTACTGCGACCGGCCAGAGACCGTTCATTAGCCAAGGTGAAGGCAAGTCTCTAGGGTAAGAACAGCCCAAAATCAAAGTTCCTGCCCCTCCAGGTTGGGGACGGGGTTTAAGGTTGACAGCCCTGTCCTGGAAAATGGTATTGTTGTGAAATCAAAAGAAGAAATAGCCAGATGGATCTTTGGGAAGAGACATAGCAAACGTAAAAAGGACTTGAGAATTGGATCATAAAATGTTTTGTCAATGTACCAGCCTGGATCCCTAAAAATGCTCCTGGAACAGGTAGTATAGATAGGGAATATTAGTATTCAGGAGTGTTTGAGTTGACGATATCAGAAAAGTTGATCATCCTAATTAAGGCCACAATGAAGAACACTCAATGTCAGGTAAAAATCCAGAATAGGTTATCTGACCTTGTTCACACGAGTAAAGGAGTCAGACAAGGAGATTCTTTAGCTTGCCTTCTTTTTAATATATCTTTAGAGAAAGTCATTAGAGATGCAGGCATTAACACAGGAGGAAACGTCTTTTATACGTCAGTTTAAATTCTGGCTTATGCAGATGACATTGACATTATAGAAAGAACAAAAACAGCTATGATGGAAGCGTTTGTGAAATTGGAGAAAGCTGTAACAAAGATACATCTGCAGATCAATCAGGGAAAAACAAAGTATATGACAGTGACAAGAAAAGACTGTTGTGTGGGCCCTAAAATTTACAAAATAGGATCTTATAAATTTGAGATAGTACATTGTTTTACCTACCTCAGCTGGGAAGTTAAATGTAAAAATATTAGTGTAGAAATCCAAAACCGTATTTTGTCTGCAAATAGGTGTGTGCAGGTCCTCATAAAACATCTAAAGTCTCAGTTAATACAAAGGAAGACCAAGGTAGGTATTGATGTATAAGGTTCTAGTGTGCCCAGGTAGTGACTTATGCATCAGAGACATGGATGCTACCTAGATCAGATGACAGGCAACTAAATATATTTGAATGGAGGATGCTCAGCTAAATTTTTGGTCCAGTGGAAGAAGAGGGAGGCTTGAGAAAAATATATAATTTAGAGCTCTATAATTTGTATGATGAACCTGCTGTGGTCACATTTATTAAATTAAAAAGATTAGAATGGGCTGGACACATTATACATGCTTGTGAAAGCAGAATTATTAAAAAGATATTTAATGCAAAGCTGGAAGGTAAAAGGAATTTGGAAGGCAAAAACTGAGATGGAGGGACGGGGTGAGTCAGGACATCAGTACTCTTGGAATTAGAAACTGGAAGAATATGATTATGAATAGAGAAGAATGGCGAAATCTTCTGAAGAAGGCCAGGGCCCACAAGGGCTGTTGAGCCAGTGATGATGATGATGAACTTGTCACAGATCATCAGTTGTGGAGGGCACTGTATAGAAACGACATATAGCTTTACTGATGCCATTATATTGGTATTTGGCATCAAATAAAAGCCATATGAAAAAGTTAGACGAATGGGACGAGGGTTTTTGAGGGGTATCATGGCACTGAACACCTAATCACTGGATCTGACCCCATGTAACTTTTTCTTTCTCCAAAGATTAAAAAAATATCTGAAAGAACATATTTTGATGACATCAAGAACAACACAGTATCAGCTCTACAGGTGGCACATCTCTTTATGCTTCTAAAACCATACCTTTGATGAGGACCAGTGATTTCAGCAATAAGCAGGCTATGTCTAAAATGCAATCAATGCATGTCAAATTGGGAACATCACTCTAAGCCACATGGACCACATTATAAGTTTCTCTTAAAAAAGTAGCAAACAGATATAAACTAGTCATGTAATTCAGAGTTATGATGTTGACATCTCTTTTTTTCATGTATTATTACTTTTCTTTACATCCTTATTAACAGCTGGGCACTCACATAGTATGCGTCAGTGATAAGAAGCACAATTTGATAATGCTACAGAATCCTTTATAAACAGCTTAGCTCAGTGACAATAATGTGCATTAATCTATAGCTGGTATATGGATTATCTAAACTACATAACCTGCAATTTTCTATGAAATCTGGTTGGTACAACTCTTATACCCTAAGAATTGAATTTCTCATTGTGTTGAGCAGTCCACAAAACTATTATATTAGAGAAACAGTGTTCATAGTCATAAACATTTTGTTTTATTGGAGATTTGTGTGGTTTTCCTCTTGTATAATAATATACTGATTCCTAAGGTATATTTTACTTGTTTTCAAATATTAATTATTTCAATATAACCAATTCTACAAGTAACAATGGATGGTTTATGCTTTGCAAAATACTAGTTTGAAGATAATGAGCTTATTATAAATCTACAACTGGTTGCCTATATCATACCACTAGTCACATTCAAACTCATGCCATGTACAATTTACAGGGCTTCATTGTTCCAAGTTCCATATCTGCCATTTTAAATTACTAGCTTTTCAAAACAAGAGTTCTATTCTCTTTATTATTTAATGCTGTTTCTGTTTTTGAGCTCTGTATACACAGCAGTTTAGTTTTATTTTACTTTCGTTTATAAAGAAAAGTGTAAATATTTAAAAATTGGTAACATGCATTCTACACCTGTACCTTAATAATCAATCTTTAGTAATTCTAAGGTTTGTATTGGGGCACCAAATTCGCCAAACCACACACCATTAACCTAGAAACAGGCCTGACAACAAGGTACACAGAAAATTTATCACAGCATATTCACAAACTCCATTTTAAGAGTTCATAGTTCAGGAAGTAGGAGAATGGCTAATATGAAATATGTTAACAGGAAATAAAATATTATGATATTAAAAGAAACAATTGTTAATAAACACACATTACCAGTGGAAACCATTAAGAGAACTAGTCACAACAATGCTGGAAAAGAGCACAGAGAAGGATGAATATAACTGTGTGTGTGTGTGGGGGGGGGGGGGGAGAGAGAGAGCAAGAGAGAGAGACCTGCCTGCCTCATTAACTACATAATAGTAACAATAACCCTGCCACCACTCTTGGTATAAACTTACTACATAACAACAGAGGAAACTATGTTGGTGGACTTCAGTACCGTCATTATTAAGACTGTTCTATAAAAAAGAAAATATAGAGTTTGATGCTCCATTTTCAAGACACACAGCTGAAATAAAGACGTGAATACATTCATAAAAGCTGTAGAGCCCATTGTAAAAGCAGTATTTCTGGTACTTTAATGTATTGCTCATATATTTAAATCTGTGTAGCTAACACATTTTAAAATATTTTCTATTAACTGCCACCATATATTGCAGTTACGCATAATACTGAAATCCAAGCATGTCTCCTTCATCCCATTTTTAGCAACATAGTACACCATTTATGTAGTACAAATACAGTATAATATAATGGTCTGTGGGATTTTACGTGGGCCAACAACAACAATAAAATAATAGTGAAAGAGTTATTTTATTCCCATCATTTCCTAGAGTATTTCACTGATTGGAAGTATACACAAGGACTGGACAATATTGAAAGGGAAATCAGAAAATGTTGATATCTATCTCAACATGCAAACTCAATACATTCGAAGGGGTCACTACCACTACAGTCCCATACATACCACTTCATTCAAAAATGTAAATTAGCCACCATACTCCCTTACATTCAGTCACCACCACCAACTACTCTTATTTTCACACATGAAATCTGGCTGGACCACAACACTTGAGTATGGAGGTTCTATTTAATGTCCAGGCACATGGTAGATATCATATGTGCACTATAAGGAAACTGAAAATTACACTTTTTCCTATGGATTCTTCATTAGGAAAATGAAAATTATACATTTCCCACACATTTCTATAAGAAAAAATATGCTCAATACATATTAGAAAAAACCATTATGCTTGTTCCCTCACAGCCCCTTCACTAGATGTATACATTTTCTCGTGCAATTCAAGCACTATACGAAACAAGCAAGTGCATATTTCAGTAGAAAATATTAAACACATGTACACACTACACTTATTATATCTGCATTTATTACAAATAGTATAACTATTTTATATATATATATATATATATATATATATATATATATATTCTATTTTGTTGGCTGAAAATATTATACAGTCGTTTTTTATATTATTTACAAAAACTTGATTATATTTATAAAATAAAAATACAATCTATATAAAATAACTAAAATAATAGAAAAACCTTCAATGTACAATAAACATTATAAAAAGGAAAATACTCTTTCCATACTGTATGCTACATTTATAGTCTTAGAAAAATGATATCTGTATTATCACTTTTTAAAACTAGAGACAAAAATAACTGTAGTAAGTACTGACACATAAAGACAAACATATTTGAACATAATCAAACAGTACATCAAACAGTAACATGTTTATCTCTCTCACACACACACGCACACACATTATTTACATTATACATAAGCTACTCTATCACACACAAGCTAGTTGTTTGATATTTTAGGTTCACAATCATAGGCCACATTAGCCAATTCATGAACAAAGTTTATTTACAATACTGAACCTACATATTGTTAAATCAGTGTCTCATATGACGCTTACTTCTGAAAATACTTTGACAAAAAGATAAATATTATAAAACCATACTGAATTCACTGATCAGTGAATACTTGCATGCAATATACAACTTTTACAAAAAATATTATAACTGGTGTGTAGTGTGCTAACCACTAAACAGTTAATATTGTTATTATTTCTTTTATGAATTTGCTAACTGCTATAATTTTTATTGTTTGACTAAGCTTTTCGAAAAGCTTAGTCGAACAATAAAAATTATAGCAGTTAGCAAATTCATAAAAGAAATAGTAAGGATGGCTGCTAATTTAAACAATATGAAGAATAATATTGTTATGTTTAAATTTTTATATTATTCACAATATATCAGTGGCGGCTGGTGACAAGGTTGCAAGCTTGCACAATCCCCAGAAAAAAGTTGCTTCTTAATGATATGTATTATTTATAAAATACATAATGTTTAAAACTTTTCAAACCACTGTATTTTTATAAAAAATTATAGGCCTACAGTTTTTGTAAAACACTTCTGCATGGTAAATTGTAACCAACCCAGTTGTTAACCATAAGCTACGCACTGCTGGCGAGGTTTGGCAGCCAAACAGGCTTTCAATTTGACTAACCATTGTGTGCTTTTAACTGTCAATGGGATAGGACAATAACATGGCAACAAAAATCTTTATCTGGTTTGCAGTAGTTATGGTAGGTGCACGGTGGGCTGGTGTTTCCGGTAGGTGCACTGTATATGATCATTCCCCAGTGACACATGCAGCATGTTTTAATTCCTGTCATTTGTCTTCACTGATGCCGCTCATGCCCACACCTACTGTGTTCTTTGCACGAGTGTAAATTCTGTGAATCTTTGGTGTTAACATTGTAAAAATGATTTTTAAATATTGTTACAACATTTAACATTTAAGAATTTTTAAAATTCTTAATTTATTTACATTTTTAAATTTATTTAACTAATATATTTTTATATAAGTATAAAAACTGTGTATTCTAAAAATATCTTGCCTTACCAATATCTGAGTTTTACGCTCTATGTTAACATAATGGGGAATATAAAATGTGACAGTTATCCTACATTCATGAAAACTTGCAACCCACCAGCTGCCACTGTAATATACTAACTTCTTAACTAGCAATTCTCAAACATTTTGACATTCCAAACTCATACCACATCCCAGAACACTTTTATAGTCTAATTTGTATTGTTATAACGGAGTCTATCAGAAACTAAATAGTTAACTGGAGCAGTCTACAATCTGTAATTCACACCTAAGAAAACTGCATGTACTGAAATTATTTTTGCTTGCAGTATTTCAGTTTTAATATTGTTACTTCAAAATTTTGTGGCATCTCTAGGTGCCACAACATACTCTTTGGAAACCACTGCTCTAGACAGCCAACCACTTCCAACTAGCACTTTCATTTAGAATACCATCACTTAATCAGTCTAGTGATAATTTCATATGGACACCAGCTCTTCCGTGCAATAAAAACTTTCAGAATTTGCTTTCCATGGCATGTCCACATATCAAATATTGTATTATGTACTTTGCTGACAACATAATGATATAATTTTTTGAAAAAATGTTACCTTTACTAGTGGATCACTTATTAGCTTACCTTTACTAGTAGTTACCTTCACTTTAATTTGTTTCAACTTAATCAGAGTAAACTCTGATGAAGCCTAATCAAAACAAAAGGTAGTGCTGCCAAAGGTTTAAGTTCTTTAAAATGTTACTAAATTTTACAATGGCAATCTAAAAATTGAGTGTCCATAATCAGAAATATATATTAAATAGTAAATGAATATTTGTTTATGTCTGCTTGGTGAGTAAAGACATTCCATCAGAATTCTGTTGTAAAGAGTAAAGACATTCTGTTATATACAGAATATACATTCTGTTATATACATAATATACATAATGTTATATACATTCTGTTATAACATCAGTGCTTCATTTCACTGATGTTAAGCAAATGTAAATATAATTTTCACATTTTTTACCAGTTCAGGAAATGATTACTCTGTAACTGGGTGACTGTATATAACAGAAAGCACTGGGCACACTTGTTTCACTGCTTAGTGATTGTTATATGAATTGAAATTTAATTCAGATTAGCAGACACTATACAACACAAATTTCCAGAGCAACAACACTTTGGGGAGAGCTGGCTGAACTTGTTAAACTGCACGAGTTATTACTGACACTCATAAAACCACTTATGATGTGCAGTGGAAACCGATATCTGCAAACTTGAAACTTATATGTGAACAGCAAGCAATAGTGTTCCTCAATGCAAAATATGACTGAGAATATGAAAACACTGTATTCGGTGTTAGACAAATGGTATGTTTTTGATGATCAGCAGTATACTAGTGAATTTAAATATAAAGGACAAGTCGAGAGAAACAAGAAAGAGACTCAGGAAATTTATTTAAAAAAAGGCAAAAAAATTCTTTATAATTGATTGGTAAACAGATTCAGGAAGGTGTAATAATCCAATCTTACTGAAAGCTCAGAGCCTGGAACAACAGTTGATAAGAATCAGCAAAGGAAGTAACAGAAATTGAGAAAATTGAAGAAGAGTACACCGACTATAATTAAGACAGTGCGTATCCTTATATGCACACTGTTAAAAATTATAAACTCTTGGATTTCATTGTCCATAACATGTCCGTTACTTAACTAATTATAATTAATTCACTACGACTCGGAACACAAAACTTTTTATGGGTAAAAACGTAAAAGTTTTACCTTATAACCTGAACCGGTTTTCACTTTTAAAAAGCTTCTTCAGAGGTTGCCGCTGGTAGCACTGTCCTACTTGTTGTTGGCGACGGAATCGATTTTCAAAAGATTGATGTTGTGTGTGTGGGGTGTGATATGTTCGAATAATGCGTGTGATTTGAATTGTGTCTGTTTGTGTAGGATGTCATTTTTATTTGTTTTCGTGTGTTTGTATATTTCCAATTGTTCTAGAGTGTCTAGTTTTCGGCCTTTTGTGTGTGCGTGTAGAATGTTCATATTATTGTCGATGCTTTTGTATGTGTGGTTTGCTTCAATGAGGTGGTTTGCAAAGGTGGATTCTGTAGTGGAGTGGAGTGCCTTTGTGTGTTCAATGTATCGTTGTTTGAAGCTACGTCCTATCTGGCCTATGTAGAATTTGTTGCAATCTGAGCAATTTAGTTTGTAAACACCAGGTAGATCGAATTTGTTTTGTGCTTTGTGTGTGTGTTTTGTTAGTAGTTTTGTAAGCAATTCTGTATCCTGCTTTTTTGAATTTTTGGGCTACTTTTTCAGTTTGTTTGTTGATATGTATGTCAGTGTTATGAATTTGTTGTTTTCTGTCTATGTCTGTTGTTTGTTTTGTGTAGGAGTGTGTCGATTATTATTCTGTCGCGTCCGTTGGATTCTGCTAGATATTTTATCATGTTTAGTTCGTCTTTGTAGTCTTTTTCATCTAGGGGGATGTTGTTAAGTCTATGTATCATGGTTCTGAAGGCAGCTAGTTTGTGTTGTATTGGGTGATTGGAGGTGTTGTGTATTAGTGTGTCAGTTGTAGTCGGTTTTCTGTATATACTGAATTTGTGCCTGTGTTCAAGTTTTGTGATGGAGAGTTTTAAGAAGTTTATGCTATTGTTGTGTTCATATTTGGCAGTAAAGGTCATGTTTTTATCTATTTTGTTTATGTGCGTTAGTAACTACACATTGTCTTTGGTTTCCCCTGTATAGTATTAGAATGTCATCAACGTATCTGTGCCAATATAGTATTTTATGTAAGTATTTATTTTATGTGTACTCACTAGCAGAATCTAACGGATACGACAGAACAATAATCAACACTGCTACACAAAACACAAAACAAACAACAGACAAAGACAGAAAACAACAAATTCATAACACTGACATACATATCAACAAACAAACTGAAAAAGTAGCCCACAAATTCAAAAAAGCAGGATACAGAATCACTTACAAAACTACTAACAAAACAGAACACACACTATCAAAACATACACACAAAGCACAAAACAAATTCGATCTACCTGGTGTTTACAAACTAAATTGCTCAGATTTCAACAAATTCTACATAGGCCAGACAGGACGTAGCTTCAACCAAAGATACATTGAACGCACAAAGACACTCCACTCCACTACAGAATCCACCTTTGCAAACCACCTCTTTGAAGCAAACCACACATGCAAAAACATTGACAATAACATGAACATTCTACACGTACACACAAAAGGCCGAAAACTAGACACTCTAGAACAATTGGAAATATACACACGAAAACAAATAAAAACAACATCCTAAACGAACAGACACAATTCAAAGCACACGCATTATTCAAACATATCACACCCCACACACACAACATCGATCTTTTGAAAATCGATTCCGTCGCCAACAACAAGTCGGACAGTGCTACCAGCAGCAACCTCTGAAGAAGCTTTTTAAAAGTGAAAACCAGTTCAGGTTATAAGGTAAAACTTTTACGTTTTTACCCATAAAAAGTTTTGTGTTCCGAGTCGTAGTGAAATAATTATATTTAAATTATAAACAGTCAGGAAACTAGTTATAACTCATAAGTTGACATATTGTTAAATAATGCTGTAATTTATAGTTTGCAAAATGATGTATACTACTGGAAAAAAGTTCCCTATATATATTTCTATGAATACATTGAAACTCATACATTTGACAGAATTTACATTACATGAGGGTACAGGTTTAGTGACCACAGAAATATCCATTCAGCATTAACCCTACATTTCAAGACAAATCTGGCAAATATAACAAACAGTACATCCTGGCACCTAAAATCACTTGACTGACATCTGTGATAAAAGTTTTACAGGCTTGTCACCTGTTGGCCCGTAAATGGCTATCCAACAACAAGAAATCTGAATTGTTCTTAAGATTTTATATGACATGATTATGAGATAGTTAAAATTTGTTTTTATCATGTAGTCAATGCAAAAATACAGTAATTTACATAATACATGCAATTTAATCTTTTATACAGTAAATGTTAAGAAGAAATGAATAATGGGCATTTTCTGCAAATATGCACACTTCAAAAAAATCTTTAAAGCATACAATCACAGTGATACATACATAACGTTGATTAACAATATAAATAATTAGTTAAATATTTATAATAATTTGTTTAATCATTATTATTACAATTATTTATGAAATTTGTAAATGTTACCAAAAAATTATATTATGAATGTAAACAACACAACCAGCACTTAAACTGACTATACATGAACTTAAAGATTAACATATGACACTGATTTTAACATTATGTTTTAAATTAACAAAATAACATTATTCTTCCTGTAATTTGGCTAAGTGGTAACATAAGAAAATAATCTTAGCATATAAAATACTAAGTATGTAACTAAAAATTTAGATGACGAGGTAACAGGCAAATGTAGTTGTGCACTGGCATTGCAAGGAAACCGGCCAATGTGATTCCCATCGCATCTGCTAGTGATGTGATTGCCATAGAAAATTCACGTTTTTCTGGTGCAATCTATAACAAATCAGTAAGTTTTTATATCCACACTACCATCAATAACATTTGGTGTAACATTAAAAAAAGCTCAAATTTTCTGAATACACACCAACTTGTGCATAGAGAGTAGTACTGAATGTGCCTAGTTAGTTGTTAACAACAAACTGCCATTAGCTACACTTCCCTTTGGGTATATGTGCTGGAATGAGCATACGCAGTAGTATACACCCACCCAGTAATTATCAGTGATAATGTCAATAAAACATCTTAAAAAACAATGCATATATATGATATTTTCTTGCACAATTTGTAAAAACTTTAGACAAGCAGTGGTATGATTGGTTTTGTATTTCAAAGAGGGCATAATGTTGGTCAAACTAAGACAGAAATGTCAGAAGAGTCTATGCTGCAATTCATGGAACTGTCCATTGTTTAACTGTCTGAAAAGTCGCTGACAAAGTGAGCATCAACCCAGGAGCTTGCCATCAAATTTTGACTGAAAAACTTTTGCTACATCACATATATGCTGAGTTTATTGAAGGGAATAGTATGCTAAAATCTGTCAAGATCTGTATCCCAATGGAAATGGCAATGAAAACTTGGAACAAAATTGAATTTCTCTGTAAAGTTTTAAACAAGTTTGCATCTAAATTTTATACACACTTTGTTCTTCAAGTCATCATCATCACTTTGTACGAAATCCACACAGCATTTGCATCCTCTCTTTCCAGCAGATATAACTCAAAGGTTAGTGCTCAAAGCAGAATGCAGTAAATGATAGTTTGTTGGCAGAACAGTCACTAAGCATGTGCAGTATATTTTATGTATTGCTTCGCATGGTATTTTATGTATGTAAGGCATGGTATTTAAACTCTGACCATGTCTTACATTTATTAACCACTGACCATGCCTCACATTTACTAACCAATTATAGAAATGAATAAATATATTCAATTTATTAAAAAAAAATACCTTTACTGAGATCTTATGGAATGTATTCACATACGCTGCACCTCCCAATAGACCTTCCCATAAAACTGCGGCAAACACAATGTAAATATTCGGTGACAGTGAATAAAGAGATTCAACAGTGAAGAGAATAACATTTATACCCTGTAACAAATAAAATGATTACTGTAAGGAGAAGATACAAATACAGTTCTGGTTGCAATATAACAGGTATTTGTTACGAAGGGGGTGGGATATTTCAACAAAACCTTACGTTTCACCAGATAAAACGTACGTTAAATATTTAAATATGAGTACATACAGATTAACTTTACAATAGATACTGATTTACATGCAATTCTAATTGTTTACATGCCGCACAGGAATGTGAAGTTTAGTTGTGATTCATACTAAATGCTACAATTTTCAATTTATATATGTAAAGAAAACTTAAGGAATATTTTCATAGAATAAAATTAGTCATAGAGAAAAACAGCAATTTTTTAAATTAATAATTCAATCAGATGGGAATCACTGACTACAATGGAATGCAATTCATGCTAGCTTGGGAATCAGAGGATGGAGAGGAAGGGCAGAGAACAAGAAGTATGGAGGAGTATTGTTGAGGATGATAAAGCCTACCAAAGGCTGTAATGACAGATAATAATAAGAAGAAGATAATTCAGTCACAACTCAACAAAAAACTGTAATGTTAAAAGTTTCAATATAATAAAATTTAATAAAATCAATATTCAAGCAAAATAAAAAACACACATGGCATGGTTTAACAACAGTAACTTTGACACCATCATGAATCCCTGGGTTTAATTACATGAATCGAAGACATGTTTGCATTCAGCATCCCAGTTTTAAAATAATGTTTCCATATTCCCCTTTCACAAATTTTAACTTTATTATACTTCAAATACAGATATAAAGTACTAAATACCACTTATTAAGATGTGTTAATGACCAAAACAACATGTATCGTCAATATGTAAGATGGTGGGTAAGCAAAGCAATGCCTGACAACTGACTGTATTGCTTGTCCAAATGGTCAGCTGAGCCAGTGTCTGTATCTGCTACACCAGTGTGTGAGTGCATGGTGTTATGGGACCAGTACTTTTAATCACTGTCAGTACAGTACTTTTAGTGTCAGTACAGTATACTGAGCACAAACTAGCTTAAATGTTTTCTGACTCATTGTGCTAAATAACATAAGAAGGAAGATATGAACTACAAAACAATAGACCTACTTTCGATCATCATTGTACACGGCTTGCAATGTATCATTATGTACATACCAGTTTGTCAATGAGGATACACAATAATGCACAGAAGAAATATTATAAAACAATGTCTTAATAAACTTGTAAAGCATCAGTCAATAAATCAATTAAAAATAACCATTTCAAATGTTATGAAACACTGAACAGGAAAAACAAAATTTTTTAAAACACTGTACAAAAAAATTTGTGGAAGTTAAAATAGGAGCCCCACTGAAGCATTTTTCTTTTTTCCAATCATGAACAACTGAACAATTTTATTCTACTGCATATGAATACTAAATCGTATGCAACTACATATGAGTCAGACTACCTCTTGAGGAAATACCCAAATTGCTGTATTTACTGTTAACTTCCCCTACAACAGGTTGTGGCAAAAGAAGCCTCAGCATTACGAAAAAGAGCTAAAACTCAATGAAAAATTGTACCAAAATAATGACGTTGGTACATATTCAGTTAAATAGTCATCCAGAGTTGCAAACTTGCAGCACACAAGTTAGATGAACACACAACTGGGAGAAGTAGAGAGGCCAAAATATCCAATCCATAGTCATGTATTAATTTGAAGTCTCTAATTACTCATTATAAGTCATTACAAGTGTTATTCATAAGTGTCATCGTGTTCATTATAAGTAAGTCAGGAGGAGTACGATGGTACCCCTACCATTGAAGATTGTCAACAAGCGTGAAGAGTAAAAAGTGACTGAAAATACATAAGTTACAATTGTGAATGTTCTATACATATGTTATCATAACGTGTACTGTGTTTTACCTACAATCAAGACTAATTTTAGTGCAACTTTATACATACATACCTGAAATACTGAAAGTACCCATATAGCATTTATTTGTATGATGTTTATTGAAGACCGTGAAATAAACACGCCAATCTGATATAGCACTTGGTACCATCTATATTGTTCCGCATGTGTTACCCAGATGTGATCAAAGTATATAAGTTCAAACTAAACAGACAACAACCAACAGAATTTTAATACACAATTTATTTTTTAAAACCTAATGGAAATGTTAAAAATTATACAGTTTACTGTTTACAAAATATCATATACTAGGTTAGTATTTACTTAGCATACTACTACTAAGGTTTAGGTTAAGGTTAGGTTAGGTTTAGTATTATACTACAGTAGGGAGTAAAAATCCAAACTAATCATGTCTAGAGAGGGTTAAAATTGTTGAATTGTTCAGATTTTTTAACATAACAAACATTCAACAGTAACAGTAAAAATAAAAGAAAAGTGAATTGTACAATGATGAAATGATAAGTATGTATTTTTGATGTAAATGAATTTTACTTAGGTATGTATTTTGTTATTTGGTATCCAAAACATAAACACTGAGCACTGTTATTTACAGTTTTATCAGCTTTTTTTACAGATAAAAAAAGCTTTTGAAAAATCCCTCTTCACTTCTAAATCCATATGATTATTTGTGAACAGATTCCTTTTATTATGAGAAGCTTGTGAATCAGCACCACTCTTATTTTCACTTCTGACATACAGCTGATATTATTTTTTACACTAATACTTGCCAAATAAACAATACTATTTCAATTTCTTGATTATTCAATTTATTATAATTCACTATTAAAAACGCCTACCCTACAGTGACCCAGTGTGACTACTTTTGCAAACAAAACACCTAAGCTTCGTACATTCGGCAGTAGACTCAAAAACTGTATATTCATAGAAAGGCAGTATCAGGAAGCATAGACACAACATACTGTGTATAAATCTGTTGTTTTAGGTATAAAACAGATAACTATACTATATCCAAACGCCTGAAATTCTTCCCTATACAACAAGTTTTTACTCTACATAACCATTTATTTATAATGGATGCTTACAGATGTTTAATTAAGCATATTAAACACATTCATTAAACATATAGCACTTTTTAATTCGAAACCAAAACAAAGGTTTGCAGTGGGTGCAAGGAAAATTCTTATTAATATAGCAAACACATAAAATAAAACATTAAATACAGTAAATAGGCTGAATGCAGCAATGAGCTGCTAAATGAAACTGAGGTCACTTGTGTGTTAAGTGCATTGAGTGATTCCAATTATTAGTATTAATAACACAACCTGTTACAGCTATTTGTCACAAATATGGCAATACTGTTTACATTTGTCATTTTATTATTTAAGTCACATAACAAGGATGTTTAGTAGTGTTTTAGTCTGTCTACACATGTCAATATACTGTATATATAAGGCACTTCTTAGTTAAATATCACTATAATATTGACGACTCGGAACACAAAGTTTTTTATAAGTAAAAACGTAAAGTTTTACCTTACAGCCTAAACCGGCTTTCACCTATAGAAGGCTTCATCAGAGGCTGATCTGATGAAGCCTTCTATAGGTGAAAGCCGGTTTAGGCTGTAAGGTAAAACTTTACGTTTTTACTTATAAAAAACTTTGTGTTCCGAGTCGTCAATATTATAGTGATATTTAGTTAAGTAACGGACACGTCATGGACAACAAAATCCAAGCACTTCTTAGTGTAAATGATAATTTAAAATGAATGGTGTCAAAATCCATATTCCTTTACCATAAAAGAGAAATACAATTTTTTAGGGAAGAAACAAAATTGTGCCACAACCAGGCATAAATATTAAATTTTGCAATTGTGTGTTAGAAACTGTAGAAAGAAAATGAAACCTCTTGACCAGCAATACAGTAGAAGGGTATTTTTGAACAGAAAATGTTTTTCATAATCACAACAAAGGAAATCAAACTTAGTCAGAATACTCCTTTCTACATCAACTATTTCAAAAATGTTATTCAAAAAAAATATATGTGTATAAAGTAAGGCACACTACAGGTTACATGAGTAGACGATCAAAGTGTATGTAACCTTTTTAGACATGCAGTGAATATTCTAAAAAATCAGAAAGTCAGCTGCCATAAGGCACCGCCTGTTTGATTGATTTTCAGTAATAAATCACTCCACAGCTATTGCTAATTTCTTGTCATCAATCTGGACAAGAAATTATCCAGCTATGTATTGTTGATTTCATTACTGACTTCTGATCTAGACACTGCAAAAACAGCATACACATGCTTGCTGGGGCACATTCCGAGTTCACAAGAAATAATAATTTAAATTTCAAGTAATCACTGATGAAGCTGCTTTAAAACTTGAATAAATTTAACACTAAAATAACAAACTCTAGAATTTTCTTGAAACCACTATTTTATAAAACTGAATGTGTAGAAAATACTCACATTATTCATAATAATATCAAATAATACTGATAATTCATGTCATAACTATTCAACAGGCCAAGGTTAAGAACAAACCAAGCCTTTTACAACACTAACCATTATAATCAATGTCCTTGTGTCCCCAGTACAATATTATTAGTTACAGTTTTAAGTGCGATAATCATACTATTCTTCCTACAGACCAAAAAATGTATTATTAATTATTAGTATAATTCTGTATTAAATATGAATTTATATTATTTTTATTAGAAACATAATAAAAATATTATATACCGGTTATCTGAAATAGTTTTGGTTCTTTTGTTTTCATACTTCTTTTAACACATGTAACTTACCAATCCTTGATTGATGAAATACTCGAACAGGTATACAAGTCCAACAGGAATCATATATGAGAACAGCGGTGGTATTGATTTGAGTTTCATCGCAAATGTATCTCTAGTTGTAGTTAATGGGACATCATCAGCTACAGTTGTGTTTATAGTTGTCGATGAAATCTGTGATGCTACATTGGGCTCATGCTCATCCTCTCCTCTCTCATCATCCTGGTGTACTTTAAATGTTGGATGCTTCAAAAGTAACCAAAACCTGAAAAATGTACAATAGATAAATCTCAATACTAGTTATATGAGCTTGAACAAGATTATAGGTTGCAAGCATTTTTTACTATACTTACACTAAAGCCATGGTCACTGGTATAACCAAAAGAACATACAGTGTCATCGAAGGTGAGAGCCCAATTGAAGTAAGAGCAGCATATGACAAAGAACCGAAAAAGCCAGCCCCACCTGTACCAGAAGACCATGTCGAAATCACATTCCTGAAAACAATTATACCATATATAAAATCTCACACACTGATAAAAATAACATCCCACTTTTTAATGTGGGATTGTTTTCAGATTGTTTTTATAACCAATATTACATCTGAAAACACAACTCTGTTAAAATCATACAAGTTAACTGGGTAAAAAAATGTGTTGTACTTTCTGTAACAACACTAATTACAAACAAAATGAGTTGTAGAAAGACAAAATAAATCTAAAAACCACACAGCAGAGATTTCCAGACACAGACAGATGTGGAAGCGTGTAATATAATTACAGTAAAGCACCAATTATCCATATAAGGTTTAACCATGCATTCATAATATTTATGACTGTAAAAATAGTTTTGTATTTGTGGGTGGCTGTCAATGGTGGTCAGAGTTCTGAGACAGTTTATGCACTGGACTCATATGCACTCATAACAAAGGAATAAATACCTTTTTCTTTGTCACGTAGTAGTTCATATGTTTTCGGATATAGGCATCCCATGCTTCCCTTTTGGTCAATGACCAAAAATATTTTTCTACTAAAATAGACCACAGCACCCTGTGGCCCTGGATTGCTCTCTCTGGTACACGAATTGCTTCATGTCGAGGACTGTTCCACAGAACTTGATCAAAACCTGGAACTCATGAAACTGAAAATCAGAGTCCACAAAGACCTAACCTTTACCTTGGTAAATGTCTACATACCTTCGCAAGGTATTCATGAAGAGCTTCTTGACCATATCATACCATCCACTACGAATTATGTGATCGTTGGCGACTTTAATAGTAAGCACAGAAGCTGTAACAATGGTCTGGAGAATCGGAATGGACCGGACCTGTTTGAGTGGATGCAAAAGCACGATATAATCCTCCTGAATAAAAACAAGAAACCAACATATCAGTCCCCAGCCACAGGGGCCTTAAGCACACTGGACCTGACCTTGGTATCCCAGAACCTGCAGAAATTTGTAAACAACTGGCAAGTTGGCGACGATCTGGGAAGTGACCATTTTCCTATATTCTTCCAAATCACCCTCTTAAGGGTGCCAGTGCAGAACCCACACTTAGTACATAACATATTCAATATCAAAAAAGCTGACTGGGCAGTCTTTACAGCTCTAACAAAGGTGGCTAAAGGTGGAAAGTGCATGGTGGATGAGATTGGAAAAGCACTACTTGAAGCAGCTGAAAAGGCGATTCCAAAGAACAAGCATCCCCAAGATCAAAACCACATGAATAGCTGGTGGAATGAGGAGATAAAAGCACTGAGAAAGAAACGGTCTAAAGCAAGGAAAAAATGGAAAGCAAAGCGTTCTAGTGAATATCGAAAACAGTACAAGTGGAATGCCACCCTTCGTAAATCGATATTGGCAGCAAAACGGACATCGTGGCGGGCTTTTGTGGGTTCTATGAATGCAAATACCCCAGCAGCACAATCTGGAAAAGATTAGATCTATTGATGGGAAAGCAGAGAAAAAGATAAATCAAGTAAAAAATGGAAGAGGTGTTTGGCTGCAAGAGGATTCAGAAAAGGCCGAAGCATTCAATGATTACTACAAGTGCAGAGCTGGAAAGAAAGTTTCATGGCCGAAACTACTCACTCATGAGGAAATGGGATTATCAGCTAGGTTCGGATTGGCATTCTTTGATGATGATGAGGCAAATGCACCCTTTACAATGGCAGAATTAAAAATGGGGATCTCTAGCCTGCACAGCACAGCACCAGGTGCCGATAACATTCATGACGAAATGTTAAAACACTGTGCACCAGAATTCTTGGAACAAATCCTACAACTCTTTAATACAATCTGGAAAACTGGTACCCTTCCACAGTCATGGAAAGCAGCACAGATTATCCCTATTCCAAAGCCAAATAAAGATTTGATGGAGATTAACTCATACCGCCCGATAGCTTTAACATCCTGCTTGGGGAAGCTTCTAGAAGGACTAGTGAACTCATGCCTAATATGGAAACTTGAAAATTCAAACAGATTAAGTAACTGCCAGTTTGGGTTACGGAAACAGAGGAGCACAAATGATGCGCTACTCTACTTCACAGACAAAATCTACGAGGGGTTCCAAAATCAGAAACCAACCATCGCCATCCTGATCGATTTTGAGGCTGCATTTGACAAGATATCTCATAAAACCATTTTACTAAAATGCATGAAACTGGGTATAAAAGGTAAACTTCTCCAATATCTGGCAAATTTCCTAGAGAACCGGCAAATAAGAACCGTAGTTAATGGTCAAGGTTCTGGAAGTGCAACAGTGGAAAATGGCATTGTGCAGGGCTCTGTCATCAGCCCAACTCTGTTTAACATTGCAATCCATGACATCGCGGACAACACTCACCCAGATGTCCATCATATCATATTTGCTGATGATCTCACTTTCTTTACATCAGATGAAGACCCCGAGAGAGCCAACCTTCGTGTGCAACAAACTGCCCAAAAAGTGGCAAAATTGTGTGAAAAATGGTCCCTAAAAATCTCAGCTTTGTTAGTTTTGTCAATTGTTAGTTTTGTTAATTGTTAATTTTTAGATAAGTGTTAGTGCTGTGAAAGAAGAGATGAATAATCAAGACAAAAATTCACATTCTGGTCTAGACGTTGGGATACTAACAAATGCGATCATCGAGGCAGCACTAAAGTCCATCCCAAAAATTAAACAAAAACAGGGAAGACCAATGAATGTTTGGTGGAACTCTGAAACAGCTAGAGCAAGGAAAGAAAGACAAAAGGCAAGGCGGTCCTTGCCAAAACAAAATAATATTGAAAATAGAATCAAGTAAAACAGAGCAAATGCACTTGCAAAACGTGAAAATCTTAGTGCAAAAAGAGAAAGTTGGAAAAGATTTGTAGGTACAATAAATCCCAATACCCCAGCTTCAATTGTTTGGAAGAATTTCAAAGCAATCTCTGTCAAACCTACCACACAATCAACTGTGTTGAGGATGATGCAGGTAATATTCTTCAGGATGAAAAAGCCATCTCAGAACATTTCAATAGAACATACACAAAAAAATCAGGAGTAAAGACTCTTTCAAATGAAGAACAGTTCTACTCATGTAATAAGTTCCACCTATTTCTGCATGCAGATGAGAGTGATGCCGCTGTTACCAGTGGGGAACTTCATCTAGCTGTTTCAGAGTTACAGAACACTGGTGCTGACCCAGATGATATTCACAATGGGATGTTGTGCCACCTAACAGAGGAATTCACTCACGACATCTTAAATTTATTCAATCACATTTGGACCTCTGGAAATTTTCTGGGAGAGTGGAAAACTTCTATCATTATTCCGCTATTGAAACCAGGAAAATAGAAGCTGAGTACAAATCCATATCATCCAATTGCCCTCACATCATGCTTAGGAAAATTATTAGAAAGAATTATAAACAATAGACTTAGATGGAGATTATAAAAAAACAACTTGTTGGATCAGAATCAATTTGGTTTTAGACCTGGCAGAAGTACTGTGGATGTAGTACTGTGTGTGTGTTAACAGAGGATATCTATGCGGGTTTTCACAACAAGAAGGTTACAGTTGCTGTTATGGTGGACTTCGAAGCAGCCTTTGACAAGATACCTCTAGCTTCTTTAATACTACAAGCAATGAAAATAGGAATTAAAGGAAGAATGCTTAGATTCATAGATTCTTTTCTTCAGGACAGAACAATAAAAACAAAGATAAATAATACAACATCTGAGGAGATCAAAATCAATAATGGAGTTCCACAGGGTTCGGTCCTGAGCCCTAAACTTTTTAACATAATGATGACGATATAGGAAAATTATTGCCAGTTGAAGTGAAATATAGCATGTACGCTGATGATCTGACTGTCTGGACAGTTGAAGCGGATCCAAAATTGGCTACTCAATTAATACAAAAAGCAATAACATCAATATCAATCTAGGCTCAAAAATAGAGTATGAAGATATCTTCTGAAAAAAACCGAATGTACCTTATTCACTACAAAGTACTCTCTTAAAGAATATAAACCCAAAATTCTCTTGTTTGGTAAAATTATTAAGTACAACCCACATCCAAAAATGTTGGCAGTGACTCTGGATGAGAAACTTATTTGGAAAAAACACATTGAAACTGTGACAGATAAAAGCCTGAAGGGAATTAATTTATTGAAAGCAGTAGAAGGCAGATGTTGGGGAGGAGATACAGTCACGTTGAGACAACTATATATATCTTACATACTGCCAAAAGTTATTTATGTTTGTGAGGTCTGGGGAGGCGCAGCACCATCGCACAAGAAAAGCTGAATGTGATTCAGAACTCTGCCTTGCGTCTCTGTCTCGGATGTCCCCTTACCACTCCAAAAAATGCTCTAGAAATAGAACTGAATGTGGAACCACTCAATATTAAAATTGATAAAGAATATGGATCAACTTTTTAAAGAACCAAACTTTTTCAAACAGCCATCCCTCTCACCATATTGTCTCTAATGGAAACAAACATAAGCAATCCTTTAGCCAAACAGTATATAGAATATGCCAAGGACAAGAAAGATCAGTTAACTCCTGAAGAAAGACCTTTTGTGAACTGTATGCCGCCATGGACACGGACTCCACCAAATGTTTTCATTTCTCTGCCGGGAGATGTTACAAAGACTGAGACACCAGAATTTTTGAAGCAAGTGACCCTGCATGCAATAGAAGAAAATTACAATGACCACCTACACATCTATACAGATGGTTCACTGTGCTTGAATGAGGGCCTGTCAGGTGCTAGCTACTATGTTCCTAAGACTGGAGTAAAATATTACATCACCTCATCCTCCGGATCCTCACTGGACACTGAATTGCTGGCAATATCAGCTGCTCTATAGGATTGCCTATCCTTGGAATATATGAAGATCTGTATTCTTACAGACTCAAAATCAGCACTACAAACAATTATACAGTATAACCCTACAGATTATTATTTTAGAGCTAAAGAAATTTTCCATCTACTTCAACCACTGAAAAATAAAATTATCACCTTTCAATGGATCCCTGGTCATTGTGACATATTTGGAAATGAGACGGCTGAAGAAATAGCTAAAATGGCATCTACACTTGGACCGAAACCTCCAGCTGTACGGTCATTTCAAAGTTGTGTCGCAAAAAGCAATAAAACTTTTAAAAGTCAATGGACAGGGAACTGGAATCAGGAAACTACTGGCCACCAGCTCTTCAAAATACAGAAAATAACAAACGACCTTAATATATACAGAAATATTAGTAGATCAAGTCAGACATTTGGAGCGAGATTAAGAACTGGGCATTTGGTGACGGAAAGCTACCTAAATAGCTTTAACTTTAGCGATTCACCAATGTATAAGGTGTGTAATGAAGAGGAGGACACCATTGAGCATACCCTATTAAATTGTACTGCACAGTGTGAAGAGAAATACCAACTTAAAGAATTGGTAAAGGAACATGGAAAAGAGGAGTTATCACTGGCAAAAATAACCATCAATCCACTTCTCTTGGATCTGGCGTATAGAGGTTACAAGAGACATCGAGAGAGCGGCACTTCAGGGCTGGAAACTCGCTAACAAGAAGAAGAAGATTCGAAGCTATCTAAAAGAAAAACAATGAAACAGGCTAGTTTACATGACTCTGATAACACATTCTTTTTATGGGTCAGCCAAAAACTGTATATTTGGGCCTATGCTTGTTGAAAAGACGAACTATTTTTAACAAGTTGCACTCGGTGAGCACTATTATTTGCAGTTTGAGCAGTTTTTTTTTTACAAATAAAAAAAGTGCTCACATGATTCACTCAGTTTTTGCTTGGATTTTAATGCCAACTCGGGCTACACCGTTTTAAAGCATATCATGGTATACACAAGTTATCAGCCCAAAGTGGAAATTGAGTGGAGATGACTGAATTTAGAAAAAAGTTTCAGGCTTTTGTGAGTAAAAGTCAGTTGACATCTGAAGTAATGTACAATGCTGACGAATCCGGTCTCAATCATCGTTGTCTACCACCAAAATGTCTAGCTACCGAAAAAGCATGCTCGACACAAAATCAGCAAAGACAGAATTTTATGGGCTGCTAATGCTGGTGGTATGCATAAATTAAAACTTCCAGTTGTAGGGAAAGCAAGTCACAAAGTTTTGACAGAATTGGCATAAGTTTTTTGCTGGTTTATTATCATCATCAAAAAAGTGCTTGGATAGACAGATACATTTTTAAAACATGGTTTTAAACATGGTGTGTACACTTATCATTAGAAGATTTACCAACTAAGGCAGTTTTATTCACTGATAATGCCCCTTACCAACTATTAGAATCAGATCTAATATTGGATGATGGTGAAATAAAAGCTATGTTTTTAAATCCCAGCACTACTCATTGTCAGCCCATGGACCAGGGTGTAAGTCCAGATTTGAAAAACTATTACCATTTCAATTTAATGGAAAAGCTCGCTGAAGAAGATGCTAATCTTATTACATTTTGGAAGTCTATCACCATAAACGATGCTATTTATTTAGTATCGACTGCTTGGGAGGCAGTGAAGTGGACATCGGTGATTCACACACAGCATAAGTTGCTGAGTGATGGTGCTGATGACAAAGATTCTGAAGGTTTTGGAAATACAGAACATACAGTTGTGGAGATGTGATTAATTCTACTTCATTGTGCTAAAGCAGACTTAGGAAATGTCGATGATGATAATATTAAGGATTGAAAGTGATAAAAACAATCCTGGTGATCAAATGTTTAGTGGCGAAGAAATTTTATAGGGATTAATGGCAAAATGGGGGAAAAATGGCAATGAGTTAGTGCCAAAAGAATGTGTTAGCTGAAGGACTGCATGCAGACCGTGATAACATATTTCAAGCATCAGGCGAATGTATCGTACACGGTCATATTGCAACTCCACAAATTTCAGTAATTATTCAGGAGATTTTTGCACGCAGAAGAAGATAATGGACTGTTTTCTTTTTAATTCAATATTAAGGTGTAGTTTGTATAAATTTTGTTTTTCTGTATGTGTTTTTTGGAATATTTTTTTCTTACGTACAGAACTTAAATTCTTACTTTAATAAAAATTACACATTATGGTAACTGAAATAAATTATATTTTGACTGTTTATGTCTATTTTCATTATTTAAAATGCCTAGTTGTTCTCATCCACAAAAATATTTTTGGTCAATATCAGTACCCATTTGTTCAGTACATGTAAATTATGCACGGAAGTATGTGACGGATTTGTGTACACATGATGTGTACACAGTTCTTACTGTATCGTGGACACAACTATGCTAACCATTACCATTTCAGGAGCCACAACAACACTTCGAAGGATCAGTGAATTAATTGTGTTTTCTGACAACCATGAATTGTACATTCCCAACTAACACAAATAATCAAGGCTTTACCGCAATTACAATATATAAGCTCTTTCAGTTCTCTTCTCAAACACTTAGAAATAATAAAAATATAATTATGAGAAATAAATAAATTTTTATTTTGGTTACAATTAAATAACATACAATGGCACATCAAAATGTTATCACAATATTTTATTACATTTTATAATTATAGTAACAGTACTACTTTTATTCCATTAAATATTAAAAAATTAGTATACGAATATTTTCTGTGTGGTTTGTGAGTAATCATTGTTTCCCTTGAATATATTTAGGGTTCACCAGATATTGTTACAGGGCACAAAAGTATCATAAGCACACATGTGAAAGAATCTGTAATATACATACAGATTGCAGAGTGGCTGATTTGAGCATGGTACCCAAAAGGAAGGAATGGCCAAGCTATATGCCATGAAAAAAAATCTTCTTCTGCTTCCCTTATTTAATACTACTTTTTGTTAGTAAAAGTATGAACCCTTGTATTTTTCTTACACTTGGTGATTTTTCATACACTGGTATTTAAGGAGGGAACTACCAAACATTCATATCCATTTGTTAAAAATATCAAAGGTAACAAATCTAAGAGTTAAACTGTAGGTGGCTTTCGGTTTCAGATTGTCATCTACAGGCCGTGAGGCGAGTGATTAAACTGTCTGCATGTAGGAGGGGAGGTAGCAGGTTGGGGAGGAAGCTTCCCCTCCCGGAGCCGGTGGCTATTGTTGTACTAGCCACCCGCCGAACATCAGCCCGTACAATGCCACTGACATCCTATACTACAAAAACATTTGGAGATTTGATTTCATCCAGAGGACATTTCTCGAAAGTTCAAGTGTTTTGTTGTATCTTTATTTATAAGTATCTAAATTTATTAAAAATGTATACAAAAATATTAGAATTAACCCACACACCACCGACAAACAGAGTTTCGATGGTTCTATTGTTTGTCCTTTTAGTGCCCCGCAGAGGCATTGAAGATAACAGAAGTGGACAACCGGTACTTAATACAGTTTTAAAATATTAAAACTGCTTTAAAAGGTATAGAAAGAAGACATTCTAAAGATTCATTTTCATGTATAAGCACTGAATGATAGTGATGATTTTATTTAATTTCTTTAATAAAAAACCGCGTTTTCGCAGATACCTTTTGTATAAACTTATAACTTTTTTCTTTTGACTTTCTGAACTAATTTTTTTACATATCCTTGTATGGTAATAAACTGGGAATATATGTTTATTACCAAATTTGTCATAAATATTTCTTAGAACTGATTAGTATGCCTTAAAATTTACGTCATTTTTGCAAAACTTGTTCAAGTGAAACTTTATTCATTGTAATTATTCACATAAGATTACGAAAATGTATGCTTAATAAAATTCTTATATTTGTTCTTAACATTAGGTTAAGAAATGTTTTTATAAAATAAATGGTATGCGACTAATTAAGTTGTTAAAAATGTCAGGTGAAGCAGTAATAATAAGTAATTGTGTTACAAAAATAAAAAAAACGTGTTTATTATTTACACAGAATATTTACACATTAAAATTTACTAATAGCATTGCGGAACATTTAAAAAGCAAAAAACATACAGTTTGTCATGTCATACACTTACATGGTCGAGTCAATTGGGCTTTAGTCTAGTTCTTCTATTCCACTCATATTTTCTTCACTGGCAACTGAATCATTGTCACTGTTGTCACTGTCACTATCACTGCTATCATCCACATGTATAACAAAACGCTCAGTCGCTTGGTCGATAACATGTTCACGGTTCAGATAGTCCTCTTCTATTTTCTTCACATGTTCACATCGCTTCTTCCAGTCTTCTGGAGTGATTTGGGCGAATTTCTCGGCTGCAAGCTGGAGGACGGTTTGCAGACACAACTTGACATTTTTTTGTTTTATGTAGTCTTTCACTGTAGCCCATATTAACTCGATTGGATTCAGATCCGGATGGTAAGGGGGTAGTCTGAGTACAGAATGACCATGCTGGGCTAAGATTGCATCGATCTTGTAAATTTTTAACTGAGGTTTCTTCAGTTTAATTAGTGAGTATAACTGGGGCTTAACCATACTTTCACAGTAAGGAATTCCACTGTCAGTCAGCCATTTTTGCATATCTTGTTTCTTCCACGATGAGGTTGGCGCCGGGTTGACCTGTTTGTTATGATACAGCGCATTATCGATAACTAACACACTGTTAGGCTTCAGGTTTGGGATAAGTTGTTCCTTGATCCACTTCTCATAGTTATCATAGTTCATGTCCCCGTGGTAGTCTCCCTTTTTTAATCCAGACTTGAACATTAATAAACCGTTGGCTACAAATCCCTCCTCACCTCCTGCATGTAAAACAATTACTCATGATCCTTTGCTGACTGATTTCTTTAGCCCGCCAACTGTGCTGTCCGTCCAGGTTTTCTCAGTCGTTCTTATACTATGGAAATATGTTTCGTCCATGTATACGATCTGCCTCTTTTCTTTCCTATATCTGTCAACATTCACCAAGTAGTTTAACCTTAAATTTCGGATATCGCTTTTCTCAACAAGTAATTTTCTGTTGGATTCTGTTTTCTTCCAGCAGAAACCTAATTTTTTTACAACCTTCCGGACACACCGAACACTTCCTTTGAAATCTATTTTATCCTTTAATACACGTAGTATTCCTTTGAGAGTAGGCCTTTCACCCTCACTTAGATAAAATTCATGAATTGTCTTGCGGATTAAAGATAAGTCGAAATCATCGAATGTAGTTTTCAAATTTTTTCTAGGCCTCTTTTTTCTTGGAGTACTGAACTTAGGCGATGATGTACCGGACTTTTTATTATGCTCATTGATAATTCTTCTAACGCTACTAAAAGATACACCGCAAGCAGCGGCCACTTTAGTTTGTAAAGCTTTTTCACTTAAGCTGCCATTTTATTTTTTCATATAATCGTAAACATTGTGAATAATCTGCCTGCTCTGGCTGTGGATTACTTTTCTCTCAACAGACTTACTTGCTGACGTTGTATGATGTGACGATGACGGCCCAGACATTCCTGGAGACAACAGCTACACAACACTGGAAATACACTGAAATGTTTTCAAAAAGGCAATAACACAATCACCACACACGGAGACCTAAGCCAACTGATGGGTTGTTGTCCCTAGCCGCTGTCCCGTGCATGCGCATTCTTTCTCTTTGCCACTGCGCACCACCAAGAAAGTTTCATCACTCGCCTCACGAGTTAACAGTACAAGTTAACAGTACAAGTTAACAAATATTTAGCAGAAAAAATAATATATGTATGTGAGTGTGTACACACACACACACACACACACACACACACACACACACACACACACACACACACACACACACACACACACACACACACACACACACACACACACACACACACTGTTGTAGCAGGTTTTGGGATATATCCATATATGAAATTTTCACAGTGACAACATTTCGTTCCATATACCTGGAACATTTTTCAAGGTACAGTATGATTCAATTTGTGATGTTGATCATATTTTTGTGATGTTGACTTAATATCATGATTCAACATCAGTACACCTTGAAAACATTATGGGATTATGGAAAGACACACTGGTACTCTGAAAATTTCATACACAGGTGTATTCAAAAACTACTACAACAAAAATTCACACCTGAAGCCTTTGCACGATCATATATACTGTGATGTATAAGGGTCACATAGAATAAGGTTGAGGTAGATGTTATAGGAATGAAATGGATTTATTAATGATGCTATTAATTTTCTGACAATCTACAATGCTTGTAATACAATTAAAAAAAATAAATAATTAATCTATCTCTGTTGACCTTTGTAACACAAACTAAAATTTAATTTCTGTACAATGAAATAAATAAATATTTTAAAAGTTTTTTGTGTCTTATTTAAACTATAGTCTTTACTGATTTAACTTGTAGTAGAATTTTTTTTTGTAAATAAGTTTTTCAAGTGTACATAAATAATATAACGTTCAGTTTCCTGTAACATTAACTTTATATCCTTCAGATGATGGGTTGATATTATCTGGATAAATATGTGGATCAATTTACTTCATCCAGCTTCAGGGTCGCTTCCGTCCACGTAGATATTCCTCACGGGCACGGTTACATACAATTTCCACCATGAACTGATACTGTTACTGCTTAACTGGTGTGTTAGGTTTAATCCTTTCCAGTCAACTTAAAGTTTCTATATACCCTAAAAATATCTTGCACTTTCACAGATCGCACACAATTATAATAATATCGCAGTAACTCTACAGGAATTCTAACTTGCATCTGTCACAACTGGCAGACCAAATGTCATGGACCAGTGCAGCATTTACTCATTATCGATTCAAAGAGAGACTGACCTATGCATTTATGTCTTTTTCTTAAAGTGAATTTCTTGTAATCTGATCCAATTGGTTATTCAGTCACCCCTTCTCATGATATTCTTAAAGATAACATCTTCAACTGTACAAGAATGCTTAGAACAAAACAATTCGTGTAAAAAAAAAATTTACAACCAATTTTATTGCCTATAAACCCTTTTTACTTAAAAAGTGCATAGAGTTATTTACTAATTTTTAAAGTAATTACTGTCATCAGGTAGGTCTTTTTATTACGAGTATTTTTATATAATACCATTTTGTGGTGTACAGTAATTTTTATCCATGAGTAATGCAAAATTAGGACTTTTAAGTCAGAGGCAGAATTCATAAATAAAAAGTGTATTAACTGGCATTACAGATTATTGACCTTTAATTATTTTAGTTTCTTAGTTTATCTTATATTCTAACAGAAACAGAATCAACTTTGATTAAAATAACTAGAAAATTTCAAAAACAGATTAAATAAAATTGAATTTATAAGGCTAACACATCATGAATAAGATCTTCGGTAATATAGCCATTTCTTTAGGTTTCTTTTCTTCCCTATAACCATTATCTTTGCATCTGGAGTCACACAGCGACCTTTGAGTAGCTTCATATTAACACAGTTGTCAGGGTTGATAATGGTCAAATAAGGGCCAACAATTCCAATAAAAAGAAGATTCCTCATCCTTTCAATTAGAAGATATGAATGTTTTTGGAGTCACAATGAAGTTCAGTTGGGGAAAACCTCTTTCTTATTCATTCGAGGTGTGAATAGCCACAGTGTGAAACATACACTGTGACACCTGATTTTCTCAGGAATCTCATCTCTACCTGGATGATTTCCCTTTCACTTAGTCTGGACTTTTAAGATAAGGAGCAAACTTGTTTGTCTCTCAAGAGAATCTTCTGCTTGGCTTCATCACACCATTTATTTCTTGAGCATATCTTGACAGTTCTGCATCATCCCTTCAAAGAACCCATTTCTCTACAGATTACTTAAACCTGTTGTAGAATGCATTTAGAGATATTGTTGGGTCTCCTGCTTTAACTGTATCATGTAATGCAACACCACACAATTTCAGGTTTTATACTGCCTGTTTATAAGCAGTACTGAAGATCTCTTTCCTTTTTTGCAAAAATTTTAAATAGACTTGAATTTTATGTTTGCTTTGTATATGTCAGTGTTCTTTTCTTGTAGGGCAACACTGAGTTCTGAAAATTCTTGCATCAAGAATAATTTGACATAACAAAACACAATACAAAAATAATGCGACTTAGGCCTACAACTAGACTGTCGTAAAACATTAATAATGAAATAAACAATAATAGTATCACTCGTAATGTTCACATACACTTACACATAAAACATAACATGATGTACTAGCTACACTGCCATAAAATGTTAATAATAAAGAAGAGAACCAATTGAAATAGTTTACCTGACTGACAAATGTATATTTTCATCACTACCACTACTGCCACTATATGCCTTAGTACAAGAAAAGCCATTTAATATTGTTAGTTAGCCAGAATATCCTAGTAGCAAAAAAATTCTTAATTATTTTTTGGATATTTTATGTATCAAATTACAGTACAAGTTTTAATTTTTTTTCTAATGTGTACAAAAAACTATTTTCAAAAAGGTGTCGGAATGGCATTATGCCGTGTTTTGTCACAAAAACCAGTATACAGTGGAACCTCGCTAATTTGTCACCAACTAATTCATCTCCCTCTGTAATTCGTCACCCACAAGTTTTTTCTTTTTATTTATTAACAAGCGAGTATTATATACACTCTAATTATAGCAGAGGTAAACCATATACATGCTCCTTGTGGCCAGGGTTATAATTTTATAGCCAGAAGAACGGATTTTGGAAGATATTGGTTCCGAGAATGGGTATTATGTACTTGTGCACACAGCACAATAAGTGTTCTGTTGTGCTGTTACAGCATAATACGTTTCTGAAAATTCAGTAGGATTGCTGATGCCTGGCAAAGTATTCCAGAAAACACTCTATAATCTGCCTGGAATAAGTTATGGCCATCTGAATTACAACCAGCGTTTATAGAACCAGAAGGCCTTGGCCCCACATCGCAATTGTTAGATATCTGCCAATCCCTAACAGCATTTATCAGTTTGAATCATGACGACGTCAAAAATTGATGTGAAACAGACTTACCGGATGCAGGCTATGAAATGTTTAGTGATGATGAAATTGTTACATACTATCCATAGAACCTACAGAAGCTCATGGTAAAGAAGATGACCAGCCAATAAAACCAGCAATTTCTCATAAAGAGGCTATTCAGTCACTGACAGCAATCAAGTGATATGAAGGCCAAATGAAACAGAACTGCCTAAAATAATTTCACTGTGCCAAATACATAATTTGGCCCTTGAAAAGTACAGTCAACAGAAAAAACAAAAGAAAATTACACATTTTTTACAATCACTAAACAGATTTTTTTTTTTGCAATTACAGTGGTTAACTTGTTTGAGTTTGAACATTTCAAGCAACAAATATGTTTGAGCATAACATTAATACTGTACTTCCTAGTGTTGTAATAAAACATTTTATATTTTCTTTAATGGGTTTGTTTCTTACCCCCTCACTAATTCGTTTATTTCACTAATTCATCACCCCTTCGGTCCCATAGGTGACGAATTAGTGAGGTTCTACTGTATGTATAATAATGAAGATGACACACTCTCATGAAAAAAAAATATAAAGTTTCCACATTTTGTTTTCTATTGTTCCGTACACTAACTAAATCTGTTTACAGTTTGTAAAACAATACTTTTTAATGTATTAAAGTCGCACGGTATTTGTAACTACAACACATCTGATACATACTTGTTCCTGAAGAAAGCCATGTATGAGAGCAGGGTAGCTTCACCTAAACCTGAAGAAAATGCTGTGCAAATAACACCAAGAATGGCAACCCACGCAGATGGCGATGCTCCCACTAAAACATACCCAGCTATAGAGAGCAAAATGATCAATATCATTCGTGCACTGAAACAAATGATAAATGCATATTACACATTTATAATTCACATCACTTTACACACACACACACACACACAATTATTTCTCATTTCAGTATTTTTGTAGTACATTAATGCAGGGGAGAGATTTAAAGAAATTATGTACAAAGCATTAAAAGTCGTGCCAACCGTTTCTAATAGTTGATCAATGAGTCTCCAAATTATAATACCTAAGCTGTAGGTATACATATTTACTGAGTTCATGATCGGTTTGTTTTGATGTAATAACTTCATAAATATTTGTTAAGTATTAAAAAAAAAACTACTAACTCATCCTTCTCACCTAAATTGTAGGATAAAATCTCTGCCCTTCAGCTTGATATTAATTCTTCCAAACACAGCAGTAAATTAGACAAAACTAAACTGCATCCATTTTATTTATAAAATCATTTAATAAATGCTTGACATTCTTTTCAGGTATTACTCACACTAGAACACAAAACTCATGTATATAGACCATTTTACCAAATGGGATTTCAAAAATAAAATGATGTTGAATAGATGCTTCAAATATACACGCATAAATGTTTTAGGTCTGAGCCCACAAAATCTCAATGCAGATATTACAATTTATTTGTATGTTAGTAGTACACTCCAGACTTGTTATTGCAAAAAGTTTAGATTATGATTTAAAATGCGACCTTTGGGTAATGAAAGAATTTCCACCCAATTAACTAACAGCTAACAGTTTAAGTACATAGGTTTTAAAAATATACAAACACTTTATTAAGTTTCTATTCTCAATGAGATCAAGGAACAACTAAACAAGGAATGAACAACGATCAACTAAACAAGGATCAAGGAACATTCCTTGTTTAGTTGTTCCTTGATCTCTTTGAGAATAGCCTAATAAGCTGAAACAGCTGTCAGGGGTAAATAATAAACTGTGTGAAACTTACCAAGCGTTTGTATATTTTTTAAAACCTTTGTAGTAATATGTTTCACCAAGTGCCCAACGAGTCATCAATCAATATCTTTATGTACATTCACCAAACGTCTAGGAGCAAACCAAACAGTCACTGTAGCATTTCCTGTCTCCACGAGGATCAATGATAGCATATATGCAAATTCTAGTGAAGTCCTTTATGAATTAGAGATATATATTTTAAAGAAAGGGATTGAGGTAGGACTGAGGTGCCAGAAATATGAATTTGGAGAAGGATGGAAGGAATAAGGTGGACAGATAAAGTATATGATGAAGACGTGCTCAAAAGAAAGAACTGAAGATAGTAAAACATTGAGGCCTCTGAGAATATAAAGAGAAAGGGAAACTGCATTCAAGATTCCTGAGGAGAAGGATTAATGAGGAACAATGGAAAGATAGATGATAAGACAGGGTGATTATTTAGTTCTTGGATGGTTTGCTATGTGAGGTGTTAAATGAAGGTCAAGCACTGAATAGATGTCAATGGAGATAACAATGTCTACAACCTACCATATGCCTGAACTCCATTACGATGAGGGGTATTTGATAAGTCAGTTCCAAAATAAAAAAGACACAATTATGGGGTGAAAATCGTTTTTATTTTTCCAAACATAATCACCTTTCAAGACTATACACTTAGTCCAACGATTCTCAACCATTTCAATCCCATCCTTATAGTATGATTTATTGAAGTCTTCAAAATACTCAGACGTTTCGGCAATAACTTCATCATTTCGCATACATCTCTTTCCAGCAAGCCACTTCTTGAAATTTGGAAACAGATAATAGTCCAAAGATGCTAAGTCTAGCAAGTAGGGGAGGGCTGTGGAAGAATTTCATAGCGTAATCCAAACAATTTTGCTGTCACAATCACAGAAAAGTGAGTGTGCATTGTCTTGGTGAAAAAGAATCTTCTTTTTCATCAAATGTGGTCATTTTTTCTTTATTTCCTCGTATAGATGATCCAGCAGAGATGCATAATATTACCCAGTTATTGTTTTACACTTCTCCAGAAAATCAGTTAAGATTATGCCACGAGCATTCAAAAGACAGTGGCCATCACCTTACCTGCTGATGGAATGGTTTTCTTTTTTTTTTGGAGCATGTTCTCCTACTGCAACCCATTGTTTTGACTGTTCCTTGGTTTCAGGTTGGTAGTGATGTATCCAAGTTTCATCGACTGTTATAAAACACTACAAAAATTCTTCTCGATTGTGTTGAAACAGCTCTAAACCGTGTTTACAAATGTTTATTCATTCATGCTTGTAATCAGTTGTGAGCAAACAAGGCACCCACCTTGCAGACAGTTTTCACATATGTAAATGTTCACGTAAAACATGATGCACCTGTTCATTTGAGATGCCTATTCCATTAGCAATTTCATGCATTTTCAATCTTCTGTCCTCCATCACCATATTATGGACTTTTTCAATATTTTTTGCAGTTGTAACCTCAACAGGCCATCTGGATAGTTCAGCATCATTTGTACTCATTTAACCACTACAAAAATAACCAAACCATTTGTAAACTGTTCTAGTCAATGGAGCTGACTCACCATAATATTTATCTGGCTTGGATTTAGTTTCCTGTGTGGTTTTGCCTTTCAAAAAGTAATGTTTCATCACCACACAAAATTCTCTTTCATCTATTTTTTGCAAATCACAATACTTCATCAATTCAAACAACTGGGAACAATAGAATTAAGAATGTATGTTACTGAAACGTGTATGCTCCTAGCGGAGATGTGGGAAACTAAAATTGATGTCATTTATATACTACAAGCACCATCTCCTGACTTTGCAAGGACTTATCACCCCTTGTACGTCACAAATTCTCAGAATACTTCAAATTCCTCACAGATTCTCAGAATACTTCAAATTCCTCACAAATTTAGATTTGAGAATACCTGATAAATTTTTAAATGGCTTTTGTTTGTCTATTTGCTCTGCATTTCAAAATTTGGTTCAATCACTATAATCATTACACAGAAGCACAAGTTACCACAACTATTATATAATAATGTGCCTTAAATATTCCATGGCTTGACCTTTAAATACATGTGATTTCCAGCACACCACACTTTAAAATTTAATCACAATGATTACTCAACATTTGTTACTTCTTTGTGGGATATTATCATGAAGCTAATATTTCTTGTACATTACACTACTTTCATTAATAACTGTTTATGCTTAAAAGGTGGTTGACTCATCTATAATCTTTAAATATAATTTATAACAATTCTCATAATTTCATTGAATCAACTAAGTCGTATTATCAGTCAAGTCACCATCTTATTATTTATTAACATGATTTATAGATATTTAAACATGTCTCATGTCTCATGAAAGCTGATACTGTATTCTGAGTGGAGATATATTTTGAAATAGTCATATTACAGCCCATACTAGACCCTGACCTCCAACAGTTTCAATCTCCTGCAACAGCTCGCCAATTCCTCACTCCTAGAAGAGTCTCAGCATCTTGTAGAATGTTGTCCAGTCAGCATATCTTGGTCTTCCCCTTCTTCTGGTCATCTTAGGCACTGTAGCACAATATAATCTACAATACTGGGTTCTTTGTATGCTTGTTGCAGTTCGTAGCTGAAGCTGATGAGGCATCCATCATTCTCTCTATCTGGGTCAAAAATGTTCCTCAACACTCAACACTCAAATAACATCTCTTTAGCTCTCTTCATAAGCAGCCAAGTTCTGCAGCCAAGTGATGTCAGATCATACTATCATCTTGAATGTCATAAGATGAATTAGCTTGAACACTATGCAGGATTTAAGCAAACAGAGTACCCTGCTACACTTCAAAATTCTATTTCTTATCTCCTGAGTTATATCAATATTGTCATTTACTTTACTGCCCAGGTAGTTAAAATCTTTGGACAACCCCAATGTTGTCACCTTTGATAATGCAGTTCTGATCCTGTCTCATTTTGAAGTGGTATAATTTTTTACTTAAAATTAACTAAAGGGGTTTGAAAGAAATATAATAAGAAGAACTGCATCCCCATAGAAATTCCTGACAGTTTATACAGAAATTGACAGTTTATAAGAAGGTAATTTTAGTTGTTTTAGGTAATTTTTTTTAGTTCTTATTTTTATATAAACTTTCTTATGTTTGTGATCTTATTTATTAAATATGTGAATTTATTTGAGTGTATTAATATTTATATGACTGAATCTGCACATGAATATATAAATAAACATAAATACTCAAATTTTATAAGTTTCACTCCTCAGTTGTGTAACTGATATAAAAACCACACGTATATTATATACAATATTCACATCCTGACTATTCCTATTGTTTTTCTTTTCAGAATTTTTGACTTATGGGTTGTATAACATTATAATAACAATGAGATACAGATGGTCAATTCTTTTTCTTATAATCAGTGTAAGCATACTAACCAGAAAGGATTGACATAATGACTTTCAAAATATAGTACACATTTTTGTTTATCACTACTGTCATTTAATGCATATGGTTAATGTAAACTCTGTACACATCACTACACTGTAAAGATTTTGTGTTCAACATATTTACTACTTCAGTAAATACACTGACATCTTTGTTCAGATTACTAGTTCATTTTTTAATGTTTTCAGATCATTTTCATTAGTGTTTGCCTGTCATTTTATGAGCATTTTTAAAACATTTTTGGTCTCATGAATAGACCCAGTTTCAGCTTCCTTCTGGTATAAACCAGAAATAACTTGAATCATTAAATTGTAAGATCAAATAGACAAAAATTATTTAGATAATTTGAATATACGAATAACACACTCCATGACTGCTTTACAGTTGTAAATTAATATGCCTACTTTTAAATGAGAAAACAAACAAGATCTAAAAAAAATGCTTTGCAGGAATAACTTTGCTTTTTAAATTTTGCATTGCACTTATGAGGACCAGTTGTGAAAAATTACTACATAAAATTTAAGGTAAAGTAAGTTATTAAAATCCAATCTCTCTCTCTCTCTCTCTCTCTCTCTCTCTCTCTCTCTCTCTCCCTCTCCCCCTCCCTCTCCCTGAAAGGCATTAAAGTAAGTATACTTACTTTATACATAAAAAGTAAATACCATAATGAAATACATATAAGTAAATATGTATAAGTGTAATATGGGCCTGCACAAAATTACGAAGAAAGAATGCTGTAAACTGTCAAAAATGAATGTAAGAAAACAATAAATCTTAATACACAGACATGAGAACTCCATATTAGCAAATTTTGTACTTACTGAATCCACAAAGGAAAAAATGGTGCAATTATTTTAATCAACAATGAAGGAATAACATCTGCTAATAGAATGGCACCAGTTGATAACGTATTACATTCCCTGTGATTTGGATCAGGAGGCGGAGTTGGTCCAGGAGATGGCTGCAACACCATATCAACAGTTTATAAATCATTGTTGTATTTTTATGACATCAAGTATATTTCTATATTAATACTACATACTGTTTCTTAATTATACTGCATTGTTGAATGAGCAAAGTGAGTTCACAGTTTTAACTCAACTGCATGGTATTTGTCTATCTGTTATCTGTCTATTTGTATGAAGGATGTCTCACAGTAACTTTTGAATCCATCAACCAATTTTCATAAAAATTTGTACGGATATCCATACCTATGGTATACATATCCATTACCCAAGAGACCCTTATTGTTTTTGAGACTGATCCCCCAAAAACAGGGGGGTCAGGAGGAGATTAAATTTATTTTTTTAATTTGGGAAAATCGCATAAATCAATTAAAGTTTACCATAAAGGGTACCATAAAGAGTGCTAAATTAAAGTGAATTATAACCAAAATCTAAATATCGTGTTCAGTTCTGGAAATTTCAAAATTCTGGGACATCTGGGCCAAAGTATGTAAAAGTTGTACAAATCCATGCTGAGTATCCCACTAAAGGAAACATTAATCAAAATCTGAATATACTGCTCAGTTCGGGAGTCCCAAAATTATAGGACACCAAAAATTTGAAGAAATTTTAAAAATCCATGCCCAGTATCAGACTAAAGGGAATTTTAACGCAAAGTAGTGCTTATTATGAACTGTTTAAATTTAGGAACACCACAGGACAAAAATGGAAGTCAAAAAGCCATTGTGTGTAAACATTGTATTCAAAATACAAACTCACTATCCCTAATAATTATATTATAGCTATAATTATATTTGAACCCCAGTTTGAATGTAGAAACTGTGACTTCATGACTAGTCCATGACACGATTACAGCACCTTGAATTTTGTACAGTTAGTATGACAAAGGTACAGAACAAAAACATGTATAGATATACTGCAAATTAATACATCCCCAAAACGCTTTGAAGTCAATAGTTTACATTTAGACTTAGCGTTAGTTGAATCTTAATAATACATCCCTAAACATAGTTTAATGTTTGCCTATTTGCCTATACTTAATACCTTTTGTATGTATAATATTTATAAGAAATACTTTGCTCATGTGGCACATCAGTTTTCTTTCATAAACAAAAAATGGCATAAAAACTTTAGCCAGCATTGATACACAGTAGTCATGCTTACACACACACAATTATAAATTTCTTTGCAAGAATAACTTTGTTTGTTACATTTTGCACTGTGCTTATGAGGACCAGTTGTGCAAAATTATTATGTAAAATTTAAGGCAAAGTAAGTTACTGAAATACTCTCTCACACTCTCTCTCTCTCTCTCTCTCTCTCTCTCTCACACACACACACACACACACACACACACACACACACACACACACACACACACAATTATTGTTAATATAAACTGTTATTTCTGGAAGTATAAAATTATACAGTCACAGTTTACTAAAATGTCATAGAATTATTAGCACCAATGGAGATAGAAAGTATCAAGAGTGATAAAAGTCTGCAAATAATTCTATGAAATGTCCATTGCACTTCACTATATTTACTTACAGAAGTAACTAATTATTATTTATTGTAGTGATAACTGTGAGAACTACAAGGAACTATAGAATGTTGTGGTTTAACAAATCTGCCTATCACACACACACATACGCATACCTAGACTTACATTTTTTTAAATACATAATTTTACCATCTCACATAATTTTGATTCTAGGTATTAGTAACAAATGCATTTGTAGGATTTTGGTTACAAATGTTTTAGTAACTTTTATTACTAATATTGTTTACTTTTAATAAAGAAAGTTAAATTTTTTATCTTCATTTATTAATTATAGCGTCTGCCATAGCTGCCCAATTTCCAAACTTTTTCTCTAACGTTCTATCACTACACAAATCTTCAGTTAAATTGCACTCCCTTAGCACTTGCTGAATGTTTCACCCAATAGCCAAGCAGGTCTTTCTCTTTTCCTTTGACCTGTGGTTACCCATTGGAATCATTTTTGGCAATCTTTTATCTCCCATTCAGTGCAAATGTCCACACCAGATTAGTTGTTTTGTTTCAATTGCATCCAAAATAGTGTGTGGCAAATTCATCATTGACCTAATCCTCTCACTTCGAACTCCATCTAGTCTAGACATTCTACATGATCTTCTCAGCGCATCCATTCCCACAGCCATAATTTTTCTTGATCAGACTGAGTCATATTCCAAGTTTCAGCACTATTTAATGATGGTATTGTAGACGTCCCATTTTCTGCCTTTTGATATTTCCTAGTGCCACCATATTCCATTTAACCTCCTAAACCCAGACTAATTCCTTCCATCCCAGACCAATTCTTTGTCTAATTTCTTCCATGTCTTTCACATTTTTACTGACAAGCACTCCTAGGTACTTTTAAGTCCCACAGGCTTTGATCTCTTTATTATTTTCTAACTGCAAATTTCTTTGTTAACTTCCTATCACAGGTATTGTATTTTATCAATGTTTATGGATACTCCCCACTTTTCATATTCTTCTTTTATTTCTCTTGTCATATATTCTAAATCATCTTCTCTTGATCACATGTAAACTATAGCGTGAAACCATATTTGTCACTTATCTGCAGCTTCATTTCTCTACACTTTCTCTTCCTAATATTCTTCCCCGTCAGAGGTATCCTTGCCTTGATTGGGTTGGGGGGGGGGATTTGCATGGTCTGACAACCTTGGAGCTATGCCAGTTTTAGTTTAGCTACTGATAAGGTTTCCCTTGACAGGCTAAAAAAGATACAATAGACCTCCAGGTTTGGAATGAGGTGATAAGCTTCCCATCCCTTGTAAAAAACATCCTGCAAAAGATTCCAAATGAAAGCCTCAGAACTTGGATGGATTGAATCAGCAATGACAATAGCTATGAAGAAGGACAATTAAAATGATATTATTCTTTATAATACCTATTATTCCTGTAGTTCTGATCCCTAGTAAACAATTACCCAGTTTTACAATCACAGTAGTGTCTTCAAACAATACCTGATGACTAGCACCTACATTCGTCTACTGTTGATTTCACTACACCTACATCTCATACAAGCCATTTTCACCTCCATACAGTTTACTACTACACCACAAAATCTTGTACATATAAGGAATCAATGATAGCATCATTCATTTCACTGAAGGTAACATCGCTCTAATAATTTTGTTGTTAATATTTATTGTTGAGTATGGGCCATCAGTTTAGCTCTCACTCATATTTCACGGTGAGTCAGATAAGCATACCATCTGTAATAAAAAACGAATACCTTTGTTTCTACGATAGTATCAATGACACATTATAAGTAAAATAACTCAAATGACTTCATTCTGTTCAACTGTCACAAGGGGTGTTGTCAAAAGAGGCCGTTGAGACACCTCAACATTCTGGTGTTTATACATCCTTGTTTCTGATGTTTTCATGTTTCTTGGCAAACTGCCGAGCTGCTGCAATTGAAATAATCTTCAATCTTAATGATTTCCCTTTACTTTCTTCCATGAAACAATGAAACCAAGCTAGGCAAGTTATAGGACTTGTTTTATATATGAATAGCTTTCTGTGTACTGTCATCTCAGAATGTTGTCGTACATTTTACTAGCAGATGCGTTCAGTAGTTTTCATTTAAGAGCTTTTTCTAGCAGTTTTAGATCAAGCATCATGGTTACATAGTTTGCACTGTTTTCACGTAGTGTCACTTGTTGACTGATAATCTCAGACAAGTAAATGATTTCCCTGTTGGTAAAACTAACAATACATTTGGCTTTGTTTAGTTTTATCACCTTTTAGTTCAAAAGTTGTCTTTGTCAGTTGCAATGTGTAATTTCTCAGTTGCTTCTTCAATGCTGTTCCCCTCTGTGATGATGCTACCACAGACATCAACATTTAACATCAACACTGGTAACTCTGATGGCACATTCACAGGACATGTACAGTTGGTACTAATGTGCTTCCTTGTGGAACACCAGCTAAATGTTTTTAATTCAGAATAAATTTTTAAGGGGACCTTGCTGTCAAAAATTTTTTTTTAATCACATTTTTACTTTTTATTTTTAAATGAGTCTCCATATTTTTCTGAACATTTTGATATACGCGTATAACACTTGCATGTTTCACAGCTTTGCATACCTCAAAATATAACATCCTCAACGAATTTCATTACATTTTCGTAAGTATTTTTACCACAACTGTTATGCTCACAACTATTTTTAGCATTCTGTTACAAAATTTATCTATCACTTATTAAAACACTTATTACGACATGTTCATAGATTTCAGTATTAGTCATATAATTTGTTTTTTGCAATTGTCAACACTGTAACTTTAATATATCATTCTACAGGTGACATACTGTTGCATATAGTCACTGCGAGGCCATAAAGTGCGGGAACATAAACTATCTGATGATAAACCACTGAGTGGCAGTAGAAGGCTGACTGACGCTGTTTAATTTGTAGGTGTATTATGGTAAAAAAGCTATTAGAGAAAATTCAAGTGACTAAATAAAATGGAAACTGCAATATGGGCTACATACTTCCACTTGCTCTCAACAGATGAAAAACCACAGTATGAACTATCTCCCAAAGGGGAGAAATCATGGTAAAAGTACCAAAGGACTGACAAAACTGTATTCCAGATGCTGTCATGAAAGCAGTCAAACCAATATATAAAAACTTCTCAAAATTAGAGTTAATGAAGAGTGCCAACATGGGTGAACTCAAATTCATAATGAGTCACTCAATTCTATTAATTGGACCAAAATACCAAATAATGTTTCTTTAGGACTTGAAATATTAAAATTTAAAGTACTGAATGTCATTATAACTTGTAACACAGGTTCTGTGGGTAAAATAAACGTTCTGCAAAACATAACTGGTCAGGCCAGATCAAACTGTGTTATAGGTCTAAAATCAATCAGTATTAAGAAAACTACAGGGCAGTGGAAGAAATGGCTAAGAAGGCAAGGCAGGCTGAAAGAAACTTAAAAGAAGGAGAGATGAAAAGAAGGAAGTAAGAGATGGCCAATATGATGCAGGAATGTTTTAATAGCCAATATAATGCATTGTTTGTAACCATGGATTTGTTTTTGCTCTCCTGACCAATTTACATTTTTAAACTTTAGGTATGTATATTTATAAGACTTTTATGCCTAGAAGATTGAATTTTGTCTGGTTATAACCTAATAAAATGCCTATAATGTTCACTACTTTTTATGTAAAAAATTTATTTACTCATTAATACAACAGTATTATTTAATGAAATTTTATATACTTTTTAATATTTTTTTTTAATTATCTGCGATGGACGGTGTATATTAAAGGGTTTATAATGTAGATAACATTACAGATAAAGGTCTAAAATATGTTAAAATATGTGTGCAGAAAAATGTGAATATTTATCTTATTTCCTTTTTTGGATAATGGTACCTACAAATGACAGTTTTAACTTGGGCAGTATAGTGCCTACAAGGTCCCCTTGATATATGTTTCTCATAAACGTCTGTTTGAAGTGTAAGATTTCGGAGATCTCCTACAATGTTCTGGCAAATGTCTCTCTCTGTTTTGAATTCCTACCTGCAGTGCCAGACTTAGTGAAAGGCCACAAACATGTCTCGAGTGTTGATACACTTCTCTCTCCGTTTAAGTCATAAATCACAATCCCTCAACTATATATATCAGTCTTACTGTGTTTCTTTAATGCCCTATATAAGGATCCAAAATATAAGGAATTATTGCACTACTAATTCTTCCCGCAAGTTTTCAGTGCATAAGACAGTGGTCCCCACCTATTGGTAGGTGGATCAAAAGTCATCTGCGAGAAGCTTAATAAAAATTGTCCATGTGGCTGCCAAGTATATATGTAGTCCGATAAATGCTTATTCATCCAATCTAGCTTACAAAGTCCAGCATATGAGAAATTGGCTGGATGAAAGTGACAACTTATGTATGCAAGTGATAGCTTTGAGCAGTACCATCACACACAGCTGGTGAAACAAATGGCAGCAAGCAAAGCATACTGATTAATCTAAAAGTTAAGACAGTAACAGTTTCAGTTAATTTTAGACATCTCAAACATACTCTTAATTACTTAAAATTATTTTTGAGAAAAATCACTTGAATTAATGAACACATTTATAAAATAAATAGTTCTTTTCTTTAATGGCCTAAAATTCTTGGTAGCTGGTAGGTTTCTGTGCTTCATCTACCTTTTGACTTTGATCATCTTCAGGTTGAGAACAGCACATTTTTAGTTGTATGGCTCGACAGGGGTGCCTACAGGGGAATATCGTGTCGCCATTGGCGACATTTGAAAAATTTTTGGGGGGGGGATTTTTTTTACTGTTGTATGAAATTTACTATTACTAAAAATACCGAATACAATGTGAGAACGTATTTCCTGGTCGCAATTTGCGTCAAAGCTTGCTTAAGGGTGCATGGTGTATCACGTGATGAGACATCCACGAATCACAGTACAATAATTTTAGTGTACAAAATACAGCTTTATATTTTAATTTATTAAAAAAGCGATTATTTGTAAAAACATATTGAAAAACAAAGAAGGCGAGACTGGTCAAGTTGTAGGCTAAAAAGTTTTTTGAAGTCATAAAATACTTAAAGAAAATTAGATCGTTTGAAAGCAAATGGAAGTACCCTACGTAGGTGGAACAGACGCTTTCAAACAACCTAAAGTTCTTTAATTATTTTGCTGCTTCAAAAAATTTTTTCGTGTACAACTTGAGCAGTCTCACTTTCCTTATTTATCTATATTTATTTTCAAATAATCGCTTATATGATAAATTTACATATAAAGCTGTATTTTGTACACTAAAATATTATACTACGAGGGTGCTTTCACATGTGCGGACTTTTTGTGTGCGAGGGAATTTTGAAAAACACAAAGTTCGATTTTATTGTTTTGGACTTGCACACTAATAATTTTGATAAAAATAAAGTTAAGACGTTTGATTGGGAAAAACAACGCTTTATTCAAACGCTTTAAGGAGGGATTTTTATATAAGGCGGAAATTTTGAAAAACACAAAGTTCGATTTTATTGTTTTAAGAAATATTTTGTTATATTTACTTACAATTACCTTTTTCACCGACAGGACAAGTGGGTTGAACATTGTAAAAAAAAAACATACATATAAATTTAAAAACAATTTAAATATTAGGTATAAAATAATAGAATTTAGAGAAGGAAATAATGGACAATGGAAACGTTGCTAAGAGCCTGAAGAAGTCGTTAACTGGACACGGCTGCAGGTGCACGTGGAAGACAATCATAAAGAGCGCACAGCCAATAAAGATGAAAGGTAAAAAATATTTATTTTTTTAGGTAGAAACATTAATTTTTATAAAGTTTATAATCTCTACTGGTATATTAAGCTGAGTATATTAGGCTTATTGTCAATCGTGTCACAATCATAATGGTTTAAACATCACTTTAAAGCACTTCACTTTTGTTGTGTTAACTAGTAAAAATTGAAAAATGTACATTAAAAACAATTTTCATTATTTTTTGACCTAGATCGAATTCAATGCAAATACTATTTAAACAAATTTGATACTAGAGTAAGATAGGCAGTAAATCTATAATACTTAAATAATCTTATAATTTTTTTAACAGTTATATTTAGTACTTTCTGCATAAAATACATAACGCAAACCGTAAATGTAGTATGCTCATTTTTTGAAACTGTTTTTCCCACCAGAAGTGCACTTAAATTTTTAATTTTTGTTTTTTATTCAATTATTTTTATTTTCAATGGGATCCGGATACGACTATCTTAACAATGTTAAACTAGCCATTTTTATATTAAATTATCTCAGTAACTATTAAAATTATTTACATAAAAAAACAAATAAGTAAAAAAAATGTTGTTCTTCCGTACGTCCAATCCTTTTAAAACTTCGTATCCCTGTGTTTAAGCTTTAAGGCCCTAAAATAAATATGTATTTTTATTATCCCCTGGGAGGAAAAATTGTTCAGGTCCTGATCAGGTACCTTAACACCTAACAGATCCCTCTTAAGGGTAATTCACTAAGCCGGAAGAGGGACCCCATCAGGTACCTTAATAGTCTGCTATGTGCGTTGGAAACATGAAAGAATAGGTTAGAATGTATACGGGAACTAATAGTACATAGCTTGCATATTATATTACTTTAAAAATTCTATTATTTTACTATTCTGATTTTCTGAAAATAGATTTATATATCAATGTGCATTACACAACCCATCATTAAAATAATATTATGTTTACTGGACTTTTTATAAATATATAAAATTATTCAATAATCCACATATTTTACAAGATATTTATTATTTTATTTAAAACTTTTTTTACAAAAGTATATAATTACAATACACAATTACAATGACAATAATTATTTTACAAAAGTATATATTTTTTACTATTTAAATAATATCGTTGAGTGCTTTCATTCAAACCTTTCATGAATTCATTATTCTTTAATATATTTCTCTGCCTCTATTACAATTCCGCTTTTATTTTTATGAAAATTCTTAAATTTTTAATGCAATTCATTTTTTAAAACACTTAACGTGTAATAAAAATGTTCATATATAAAGTACACAAAATATAAGAGGTTAAATGTACTTATCCTGCATTAAAAAATTAAAAAAATAATCATTGATGATTTCAACTCATCAATCAAAGGAGAATGGGCTGAAATTCATAACTCCTAACATGTTCAAGCACATTGTTTATGGACTTTATCTAAAATTATTATTTTTTGTTTATTTTTGAAGCATTATTGTTCTGTTTATTTATTATCATTGTTTATTATAATTGTTCTGAATTATTTAAAAATAAATAAGTTGTCCGTTTTTACCTGTTTTTTACCACATTTAGTAGCATTTTTAGAATAAAACTATAAAATAACACAAAATATTAATAAATTCGATATATTAATTTACACTGTAAGAGAGTATTAATAGTATTAAATAATAATAACCTTAATAGTATTAAATATAAATATTAACTGGAGCTTCCCTAAGTCAAATTAATTACTTTCAGGGTGGTGTCTACAACTGGTGAAGAAACCTGCTGCATGCCACTGACGTCAACGGCGAGTTCTTTTCTTTCAATTAGTGCGAATAATGAACAGACAGGCTCTTTAGATATTCAGCCCTTCACATCACTAGAGAATGTATACCATCCTGAGAATACATGTAATTTACCTTCCTATTCTACACGTTCAATTGAGACATTAGAAGAACTAGAACAAGAACAAGCTCCACATGAAAATATAGCAGATGATATGTCTGATCCAGCAACTTATGCAAACAAGAAACTAACCTCGCAGCAAATAAATTTTGCTCTGAAGCTAGAGAGCCAAAAGCTAGAAGAAACTTCTTGTCGTGTTACAAAGGGAAGGAAATTTTTACCTTCTTGGAAAGTTTGCCATTTACCTGATGGAACAAAAAAAGAACGGAAATGGTTAATTTACAGCAGGACCAAAGACGTTGCCTTCTGCTTACATTGTATGATATTTGCTTCACCAAAAAGTCAGACAGTGTGGTCTACAATGGGTTACAAGAATTGGGTGGACAGAAATGCTTTGAGAGATATTGAACTTCATGAATCTTCTAAAAGTCACCTCGAATGTCAGGTATCGAGAATACAGTGGTTAGCTGGAAATCGAGTTGATTCAAGCCTTATTAGAAAAAACAACAAAGTTGTCAGACATCACCGAGAAGTTTTGTCAGTCATTATAGACTGCTCAAATACTTGAGTGAAGAAATGTTAGCATTTAGAAAAAACGACTGTATGACAGGAAAACTTATGAAACTATTCAGACTTTTGGCAAAGCACAGCCCTGATGCTCAAGTTTATTGTGAAAAGTTAGATAAGGCTCGACATGAAAACAAGCAAGTAGGATCAAACCTTTTAAGTCACTACAATATACTTGATTTGATAGGTATAATGAGTAAGCTTGTTGTTTCCAGAATCGCAGATAGCATTTCTTCTTCTGGTTGCTATTCGATTATTGTAGATTCCACTTATGATGCAAGTAAAAAGGAGACAACTGCTATTTTAGCTCGTTACGTTCAACATTCCTATGATGGATATGGAAACACTTTAGCAAAACCACAGGAACACCTTTTATCAGTTTTTACATGTGGGGATACTACTGGAGAAAATTTATCCCGCCATGTGATGAACGCTTTAAAAGACTTAAACATTAACCCAAATAATATGATTGGTCAGAGTATGGACGGTGCAGGGAATATGAGCGGGCGATGTATGGGAATGAAAACTTTTGTACAAAAAGAAAGCCCTACTGCCATGTATGTATGGTGTTATTCACATAGATTTGCTTTAGTAGTTGAAAAATCTTTTGATACGTGTATTCAAGTGAAAAATATGTTTTCCCTTTTGCAAGAACTTTATGTTTTCTTTTCTGGTCATTGGCGACAACACAAGCTTACAGAAAACCTGGAGAAAAGTGAAGTAAAAGATGATAGAAAAAAACGGTTAAAAAGAGTCAACACTACAAGATGGACAAGTAAAAATGATTCATTGAAAACAGTTCTTTCTTGCTATAATGTAATAAAACAAACCCTTGAAGAACTATGCCTTGATAAGAGCTCTGATAGTGATACTATTGTTGCATCCAAAAGTTTGCTGAAGCATTTGTCTGACTATGAAGTTGTGGCTGCAATGATTATAGCCTCTGACCTGTTCAAAGTACTTAATCCTGTTACAGTATGTCTTCAAGGAAAATCTGTGGATTACACTATTGTAAATTCAGTGATTTCTGAAACCAAAGAGAGGGTGAATATATTGAGAAGTGATGAATCATGGGAGAAACTTCATTTCAAGATAGAAGACTTTGCCACAAGCCATGAGCTTTCTCCCATCAAAGCAAAAAGACTAAGACTGAAGAAAAGGTTTATGGATGAACTATCAATAGATGAAGCGCTTAGTGATCCCCTGAAGAAAATAAAGGTTGAGGTATTCTTCAAGACTCTAGATTCCCTTACTATACATCTAAAAGATAGGTTTCCCGATAAGACTATGGCCATCATTACAGAGATGGCTTTTTTCTCATGAATGTCTTGAAAGAATGGCAGAAACCATTCAACCGCAAAAAATATGGAACCTTTGTAGTTTTTACAATTTAGATAACCAAGAAGTCGCAGCTGAACTAAAAACCTTCAGCTTTGTATATAAATCATCACACAGCAGTATCGACATTAGTGACCTCTTACCTAAGCCTAAGGATACGCCAGTAGTAAAACAAAATCAACAGAATTCTCTGGCAGAAGAAACAGATGACAATGAAGGTGAGGGAGGAGCAGAAATAGAAGGTGCTGGTACTGATAAGACAACTCTGGAGCTTTGGCTACGACGAGGATTTATAAAACCGTACAGATGCCTCCTGCAACTTTCTGGGTTTCCAAATTTGAATAGACTCTACAAGATTCTTTTATCTCTTTCCATAACAAGCTGTTCGGCAGAGAGAACCATGAGCTGCATCAAAATTGTCAAAAATCGTCTTAGAACGAGCATGAGTGATACATGGTTAAAAAGTTTGTTAATTTTATGTAGTGAGTCTGAAGTTTTAAGCAAGATTCTGCACGAAGAAATCATTGACAAGTTTGCCTTTTCCACCAAACAAAGACAACAAATATTATTGAACACCTAAAAACACAACACTGATTATTAATATTATCATTTTTTTCTTACTTATAAGTTATATTTCAACTTCAGATAACAAAAATATTGTGATTGTAAGCTTAAAATATTATAATAGATAGATAGATATAGATTTATTTATAATGTAATTTTGAAATCCATTTTTTTTTACTTACTGTATTAATAAAGTACAGTGTGCAATAGAAATTTGCATTTAGATTTTTTAATTATCTTGCTTTCTACTATGTTTTAGTACACTACGTAAAGTCTATAAAAGGATGGAATTGTTTATAACATTTTATTAAGGGAACAAATGTAAGTAAGGCGTTAAAGTTGCAAATCTAAGTATTTTTCCAACGAAGTGATTGAGATTTGATACTGTAAAACTAATCATGTTTTACTGAAAACGCTAAATTGTGATCCATTAAAAAAGAGCTTTTTTTTTAGTAATCGAGCCTGGAGTTGGGGGGGGGAAGCGACAGGGCTTGGGGGGGGGATCGGCACCACTGTGGCTCGATAATTAAATGTTTAATCATTTAAGTTGACTTATGAGAGTATATGACACTTACCTCCCCCAAATTTTATTTTTCATTATTAAAAACACACACACTGACAAGTGAGAATAAGTCGAAAAGTAGTCATATCATAGCACTCCCTTATTTCAGCTTTCTCTTGGTCCAAGCTATATTTAACCAAGCCTACCTTATTTTTTCATACCAGTGTGTGTGTGCATGTGTGTGTATGTGTGTGTGTATGGTGCGCGTGTGTGCATGCCTGCATGAAGATAGAAAATATAGGACAGAGCAAATAACTTGAGTCTCCATTACACACTTAACATCATACTTATTGACCTCATCTAGCGCCAACAGAATTTCAAATTAATGTTATCTAAATTTGTTACTCCAGACAGATTTAATAAAGACAAGATTAGATGAAAATACTTCACCAATATGTTCCGTTGAAAAATTTTGAGTGTCTACTTGACTTCCTGTCAATTAGATTGCCCTTGTGATCCAATTCATATCACAACACACACACATTCTGCTACAAATATCTTTGCTAGAATAATTTCATTGTGCAAATGTTAATAAATTTCTATCTGCAAACATCACTTGGAACTGGGAAGAATTCTGACGACTGATTTTTATTATTAAATAGAATGAATGTTTATCATTTTTTGTGTAATCCATAACATTTCTTTTATTTTCTGAATAATTATAAAAGCGTATGAAAAAAATCAAAATTTGTACAAATTTGACAATTCTTCAATGCAAATGATTCATGCTGTTTGGAGCTCTTATGAGAACTCCAAAGGTCTGTAATAAGGTTGGTACAGTCATGTACATGTACAGTCAGTGATTAACATATATTAACAAAATCTGAGCCAGCAGCAGATACCAGATGACTGATCTACAACATTCTTCTGTTTTTTTACTGTAACAATCCTGCTCAAAATATTTGGATACCAAATACACAGATTAATCTGTACACTGCTCTGATCTTTAAGCTGAACACAGCCATACCAAAACACATGGAATTTTGCCAACTTCTTAGACTAGATACATGCATGTGATTTTTCATTTTCCAATTAATAAGACAGTACAACTATTAACAAGGGCAGTCTCACTATTGTAGTACACAAACAAATTATATTTAATATTACCTTGTGTATCCAGGTACACTGGTGCTCCTCCTTGCAACTTCAATGTTTCTTTAAAAACTTGCAAGGAGGAGCACCAGTGTACCTGGATACACAAGGTAATATTAAATATAGTTAGTTATATGCAACTTGGAGACCACAACACAATATGTACACAAACAAATGTTAATAATATGACAATTAAACATGTATGGTGTGTATAGTTCCTACACTGGTAAAGTATTATCAAATGGATGCAACTAATGGTTTCACTACATGAACAATACCAAATACAAAATAGTACAGTACCTAAAGTACATACAATTTATGACATTCATAAAGTCTTGGTATCTGGGGTTTTCAGTATAAAATATTTATTCAAACAAGTCTTAAAATTTGCTTTAAACGAGTTTCAAAACAAGTAGATTAAAATGCAATTACAATTTTTAATATTAATGAGCCCTTTTTGTCCTCTGTGAGGTTCTCCATGCCTCCTGGAATATACATACAGAGATTGGTGTTCCTTGCTACCTCCACATAAGTTACTGTTTAGATAAGAATTAATAAATATACAATATGTTTATACAGTAATTAAATGAATATACAGTAATTCTACCAATTTGACTATGTTTACCTATGTCTATTATCTGTCTTCACATATTCCCTCCTATTGCTATACCAACATATCACAGACAATGGATGTTGATGGCAATTAGAAACAGGGGACAAACTAAACTTACAGTTCTGAAAACACAAATAATGGCAAACAGTTCAGTGAATGTCCTTTCTCAAATTTTAAACATTCTTCTGTATTTCAAGAAGCTTTCCTCACATGTGTTATTTTAATAATTATTATTGCTTTAAATACAGTTTACATCACAGAAAACTCTACTCTTTAGTTAGACATCACAAACAGGGTTTCTAAAACTGAATAATGCATTAATAGTGATGTTTTGGTAAATATTTTGCCTTCACTTCTAAAAGCTTGATTTTTCTTGTGCCACTGTTGCCACTGGCATAACTGGATACTCAACTGCTTAATTACACTTTCTCTGAGCGTTAACAATTTTAATACATAATTTGTAAGTTAGTACTGTGCTTTGGAACTTAAGTACAGTGCTATATATTGCAAGACATTTCTTTCCTCCACACAAAGATAATCTGATCATAACAATTACCACTTGGTCATTTTGATCATCTCTTTCCCTTCCTGTAACATATGACTGGGCAAACCATCTAGTCATATATAATATTACACATCTGAATATTTCCAAAGGTCTAACAGCTCTATATTTTCAAAATTATCTTTAAAAACCAACCACGGCATAACAGCCTGGTTTTTAGATATAATTTTGAATACATTGACACTGGCCATGCACCATTTAGACAAAATTTAAGCTCCATATTTACCCATAGGTTTTCAACACACACCTAGAAGATTTGTAGTCTGGTTTAAATGCTGTGAATAAGTTTCTATACAACTGTTGTTCACTGTTATGGGACAATTACATTTTCCATACATACACCTCATGACATGATGGGGGAGGGGATGACAAAAAGAAAATGAAATGCTTGTCTCATTCTATAAAAATAAAAAGTGAACAATTATTTACTTCATCTCTTCTGTTGCTGTAACACTTTCAGAACAAACCGTAGCAGTACAAAAACTTGTCAGAATGTCACTGATCCACTCAGTGTACATGAAAAGTATTGGTCTACATCATTAACTTTGTTTTGAGAAAATACTTTAAGCTTCATTTTCTATTTAACACTTAAAGAATAAAATTACTGACAACCTGTAGAAAAAATTGTACAAGATGAGAAAAACTGAAGGAAATGTTACTCGATATATTTGGTTATTCATTATCTAATCCCTAAGAAAATGCTTTAAAATTAAAGTATGTATGATGTTAAAGGGATAAAGTATTTTGATTCTGTTGGAAGTGTGTTTTTTTTAGTCTCTCTCTCTCTCTCTCTCTCTCTCTCTCTCTCTCTCTCTCTCTCTCTCTCTCTCTCTCACACACACACACACACACACACACACACACACACACACACACACACACACACACACACACACAAGCCTTTTCCCAGGTTGAGTCCCATGTGGTTTGCAGTTGTCCTTATGTTTTGGGAGATCCATTTCTGCCACCAAAACAAAACAAGTCAGCCATTTAACAGACTCAAGTTCGAACATGAACCAATAGGACTTAAAAGGATGAAGTTACTAACAAGTATAGAATGCTGTCACAGGTCAAGGCTGAAACAGGCTGTGCATACAATAGATACCTTCCAATGTCATGCCTCTGAACAAATTGGTTAAGAATAACCACTACAAAACCACTGCCTATCCAAATAAATAAAAATTCAGACATCTCTCTCTTTTTTATCTATTTACCTATTTACAACTTGTGTGTGTGTGTGTGTGTGTGTGTGTGTGTGTGTGTGTGTGTGTGTGTGTGTGTGTGTGTGTGTGTGTGTGTGTGTGTGTGTGTGTGTGTGTGTGTGTGTGTGTGTGTGTGTGTGTGTGTGTGTGTGTGTGTGTGTGTGTGTGTGTGTGTGTGTGTGTGTGTGTGTGTGTGTGTGTGTGTGTGTGTGTGTGTGTGTGTAAAGCAAACCAGTGTTCTGTGATCAGCAGAGCAACCATTAACAAGATATCAGAGAAAGTAGGTCCACTGTAATATTCCAACAACTTTTCCTTATCACATGGAAGTAATTTATTCCTTCTGTTTTCCTTGTCTGTTCTTCCTCAATTTATATTTGCTCCCTACTTTTTACATTATTTTACAAACACATGTATCTTATAAATAAAATGGGAGTTGAGATATTTCTGTAATGACAAGTATAATTATACACAATTCTGTTTATGCAAAATTCAAAAATCAGTTGAGAATAAATAAACAAGTAATTGACACAATCAATGACTTAACTGCAAAATTAATTGCATACAATGATGCTTATGTCAACAAGTTTCAAAAATACACTATAAAAGTTTAATATATTATCCTTTGCTAAACAACATGTTCTAATGAATGATCATTTTAAAAACTACTACATTCATTTTAATCCATGAATGGAATTATGTAAAGCTGCATCTTTATGATCGTAATACTGTAAACACACTGATCTGTTCTCACAAAAAGGTTAAATTCTTTTACACAAAACACAAATATTTAATTTTTAACTGCTTTTTTATGTAAAAATATTTTTCGTAATTTGTCTTTCACAGTTATCTTCCAATACTCTCCCTTACATCATTCTGTTTGGTTCTGCAGCATTCCTTACCTTAACCCTGCTAACCATGATTGACTTAGGCCTGAGTCACAGTTATACCATTAAATTTCACAGTACAATGACATCTCTAATTCACTTCAGTCTAACATTACTTAGAAAATTAAAATTAAATGACATCAGTGACCAATTTTTTTTTTTAGAAAGATAAATGATATTGACAGGTCCATACATATAGTCACCAACAACATAAGAAATAGTCAAATACTTACGCCAACATGAAATTCATGGGCCAATATATCATGAGCAGCACTCAACATCACAACATATCCATAGTTATTACATAATCCAAGTATCCAGAATGCAACAAGATTTCTCCAACCTGCATCACGTGGCATTGGCTGGATGACTTCTTCTTCATTGTCATCCACAGCATCTTTCATAGGCTCTGTGTCGCTGTTGGTCATCCTCACAGACAACTCCTGCTCCTCTGAAAATGGCAAATATTTATTCATAAAACTGCTACAACATCCTCCAAGGGCAATAACATATTGTCCCTGTATACACAATGACATATGTTATGAAACATACGAAATACATTGAGACGAGTAAACTCTTACAGTAGCAAATACAACATTATAACAATTGTTCTATTAATTAAATGATGTATATGCTTATAAAATAATTATGAGAACTTTATGTTACACATTGTCATAAGAATAACCAAGACAATTAAATTTTATATACTCTTGTAACAATAATTGTATTAATTAAATGTTACACTCTTATAAGGATAATTGTGTTAATTACATTTTATATGTGCTTATAATAATTACTGTTCCTGCTGCATAAAGTGCATAATGTCATACTCCAGGTAACATGGTCAAATGGTCACGGTATACCCTCCTGTGGATTTACAGAGATGATTGGTCTCAACTGTATATAGTCAGGTGTAAAGCTGGATGCATAATATAAAAAATAAAAATCTACCACTTTATCCAAAGAAAATAATTTCTCATAAAATGCATACACTTACTACACACATCTAGCATATCTCAATATTACAGCTAATACAAAACAATTCCTAAAGCTTTGTAAGAAAAATGACCACACAACAAAATAATATGACATTACAGCTAAAGATTTAAAATGTTGAACACTTATTTTAAAACCATAATTTTAATGCTTATACGCCTATAAATGCCTAAGAACACAGCAGAAGTCTAAAACTTCAGATAAATACAAATTATTATGCAGCTGTCACAACAGGGATTAGGGAAAACAAATTTGCGTCACTAATGTTACATGTGCATTTTATTGGTACATATTTCCTATTAAGTAAATTACATAATAATAATAGGGTTTCTGCAAATTCTGAAAAACTGAACATTCATAATTTAAATGTCCTGGGATTGAGCATAAAAAAGTTAACATTAACATTTTTCAAATGTTAACATGTTTTTTCAATTAACATTTTTCAAAGTAAGAACATAAAAGTGTGATAATATTTGAAAATAAAAATGGACTGTTAAAAGAAACACTTTTAGTCCAAGAGATAGCAGCAGATTACTCTTAATCTTAGTTAATTCATGAAACCGTCTAATAAATCATATTCACAGACCTAATAAATTTCAGTTCTTATAAATTTCTAATAATTTATTCTATACAACACAATGAATTGTTACACTGAAGTCAATATAGCATTGAAGGATGTTTAAACAATAGACCTTAAAAAACATAGACCTTAAACAGGATGCTTAACATAGACCTATGTGTGATAATTTCATATACAGCAGTAATCATGTATCAAGATAACTGTAAGAATGAATTGGCTAGAACGTCAATAGTTTTGGCATGCATCTGGTTTCCATGTAAGTAGTACATGAGATTTTGGCTTCACCAACAAACCAGCAGTAGGGACTACATCCATCAGCCAAACTCGCATCCCGCAGGCAACCTTAGTCCAGCTGGCACTTCAGTTCATAAAACTGTTTTATAATGTCTTTTTTTTTTAATAAAATAGTTCCACATATAATAGGCAATTCTACTCAAAACAGCAAGCTGCCATCGAAAAACTGGTGTCACAAAAAGTTGCGGGAGGGGATATAAAAGTAATGTAAACATAAAAACTGTTGCTTTACAAACAATCTTCGATTGATTCTTTTGAGTGCAAGTATGCACATGCAGATGTGTGTCCTTTTGAAATTCTATAAAATTCAAATTTTCTCTATTTGTATAAAAATAAATACAAAATCAAGTAACAATACATAGAATTTTTATATCTTCCTGATAATTTATATTTTTTAAATTATCAACTTATATAATGTATGCATTCTAAGGCTTAGTTTAGCATTCTAAGCTAATGCTAGTAGGCCTATATATTTTCTCCAACATTTTCTTGTATATTCTTTTAATTTTTTCATTAACAAAAAAATATTGATTATGCAGTGGTATATAAATTTATCTAAAATATAAAAACTGTAGTACATTAATTCCTCTTTTAATACAATGCATTTAAAGTTAAATGATATTAAAATAAAATACTAACAGTTATGCACTGATGCACACACACAGAGTAAAACAGTCCTAAAACACTCCTGCTTATTATGTTATCCTGTATAATACGTGCTACTTATTCAGTCCCTTCACACTTTACATGTAAACCCTTTATAAAGTACCCTAGTTATTGCTCTTAAATCCTGCATAATGTGCTTTTTTACCAGTGACTGCTTTTTTATACCAGAGTCAAAATTGCAGTTTATTTTACATCTTACATTACAGCTTCTAACTTTTGTTTTGTTATAACAGTACTTCTTTTGGTTCTACCAACTTAACAATAGCCTGTTTCCAGTCCAACACAGAACAAAGTTACCCCAAACAGAAACAGCTACTTAAGATTCAAAGATCTTCATGTAGTCGTAGTCACTAAGAAAGGGCAAACAATTTTTTAAATGACCGTTTCAAATGTCCAAAAACTGTCTGGTGGAATGAATAAATATACCATAACATAAAACACAACTGTTACACCTCTTTATACAAATAAGAGAGTGTTATATAAGAACTATATAAAGAAACATGACTGCTACTCTTTAGGCCTCAGCACCCACTGTTAACCATTTTCATGGGGAGTAATTAAGTCAAATCAGTAGTTATTAACCAATACGTACAATAATATTCTGTATTTGTCTTACAAATTATGTGAAGTTCCCTTACAAATAGTAAAAGTGTACATATAAAATAGCTTGAGACACAAGTAGGATCGCTAGATCTGCTATTTTTGGAGTAATATGATTTTTCTGTCAATCAAAACTGAACATTATTTCACCATCATTATACTGTCTTATATTTTCACGAAAGCTCATACTTTCCTTTTATGATGCTTAGTATGATCTATAAATAAAATATTCTTTCTCTAATAATGAGTATAACACTACTCACTCGAAACAAGTTTTTTTTTCTGATATGGATCTAGTCACTACTGCTAGTTTGTTGGTGAAGAAAAAAAAAACTTTGTGTTACGAGACAATAGTGTTATACTTAGTTAATCAACGGGCACGTCATGGACAACAAAATCCAAGAATTCTCTCTCTTATAAATGTCCACAAGTTCATCAGTAAGAGGCAATCCAAATCTTACATTACAATCAGTCAAAATTATTATAAAAATCATCTCATTAAATTTTACAATCTTCTCCACGCATCAAACAAAGAGATTTAATCCTTAATTTCCTAGAAGCCAATTTGCTGAATTCTTATAGCAACAGTAGCGTTTTTTTCTAATATCTGTGGTGATTAGGTAAAATCTTATTTTTTATCGCTCAAACTGTTTGACTAGGTTAACAAAATATTTTACTAAATATTACATTATTTCAGTATACACACTAAAAGTGTTTTACTTCAAATTAAATCAAGAACATGGTATAATGATACAATGGTATAATGACCTAACATGTGTTTGTATCATTACTCTTGCAAAGGATTGTAACAGATTTCTGCATCACATCTGAAAATGATGACATAATGGATTACTACTTTTCAGACTGTGGACATACACAAGTTGCAGCAGTTCAGTAGTTTTTACTAATATTTGAGAAAGATATTTTTTATTTCTTAATGTTTTGTTTCTTGATTTTGTGTTAGGCAATGTGATAATCACAAACAATTGAACACAGTAGCACAGGCATAAGCACAAACAATTCTAATCTTCACTTTCAAAAATAAAAATGTTTAATGTGTTTGTTTTGCAGCTCTGTGACTCATACAGTAAAATACCTGCAACACAAACAATGATTCTGACTTTTGTATTCATGCTGGACTGTAATCCAGTATAAGTCTGACATTCTCATGCAACAGCTCAAGTATACACTTATTAACATCTTAAATGATATAATAGATCTTTTTGGTTTAAATTATAGAATGTTTTTATATTTACTAGTAGTGTTGGTGTTGTTGTAGTTGTAGACTCTCACGTCGTCATATGGTTTGTTTAATATTTAATATAACTAATTAGCAATGGGTAATTAGAAGTTAAAGTTTATGTTTAAAAGAGTATTAAAGTCACTAATAATTCGCTGTATTCACCTCCCCACTTACCATCCGTGAATATCTTCAATCTTCTCGATGGGCGACTCTATCTCACTGTAAATACATTTGTAACACACAGATATTCCGTTTGAATATCGCTAAATGCACATGAAATAAAACAATTCAGATATTCAACTGTAAATTGAATAATACAATATCAATAATTTGAATATTGCCGCCACCTTGTGAAATAATTGTTTCTTAACAATAAGCTATTTACTTCTATTTTATAGAAATGAAGACTCTATATCCACTGGTAATAAATTGAGGATTTTATTGACAGTAGTGAAATTTAGCAGAACTCCTTTAAAACAATTAATATTGATTTCTTTAAAAACAACAAATTAAATAAATATTGAGACTTCTTCAGCTCAAGGCTGGTAACACTGTTACAATGTACGATAATATGGTGAACTAGGTTATGTTCACTTTGGTCATTTGTATTACCAATTTTCGTGAATTCTTTTAAGATACATGATACAAGATATAAAGATGTGTTAATAAATAACAATGTTTACTTATTTATTATGATTAAAAAGAACAAAATTTAAAATTATTAATCTCAATACGATAGTCAATACTATCGTACTATCGTACAGTATTCTGATGTCTAGTGAAGCTAAGATTGTAAACACGTGCTTGTAACGTTGCACTATTAAAATATTATTATTAATTTATTAGTTATTACTACTATGAACTGGAAAGAGAAAAAAATTGAAAAAACTCTTATTATCGATTTCACTTATAAAAATCATTTTAGGACAGAAGTGTTTCTCTGTGACAAAATATACGTTTTGGTTCTAGGTTAGTTTACCTAGATGATAGTAAGTTATTACGTATAATAAGTAATATCATATAAAATTCTTAATACTATTTTTACAAACACTTTATTTATTATTAATATGATGTAAAATTATCAGTAATGATAGTATCCACAAAAGAAAGTTATTATTTATCAAGACTAAATTCATAGTCAATTAAGCGACTATACTTACTAGTAATTGTGTGCGGTATTTAAAATTGATTCCGCGTTTATTAATTATTTTTTAAATATAAAATACAACATCTTTTAATTAAATATCGCCATCACATTGGACGATAACTTTGTTCATCAAATTCTGATAATTATTCATCGTTATCGGTGAATGCACTCAAGCGTGTTTACTTGACTAGTGCAGTCAAACAATAATTTTCGTTTAACCAACGAGAATTATTTCTTTAATATTTTTTAAAATTGTTTAAATTATTATACTCCCTGTTTCCTTTCACTTGACATGACCCTTATTATACACTGGTCATGTCTTTTGTTCACTATTCACTTATTACACTGTCACTCGATAATGGGGTGTTCAGTATAGGTTAATGTTTGACCACGTTACTGGGGTGACGCGCACATTTTAAAATATGTCTTATAAATTGAATAATTTATAAATCTATTATGCCACGCGTTGGAAGCGCCATTTATAACTTTCAATGGGGATTATTTATTATGCTAACCGTGATTGAATTAATTAATGTATAAATTTAATAATTTCTCAAATGTATCTAGCCCTTAAGTTGGATACTATTTATAAATATCATTTTATATGCGTATTGATAGCACAATAAATTAATTATTAAATATATAAAATTTATCGATCTCTGACATGTATGTGTATAATTTAATCTTATTAATGATTCTCACTATCTATGCTCATCAACACATACGTGATATCATTTATTTAATTGAACATAAGAAACTCTTAAAATCTATTTGCATTCCTTCAAACTTTAGGTTAATATTTGGGTTGCATTGGTAATAATGAACGCATGTTTCTGATCAACTAAAAAACTAGTTTAATTATCATTCATGACATATTATAATAGTACATAGGTTACGTCGCTGTACCTGAAATACATACATATTTTATAATAAACAAAGACATATCTTAATATATGCTGAAAAACAAAGAAAACATACATACATATATAAATCAAATGATGTAACAATTCAATATTCTACTTATTTAATGCGTTCATTAAATCCCAAATAAGCTTTTGTTTATACGTTCATTAACTACTTTATTCAGATTTATTCATTACTTTTCTTAACAATTTTCTCAGGTGTGAATTCTTTGAAAGAAACCAGGTCAGTAGAAGTTACTAATTAGAAATAATTATAATAATGGTTACTTGGTTATTGAATATCCATTAGTTGTTGACGAAGTCTCGTTCTGGTGATGGAGATGGCTCGTAGATACATTCCGTCGTAAGTTGTTTTATCACTGCCACTTATCACTTTATTCTTCCGATCACTCGCGTAGGCGTTTGTATATGTGTGAGTAGTTGAAGTTCAGTGTTCAATCAATGTTTCATCTTACTGTGTTTGCTGTGAGTTCGTTTTAAAGTCAATATACATGTCTAGTTTCATTAGTCGCTGCATCAACAAACGTTCCTATAATTTATTAGTTTGTTTACTGTTTCGTGTTCATTATGTTGTTGATACACATTATTAAGTTCAATTAATTTGTATGTCGTTAAGTGATGCTGTCTGTTGGTGTAACGGTCTGATTGTTCACTTGGTGTAATTTTCACTAAGTCCGTTACTGCGCACACCGGTAAAGTTTCACTACCGCGATATGAATGTATTATTAAGTCTTTTAAGTTCCTCGTTACTTATCTAACTTCCGAATGATTTGAGTAAACAATGGAAAGTTATGATATACCGTCTCTCGCACTTGAAGTTAAACTACTTGATATTTTAAATGTAAACTGTCTGAAAATTCTAACTGTAAAACTTTAGTATAACTATTCAAAATTTGAGTGTTGACTGCCTGTCTAAAATTTGAGTATCACTGACTAAAAATTGAGTATCACTGACTAAAAATTGAGTATCACTGCCTCTTCGTCTTCCTGGACAGCTGGTTTTATTAATTCGTCCCTACTCAAAATTTTGTCTCTGGTGCGCTTCACGCCTACTTCTTTTCGAGATTGGTCAGTTTTTGATTTTCTTGGAAAATACTGTCCCACTATGTCAAAATTCTACGTCATAGTTCTTCCGATAGGTTCTTCGTTTCAGTTGCTATGGAAACATCCCTCACCATCAAATTTCTCGCTGGCTGAAGGCCTCTGATAGGTCCTTAGGTCTCCCTGCTTTCTGCCCTGACGATCATTGACCCGCTTCGAAGAAACTACGGCTATTAACCAGTTGTCTATCAGCCTATTGTCTGAGTAAACTCTGCGTTTCTATAGATTCCCATTATCTGTACTTACAGTCTTCCTGGCGTATTGTTCTATGCTCTAACCCCTTTTTTCTGGCTATTACTAATTTCGAACATCTGCTGGTCGTTGAAGTCACCCCAACTTTCCCTTCGTAAATTCTTGTCTGTCAATTAGACGATACCTCCAGCTGTGTAACATGACTGTAGTCTTTGTCAGCCTATCTTCCACTATTGTTTCTTAAGGTGCAGCGCATCCGTCTCATTGTAGTATGGAGTCTCACTCGTTTTTGTCGCTTATCGTCTACTGACGTAATATGGCCACATCTGCTACAATTCTCGGTACGGGTGTGAATGTCCTTACTTACTTTGTTACAGCTGCGGAGAGCAATAATTCTGGACGAAACTTTCCCTGTCATCTTACGCCACCAAATTCTATAGTTGGATTGAACTTAATGTGTTTCTATTGTCAAGTCAGCAACGCTTCACTGACACCTTCTCATTACTCCTTATTTATTGCTCCACCCTAAGTCGTTGACACTTGCCTCGTGTGAACGTACTCTGCCGAGGTGAAAATTTAAAATTTTTAAAATTTTCTGCTCGTTACAGTCTTGACGACTGTGATACGCTCCTCTCGCCTCGAGTGTTGGAAAACAATTAATTCATCTCGCTAAAGCGTCTCTCTTCGTCTGGTGAAATTGAGTCATTCGATTGGTTTAGAAATCCATACTCTCTACCCCAAACGCTTTGGTTAAATAAATATTTTAATTTTTAGCGTTACTAACTTCGGGCTCTGACGTGTACATGGACATTCGAAAATGATCGAAAAACTTATAATGGCTATAAGTTTCTTATTTTTTGTCATATCGTCATTTGGATAGTGGCATTAAATTGCAGACACTTGCGTCTTTATTTTAAGTCCAAACAAGCAATAATTCCGTCCATTAATAATTCACTTGACCTTCTTCAAAACTCATATAGCGGTTCTTAACACAAATAAGTCCTTTTCACTATATTTTGTTGTAATTACATCTTAATACTTATTACTAAACATTTTGAGTCCATTTCTCCTTCATGCTAATACATAATATTGTCATATTTATAGTTTAAACAAAATTTGCTAATGGCGTATAAGCCAACTATGTCCGATTGTTTACATTTACTTATATCGCTATTATCCCTTATTCTACTACATATTTTTTGTATTATAACATTAATAGGTATATCTATATACATTTGTTCATACTTTATTTTGGTAAAATGTTATTTTGTGTACATATATAGTATGGTTCAAAATACATTATGCTCTCATCTCGCCATTTTGTCACACTTATTTAGTTATTTTACTATACATTGGATATATTGTTAACAATTAAAATTGTGTACAATTGTTGTACATGGTTAGTTTAGTGTATTCACTAATTTTTTGTTATCTGAAATCTCTCTAAGTTATTGTATGGTGGTTATTTACACCTAGTTCTATGATTGCAGTTAGTTAGTTTATTAAATTTCAATTATTAAATTACTAGAATAATATTTGTGAGGTGTTCTCATAGTAGTATTGAACATTCCTCTAACTACTGGTAACATTTTTTACATTCTCTTTATAAGTTTTGATAATGTTTTTTGACTAACTCTCTTGTCACATTGGGGTTCTGTCTATTTGGTTTATTGTTATTGCACCTAATCTGACTCATTTGTTGTGTCCTTCAGTTCATATAGTATTCATTGTTTTGTATTTTTATTCTTATTTAGTCTCTATTTGAAACAATTATGGATAATTACTTTGTTTAATTAATGTATATGATTTTATGTTGTAGGTCCAATTCATGTGAGGTTATGTGTCATTTGTTTGACAACAATGTGCTTCATAGTTTTTTACAGTATTCATCTCAACTATTGCCATCTCATTATGGCATGTTACTACAATGGTTTATTATTATGTTTTACACATTTTGTACACATTTTTACACTATCTGTTGAAACAATAATACTGGGTTTCTTAGTCTAATTATGTTACATATTTTGGTGGATTGTATCTAGGCTTTGGTACATTGACTTGTTTATACTCAACAAATTAGTTTATTTACTACTATTTGTCTTGACATTCATCTACATTTTGTCCTGTGTTGCTATGACATTCAGGCACATTTCATATCAAGGATTATAAAGCTTTTATTATTGATCTCTATGAACAATTAGTTCACTTTTCTGTATCATATATTTGGTGGTCTTATTGATTATATCTGTGGTTTTACAATCTTGGATTAAACTTGGTACACTAATTGTCTGTGCATTTCACTTGTTAATCGTTGATTCTTTCACTTATAAATGGTTATTCACTTCCCTCCGTTATAAACACTTTCACTGTTATTGTTTGTGCTGTTTACTTGGGGTAAATGTTATTATATCATATGTTGTTACACTTATATTAGGTATTCACTGTCATTGTTTGTGATCACTTATTGATGCTCAACACTTGGTTTCTTTATTATTGATAGTCCAATAATCATTACACTTGTTCTGGTCACTACATTGATTTTGATGCTTTCCATATCTTGTGAATGTTGATGTCTTGTACTGGTCATACATAATCTTCATTCTTCATGGTACATTTCTTCCTCTTCTCCTTCTTCTTCTTCTTCTTCTTCTTCTTCTGGTTAGTTGTTTGTCACTTTTGGTGCTTTTCTTGGTTACACATTATTTGTAATAATTCATGTTCACTGAATATAGTCATATTCTTCCACATTTTCATTCATTATTGTGATAGTCATTATCCTATATTTATATTATTATTATTATAACAAATCAGTTTGTTTTTTCACTATGGTGATTGTATTTGATTTGTCTCCTTCTTACGATGATAATCGTTTTCGGCGTATCCCCTCACTATTTTGATCTATTGGGCCTGGATGCTAACGTATTATATTGACTCATGGTATTTTCTCTTTCTTTGTTATACTCGATGATATTCTTATTACTCTTCCTTCTTCTTCGTTGGGTTGTTTCAATATTATTTATTCGTAGATACACATTTTATTTTTTATTCTCCTGTTCCTTCTTCTATGCTTGATGAAATATGTTCATGTTATTCTTCTATTTGACGTATTAGACATTTTTTTTATGTAACTGCTATTTTGCTACGTTACAATCAGAATGGATCTTATGTACAAGAAAAGACAACACAATATAAAGCATAGAAGCAGGAAAGGACGACAGTGCCATTTGTAAAGAGCTATCTTTGTTACATTCAATTGCTCCAACTATTTGGAAGAATTGGAATTAATATTAAAAAAAGTTCTGAACAAAAGTTTATTTCACTCAAAAACCATGCAATATTCTGACTACACAGAAACTAGATGAAGCGGTATAATAACAAACAGTCAGAAGGTGTTCTCCAACTGTCCAATTTAGTTGTAGTTTCTTCTGAGACTCGCGCACGTTTTTTACGGTTTGCAGCACAAGGACGTTAGGACGCGTATCGGGGAAAGAGACAAGAACTGTGTGTGGAACTCTAGACTCGCTAACCGAAAATGTAGAACTAAAACAGCTTCAGTGGTTATAGGCATAAGATATAATGTGTGAAACAAGGTGTTCAAAGAAATCTTGTTTGACATGAGATGTAGGCCTACTGGAAAGTGGCCATGGGGTAGGCAGAGGAAGTGTTGGTAACATCTAAGAAGTGGATGGGAAGGACCTCCGGACAAACAAATACATTGGCCAAAAAACAAGGAAATCAGCAACTCAAATGGGACGTCGTTCTAAAAAATAACTTTCAAAATCATTACAGATCTGACCGCTGCTTTAATATTTCTGATACATAGTGTGGTATAAATTTTAAACTGCCGTAGATCTGAATTGTCGATTGTAACTTGGGATATCGAATACGTTGATATAGCAGTCCCGCTTAAACCGTTTACGCTGGCCTTTTATCAGATATAATTAATTTCTTAGCTCTGCCCATATAGTCACATTCTTGACACGTTCCTATAGCACTTAAACAAAGCCTACACTGACAGCAGAATGACGATGATACTACGAGTCGGCTTCGTTGTGACGATAAGCTGCTGATGCTGAATTCTAATTGTGGCAATGCTGAGGCAACGTGGACAAGACGTCTTCCCGTCACTGTACTAACAGGACAGTATGACTGGCATACACACACAGTATCATTGTTCTAAAAAAACACTACTGTATTTAAAATTTAAGTGCTCCACATGTAAACGTTCTGAGAGCGCGAGCTTTTGTAGGTAATTTACAACATGCAGTATATAGGCCTAAAACACGGCACGATGATTCTAGGTTAGGCAAGTTTACAAACATCGAGCGAAATGAGTTGTAGCGGGTCTCAGATCACACACACATAAACAAATCATTATATATTCTGCCGACTGTCAGATCCCATACACTACTATCGTCTCCAATTGCTCCTGTCCCAGGCCTATTCTTTAGTTAATTCCCTTATACTCTCCTCCCTCAATAACGTCAGACATGAAATCTCTTCCTACTTCTCCCCCTTTACATTTCTCCACTTCTAATGTATACTCAATAACAGTCATTAATATCACCGTACCTCTACTAATTTCTATCACTCACCAGGAGTGTTTAAAAGAATTGTTGAAAACTGCTTACATGTGTCCCGTTTACCTTTATTCTTTACAGAACCTCCTCATTCCTCGCTCTGTCAATTAGAGGTGGGCTAAACTAGTATTTTAAAATAACAGGTATGAAAATAACGTTCCAAAAAATAACAGGTACAAATATCTGTTATTACATACTTATTATACATAACCTATATTATCCTTTGTAACTAACTCATTTTGAGTTTCCTGCAGGTCTCCTATGTAATATCTTCAAATAAATATACTGCAAGTAGGTTTATTTTCACCTAGATAAACATATTAATATATTAATAAACCTACTTCCAGTGTATTTATTTGAAGATATTATACAACCTAAACCAGGGGTGCCCATCCCCCCAAGGCCCAATACGCAAATCCCCCCTAAGTCTCAGCACTCCCCCCAATTGAAAAGTCCACCCAGGGGGTACAAGCCGTTCCGGGGGGTCAGGGGAGTATGCCGCCAGTTCGTTAAAACAATCATAAAGATATGCAATTGCTTTAGTTTTTTACTAATAGCTTAGTTTGTTGCACAAACACGGTAAAAATTTCCATCAATGTTGGATTTAAAATGTTATTCTTGAAAAATCCCCCCCAAAAATTCTCAATGCGCAACTTGCGCTATGATCCCCCCCCCTGTGGGCACCCCTGACCTATACTATATAATTTGTTATAAGAAATAAATTGAAACTAAAAGTACTAACAGTGTACTTTACACTGTGACTTTATTAAACTATTACTGTTTAAAAGAAAATAAGAAACAACAGAATTTATAGGCCTAGGAGTAAACAAACTAACATTGGTTAGACAAATCAGTTGCAAAACTCGGTGCAATGAAATAATTTAGAGTACACCTAATACCACAACAAATAATGTGAAAAAAACAACAGAAACATATAATAAAAACATAACAGTAAGCCACAAGAGTGAATGAGAATAAACAAAATTTTACAAATAAAAATAATAAAAACAACTGTAATAAAATAAATATAAATAAATAAATAAAAACTTATAAATAATAAGCAACAACAAAAGTAAATTAAATGCATTACATACCTGGATAATCTTCAGACTCATTCACTAATGTACACAGAATATACAAGTCATGAAATGTCACACCTATTTACATTACAATCTGCTTCACTTAACACATAAATAAAATTAAACAATTGAATTGTTTTTAAAATACTGGGATTTCAGTTATTCAAACACTATTTTAAATTCTCATTCAAAAATATCAGCTGTTGCACTTTCCTTGACGTTAATCGTGTTCTTCGTTCAGATAAAATTATTCCTGCCCTGGAAAATATCCTTTCACAGGGAACGGATGTTGCAACCATGTTACATCTAGTGCTGACCAAATGTGCAAGATTAGGGTATACACATTGGTGATCTTTCCACCACAGTAAGGGATTTTCGCTTCTCTCTATTGGTGTGTCTTGAAGATATTTATCTACTTCTTGTAAAGCCATTGATAAAGGTGTCCCTATTGGTTTAACTTTCCTTATCTGGTTTTTATAATGATTCCAAATTGAAACTGTTTCCTCCTCTGTTACGTTAGGCTGTAGATTTCCTTTGGTTTCAATGCTTGTATTGGTTCTTGAATTTTTTATAATTTGTGAAGATACTAGTTCAGCTGCATATTTTTTTGTATTTTCTAGAGAAGTATTGTCTTCAAAAAAGTAGTGTTTGTACCTGGGGTCAAGCATCATGCAAAGTGAAATTGTTTTGCTTTTTTCCAAATTAGCAAACCTTACAGAAATTCCTTCTAGAAGTTTAAGTGCAATTTCTCTGACAAGTGGTTTAGTTAATTTCACACTTACCTGTTGTATTGATAATTTTAATCCTTGGGTTATAGGTATTATATGGCTGGTGGTGATATATTTCTCTCCACTCATTTCTTTTGTTACCTCCTCACAAGGTTGCAGAATAGCACACAGTTCTTTACAAATTCCCCATTCTTCAGCTGTTAATGTTTCTATGTCTGTTGTTAGTAACGCCAGAGAGTGTTTTACAGCGTCCTCCAGTTCAACAAATCGTTTAAGCATATAGTAAACAGAATTCCAGCATGTTACAACATCTTGCAGAAGTTTTTTAGGTTGCTGAACACCTATCTGTTCTTGATATTTTGTAAGTTTTAAATGTGCAATATTACTTCTCTTAAAAAATGTCACAATTGTTTTTACTTTTTTGATTATGTCATTTACAATTAACAGGCTATCTTGAACAATTAAATTTAATGTGTGAGCATAACATCCAAAATGCTTCCACTTAAGTATGCTTTGTATAGCACTAGTAATATTTATGGCATTATCAGTAATAAGAATTGAAATTTTTCTAGACAAGTCCCATTCATTTATAATACGCAAAATTTCATCTGCTAAATTTTGAGATGTTTTATTTATTTTGATAACTGAACAGTCTAATAGTATATGTTTCATTTTAAAATCCTGATTAATGTAATGTGCAGTAATCACATTAAAAGTTTCATTTGTTGAAGAAGACCATATGTCAGTTGTTAAGCAAACACTTGGTGCATCTTTTTTAATAGATTCTTTCATTTCATTTACCTTTGTTTCATAAGAAGCTGGTAACAGCGTGTTAGTATAATACTTTCTAGAAGGAATTTGATAACTAGGGGCACAAGTATTCATCAGATTTTGGAAACCTCTGTCTTCAACAACTGTAAGTGGTTGAAGATCCCAAATAAAATGTTTCATTATGGCCTCATCAATTTTGTTTTTATCATGTACTGCTAATTTTTTGGGTATGTAGGTTGATATTGACATTTGTTTTTTACCTGTTGGAACAAGCAACTGAAATGAAGACGGTTGATTTTGGAAGGTGTCAGTAGCTCTTGAAGTGGTTGGTCTCTCTGGACTAAAAAAAATGGGAGGAAGATTCAACTACTAAGTTTTCTTGCACATCTGGTCCTATTTGCAATATATCACCTGAAGAAGTTTCTGTTTTTGGCAAAGATTGGACAGCAGTTTGGGTGGATATAGTAGGAAGAGCAACTGTTGGGTGCTTTCTTTGTAAATGTTTTTTAAATTACTAACTGAACTTTTATATGATAGACTTGTTTTGCAAATCTTGCACAATGCAATATAGTTACCGACTGGTTCAAAAAAACTCCACACGTCACTCATTTTTCTTCTTGGATCCATGTCACCAAAATTTTAAAAATAAAACATACGCGAACATAACCTAACACAACCCACAACTGTCACAGTGGACACTGTCCACTGGACAGCAATACTTAAAAAGGCCTTCCCATAGTACGGGGAGGGGTTCCCGATCGGTGGTAGGCATACCACTAGTGGTAAGCAAGAAGACCTAGCTAGGAAAAAAGTATTTACTTAAAAAATAAATAAATACAAATTTATGTTCAAAACAATAATAAATTTTCATCGGACATAATTTAAACCGATTACCCTTATAAAAACACAACTTAAACCGTTTGCAGTAAAATTTCATTAAATATCTTCTCTTATCTTATTTTCTTACCAGGTGGTGCTCGAAAAGAATGCGGAAGACCAAAGTCTACGAAGTCTACAAGTCTACATTGGTCAGGAAAGGTTGGGAACCACTGCTAATAGATCAACCATGCAACTGATAGGTCCTGGCAAAAGCACAAGTTGGGCAAATAATGGAAACTTCGAGCCATATCATAAATCAATCATGAATGTTTTACAGTCTCCAAGAAATTCAGATAAACTTGTAGCTTTCTTTTCTTATCACCTCTTTGTTTTATTGATTGCCTTCTAATAAGTTTAATAAATTCTTATCTTCATCAGGTCGTGTGTTTATCTTAGGCTGCAGTTTGAGCATTTACACCTAATTGTGTTATCTGTTATGGAGTTTGTTATTTTTATTTCTTTACTAAGTGGAAACTACTATTAGTCAAATGGTGAGAAAAGTGATAGAGACAAAAATTCAAATTTATTAGATTTTGTTGTCCATGATGTGTTGATTAGCTAAATATATCACTACCGCCTCATAATAGATGCTCATAATAAGCCTCTGACGAAGCTTATAATAAGCGTAAACTGGTTCAGGCTATAAGGTAAAACTTTTACGTTTTTACCATTAAAAACTTTTGTGTTCCGAGTCAGTAGTGATATACTTATATTTAAAAATTCAAAATCAGCAGTTTAGATAAAAGAAACAATTTATAAAAACACCTTATGTTTAGGGTAGCCTTATCAGATCAGTAAAGATTTAAGAACAGGACTAGATAAAGTGCATAAATGTCCATTACAACAATTTCTCATCATTTAAGTGAGATGTGTTGTGAAGTTAAAATCACATTAATAAAAACTACCCCTTCCCTCAACCGATCTTCACCAAAAACAATAGGTCTTGAGAACTCTACAATTCAGGGCTATATACAAAACATTATTTAATTCTGTTTGAATTTGCGGCTGTTATCGTTTGCCAAAAAAAAATTCCCTTGATAAAAAAAACCGTTGCAGGTAAACTACCCCTTTCCCTCAACCGATCTTCACCAAAAACATTAGGTCATGAGTACTCTACAAATCAGGGCTGTATGCAAAAAATTATTTGATTCTGTTTGAATTTGCGGCAGTTATCGTTTGCAATAGAAAAAAAATCTACACACAGACAGACACACAGACAGATAGACACTTTTCGGAAAACGACTTTTTTTCATGTTTTGAGTGTAGTACAATCAGAATCTGCAATAATCTCGAACACGATTTTTTTTGCCATCACCATACTTCCATTCGTTAAGGAATATGGAAGTAATATCGGTATGGAGAACCATACATGACTTCCATATTCTAAGATTTATATTTAATTCTTAATATCGCCTGCCAAGCGCGATATATTTTCTCTTATACATGATTTACATTAAAATGAAAAAATTTTAATTTTATTGCCTGGCAACAAAATTATTTTATTTTTAACAATTACCATTGTTTGAAAAAGTTTAAATAAATTTTCAAGTACTTTACTCTTGTTAAAACGTAAAAGGTTGCAGGTAAACTACCCCTTCCCCTTAACCGATCTTCACCAAAATCGAAAGTCCTTGAGACCTCTACAATTCAGGGACGTATGCAAAAAATTATTTGATTCTGTTTGAATTTGCGACAGTTATCGTTTGCCATAGAAAATACGCTTGATAAAAAAACGTTGCAGGTAAACTACCCCTTCCCCTTAACCGATCTTCACCAAAAACAATAGGTCTTGAGTACTCTACAAATCAGGGCTGTATGCAAAACATTATTTGAATCTGTTTGAATTTGCGGCTGTTATCGTTTGCCATAGAAAATACCCTTGTTAAAAAAACCTTGCAGGTAAACTACCCCTTTCCCTCAACCAATCTTCACCAAAAACAATAGGTCTTGAGAACTCTACAATTTAGTGCTGTATGCAAATAATCGTTTGATTCTGTTTGAATTTGCGGCTGTTATCGTTTGCCATAGGAAATACCCTTGTTAAGACATAAAACGTTACAGGTAAACTACCCCTTTCCCTTAACCGATCTTCACCAAAAACAATAGGTCTTGAGAACTCTACAATTCAGGGCTGTATACGAAACATTATTTAATTCTGTTTGAATTTGCGGCTGTTATCGTTTGCCAAACAAACAAAATTGCCCTTGATAAAAAAAAAACCGTTGCAGGTAAACTACCCCCTTCCCTCAACCGATCTTCACCAAAAACAATAGGTCGCGAGTACTCTACAAATCAGGGCTGCATGCAAAAAATTATTTGATTCTGTTTGAATTTGCGGCTGTTATCGTTTGCCATAGAAAAAATCTACAGACACACACACAGATAGACACACAGACACACAGACACACACACAGACACTTTTCGAAAAACGACTTTTTTTCATGTTTCGAGTGTAGTACAATCAGAATCTGCAATAATCTCGAACACGATTTTTTTTTGCCATCACCATACTTCCATTCCTTAAGGAATATGGAAGTAAAAGTATAATATAGCCTAACATCAGCCACTCTATAGGTTATAACACAATATAATTCGTTATTTCAAATTTACCAAGTTGGTGACTTGTATAATATATAATTTATTAGCATATAATCTGTATTATATATCTGCATATCACACAAGAATAAATGTAACATCAGGATGAATTTTTTACATTTATTAAAAACAGCTTCGTCTCTGCGCAGAATGAAGTATTCAGGACCAAAAAGTGGCTTCGTACTAGTTCGTACTCGAAATACGCTTGATACTAGTTGTTCCTAAAATACTAGTATTCCTCGTGATACGCTTAGTATTTGTAATATTCGTTGTTCCTTGTGTATCAGTGATACCCCTAGTACAGTATTTGAAATACTCGTTTACTTGTTGTTCCTTGCGTACCAGTGATATTTTTGTACGCCTAGTATTTGGCCTTGGGGTATTCGTTTACTTGTTACTTGTGTATTCATTCATTAGTTGCGTAGGGGCGTCCCTCGACTCGGAACAGCGAGGCTACGAATAACAGGTATTTCAACTTTTCAGTCACTGTTACATCCGTTCCACACAAAAATCGTTCCAAAATACCTGTAATAGTTACATCGGCCCACCTATACTGTCAACCCATTTTACTCTCTCCATTCTTTACCAGACCATATCTCAAAAACCTTATTATGTTCATGCTCCCCCCGCTCTCCCACTCACTCCATAAATATCGCAATACTGGAACCGAGAAAGAGGGGGTGCTTCCAACGTGAACAATTACAAATTTTATATTGTAATCCTGACTAAAAAAATAAAACTATTTAAACTTAAATTAACGCGTATATTCAAACCAACATACATTTTCGGACTAAAATAAAAAATTCATTCAATCTAAGATTAATGTTTACATTTTTTTTAATTATGAAAATTGAAATTTCTTAAAATTAATGATAAAAGTAATCCATAAACAGGGACAATTGATTTGTTCGCCGGGAATAAACCGGTAAATCGGGGAGGGGGGTTACGGCAGCCCTAGACTACAAAGGAAACTTAAAAAACGTTACTGAAAAATTAATAACGTTCATATTCTAAATCGGCGATTCCAACAGGGACAGCGTGGCGCCCGGAAGTGTCGTGAAATCATGGAGTTCGATGAAATGTTGGAGATAAAAGTTAAAGTTGAAGAAACGCACAAGTATAAACGTTTGCGAAAATAAAGTTTTCGCAACATGTGACGTGCAGATTAAATTTATTTATTCTTATACATTACAATTACGGCTTGCAATTTACGTGTTTATAAGTCTCTCGGAGTAATAGAAACATCAGTTTTAGTTAACATTATGGGTGCCTCAGTGTTTCAGGTAGTTTTGCTACGAGTCGGGATGCTGATAAGTTTCCAACCACTATTCATGTATCATGAACTATCTTCGTATGCAATTTACAAAAGTGGGTATTTCTTTCTTAACGGAGACGGGCACTAGTTCCTTCATTAAGTTTGTTCACATAACCTAATGTTTTTTACACATACCTGCTTTTTTGTCAAATAACAGTTTATACTGTAAATCGTGCCAAAATAAAAATAACCAGTCAACTCAAACTTAGTTAACCTTTCTCTTATTTTTGTATACGCACGTAATTTTGTAAATTATTTATGTTTTGAAAATCTAGCCGAAAACCTGCGCAGTTAGGTTTAACAGTGCTTAACAATGCTTATATGATGAATGCTTAACCTTTATTAGTTTACCTACCTTGGGGGGTGGGAAGCAAAATAGGACGATCATCATAGAAATAGTGTTCAAAATCAATAATTGAATTAGAATAATTTAACAAGACTGTAAGGGGTAGTTATGGTTTCTTCAGGATAGTGAATAAACTAAATTAAATACCTACTTAAGATAACGAATATACATTAAGTAAACAAGTGAATTCCATATTGTACTTACTGTTCACGCTAGCTAGCATTTAAACGCCAGTACATGTAAACAAAGTACAAAAAACGTCACAATAATGATAACTGTTAATAAATTTTAGTCAGGAAAACGTTCGAGAAGACGAATGTAATTGCCTCTTAATTACAGCCACTGACATACTGTCGGAACAAACAGAATGATTAACTAGGATTACAGAAATATACTTTTCAATACATAGACTATCGCGTAGGTCTATGTTCCACTACTCCATTCATACATCAATTCCCTAATTACAAAAAGCGGCTTATTTAGGTATATTGTTACCAAACGTCCTGCTTTAGTAGATAATTATTTTTTTCATAGTATACCAACAGCCAGAACGCAGAAATGTCCTGTTTTTCAGTTTACATATTACTTCAATAAGTATATGAGCCGGTATCAGAGTGATTTTCAAGAATAGATGGGCAAGTGTAATTGAATTTGCCAGTACAAAGGACAGAATCTTAATTGAAAAGGAATCTTTTAATTAAATTATAAGGTCAACTATAATTACATGTGTATCAATTTTTTTTTAATATTATTTGATAAAAAGGATTTCACAGACAGATTTATTCGGCAGAAAAATACCAATTACCACCTGTCGGAGTACAGAACTGCAACTTGTATATGTCGATAATATAGTTTTTACTCTAGCTGCCTGGTATCTTGTTTTCACGTTACAAAAATATGGTAACCTTATGCTTATTATGATAGCATTAAACTAAAAATGTATGTAAGCCTACTGTTAACACTAGAAAGAAACAAAAGCTTTTACGTAAAATATATACGTATTCACTTGTGTGTAAAATTAAAACAAACTCAATAATACTGACAATTCAGGTAGTGTACTGCAAGGTTTCAGAAAATTAAAAAAAAAAAACTGATTCTTCAGTTTTTCTCTCTTCAGTGCAAAAAAGGTAAAAATCACGTTCCATAAATTATGCGCTGCATGCTGCATAAACTCAGTCTTTTAGTACTCACCAGTTCGCGGATATCAAGGGACAGCTCAGTTCGAAACCACATAGTACCACCGGTGCCCTTAATTTAATTTAAACCTACATTGCAAAACGATCGCACATATTTTGAAAGTGTTCCGTTTAGAAAACGTCGCGATGTGGGACACTATAACCAACTAGTGCTCGTACACAGGCGACTTTGATTCAACGAAGCACTTTTTGTTAAAAAAAAAATCTTTCCCCACATCTCTTTAGTTTACTGATTAACGTCACTGAGGTGCTTATAATCGGCAAAGATTTTTACCAGAAAATTTAACGCCGACAGCTCTGAAGTGACAAATGCCCACCATAAATCAAGCTTTCCTGACATGAAATAATAGTATTTAAAAAAAAAAAAAAAAAAAAAAAAAAAACTTGCCTTTCTTGGATAGTTCCTTGAGATCGACATTGCAATGAAAATCCGGCATGGTTACGCGACCACTCGTTATATCGTTACATACCAGTAGACAGCCAACACGCTACTGATTTACCTTGTCCACACTGAGCTAGACCGAGTTTCTCGCAACGGTCACGGGAAACTAGTTTCGCAATGTCGTTCCTTCTACAGCAGTCGCGTCGCCTCATTTTTTCGCAATGAACGATAACAATAACGACAATCCCTACGTGTATTCCCTCACATTATTATTAAAACAGGAGTAGGCTACGCGCGTTTTCTTAGCACTACGTGGAAACAAACTACTGAAAGTAAACAATATAAGTTGCGCAAGTTTTGAGTAACCAACACGAACTGATAATGTAACGGATACTTTACAAAGTAAGTGTGTGTGTCATGTGACCAATATCGTTAACCAACAGCCACGTGAAACGATCGCCCGTCATACAGGATTTAGTTTTATTATACTGATCATAAAACACGCTTAAGCTGTTAATCCTTACTATGCAGACAACCTTATACGTGACCCAAATTTCTTTGGTTTTTAAGGATTTAGTTTTGTTTGTGTCGTGAAGGAACCGGACAGCATACCCACTCACTGGTCTCTACCTTGTAAGTAAGAACTGACACATTAACATAAATAACGTATAATTTGTACAGTGGTGTAACTACTTTGGGGGCTCAATCCCACTACCAGATCTACACAAATTCAGCAAAATTCCGTAATCACTTAACGTAAGTATATTTCTAAGCCAGCTGCGTGAGTTAAAATAATAAGGCCTATAAACAATTGTAGAAATAGAAGGAATTAAAATACACGTACATTAATAAAATAAGAGAGTCTTTTGAATAACGACAATCACTCAATATTTGATAGATTACGTACGTATTTGCAGCATCAGAAAAACAAATACGCCGCGCCAGAAAACCAAAGCAGAGCCCATTAATCTACCTTCATCTTTTACGCCTAAACATGCTTCCTTTTATAGGGTTGTGTGCGTCATGACTCCTTTAGACTAACACCCGTACGGTTTGAACAGGTAAACTACTAATTTCTTGACTTTGATTCGGAAAAAATAAAAGATTTTACTATAGAATTTTGCATACAAAATAACGTACTTCAACACGACCTGCAAGTTGCTTAAAACATTCTTGCGACAACATCCTTATATTAAAGTGCGGAGGAGAAATAAAACCGATTTTTTTTTTTCAAAATATCTTCAGAAAGACTAATTTACACAATATTTATTAAAAATACAAATTTAGAATTAAAGTGATTCCTTAATGAGATTTATTACCTTTAATTTGGTTAACGATTAATCAAGACTGAATATTTTTTTAATCGGCGCATTTTCACATGTTTAACCCCATATTTACTTCACGTTGGTGTACTCGAAAACCTTGAGACACAAGCAATTTATAAAAATGTATTTATAAAATTATATGGGAATTTTTCATTTGTGTTGAGGAAAATTGGGGGGGTCCAGCCTTCAAGCTGATATCATCCCCCCTAGTTACGCCACTGGCAGATCAGAGTATATTACATGTGAGGGGTGTGGTGACGGTCAATGGCACTTGACGGTTTTGATTCTGCTTACGCGGTGAACCACCCTTAGGTCCTGCTATCTTCCTGTCGGTCTCGTCCTCTCTGGTCTCAATTGCCACTCTCTTCAGATGATTTTCGTTTCAAATGGCAAACCATTTAATTCATGCCCCTTGAGATATCAGTACCTTCTCCATTCATAATTTCCTCATTTCTTGTTTCTTCACTCTTCTGTATTCTCCCCTTCGGGTGTTCTCATCGGACCTGAAATTCTCCTTACAATGCCTCTCTCAAATCTCCTCGTTTTCTTATCACAATTATTTTTAAGACACATATTTTCACCACTGTCTTATTTTTCTCGGTTATCACCACCCCTAGATAGTTAAAGCTTTCCAACTTGCCAAACAATTGTCTTGCTATCGTAATCAATGTTATTTCCGTCGTATCTTTCTTTGAGCATAGCATGAGTTTTATTTTACCCTGGTTTATCATTAATTCTCCGATCGTCGCTTCCCCTGCTAGACTTTGGCTGTCTTCTCTAAATCTCCACCACTCCTCATTGTCAAGCCAATTGGCGTCTACAACACTCTGCTAATGTCCAATCCAGCTGTCAACATTGCTCCGTAGACAACACTGGAAATAATTTTTGTACGTATTCGTAAAACACTTTACAAGGAGAACGATATTTCAAACGATGGCTATTACACTGCTGTTGTACTGGAGAGTTCTCTGAAGCGAAACGAGAAGGTGGAAGTTACAGCGCTGCCAATTCCGAAACACGTGATTCCTGATCCAAAGAGGAAAGTCGCCTTTAAATCGCAATGTAAACTTTACCCATCCACGTCAATGATTTTTACACACTTAACTGTCATAACGAGGTAAATGAGTATATATTACGTATGTTATAATAATCTTACTGTGATTATAATTAAATAATAAAATCTATGAATATACTAGTTTAATAATAATGTTAATAATAAAAATAACGGTAAAATTAATCATACAAAACAATACGTGCTTGTGATGTGTTATTATTATTATTATTATTATTATTTCATGTTTCCTCTCCAGTTGTGTATATAGCTATTCACATTTTGCTAAGGACAAATGAGAAATTCAGGATTCTTACCATATATTTTTTTTTAATTCTTTGCGTCTCAATATTTCTGAGTAAAGCCACAAAGAATACATAAGTAATTGAAAAAATACAAGGATTGAAAAAATATGGAACAGCGTTGATTTCAAAATATTCCATGTTGATTAATTGTTATTAAAATTAAAGGTAATATCTCGTGTCACTGGGAATCACTTTAATTCTACTAAATGTTTATCCTTAATAAATCTTGTCAATGTGAGTATTCCTGAACATATTTTGAAAAATCCAGTTTTATTATCCTTTCACACTTCACACTTTAATTTAAGGATACTATCCCATGAAAGTTTTAAGCAACTTATAGCTGTGTTAAAGTAAGTTATCTTTTATGTAAAAGCCTGAAATAAAATATTCTCGAATTTCCGAATTAAAGTAAAAAAAACTGTTACTGTTAGTTTACCTTTGCAAAGACGTCTGTTCAAACCACAGAGATATTAGACTAGATGAGTCAAGACGTGACAACCTTGTAAGGAGAAGTGTGTATGGGCGAAAAAGATAAAGGTATATTAATAGGCTCTGCCTGAGACGTGGAATTAGCAAAAAAGGAATAAGAAACACTGAGAAGGTTTGAAAGAAAGATTGTTTGATGAATAAAGAGTAAGAAATAACCAGGAGACGTATGAGCTATTGAAACATGAGGATATCGTAAGATTCGCAAAGACTCAACGAATACAATGGCTAGGTCACCTAGAACGGATGGATGATCAGAGTATGCCAAAGAAAATCCTGAGGGCACTCGTGTATAAACGCAGAAAGAGGGATCGACCGAGTATAAGATAGTTGGATGATGTGCTGGAAGATCTCAGAACAATGGACATGAGGTGACAACGGATAAAAGACGTTGGAGAAGATTGGTGTTGGAAGCTAGGGCTCACGTTGGGCTATAGTGTTCAAGAAGAAGAAGAATAGGCTATGCCTTCGTTTTCTGACGCGTGCATGATTGCTTTTTTTTAATATACTGTACATGTTACTTGCTAAATGTTGAGCGATTACCATTATTAAAAAAACATTTATTAATAAAAAAGTTTATTTTATTATTTTACAAATATTTTAATTCCTTTAATTTCTCCAGTTATTTATAAGCCTCACTTTAACACGCACAACTGGTGTAGAAACAGGCTATGTTAAGTGATTATGGAACATAGCTGCTAATACCTCAGGGGGGACTGATTCCCCCGATACCCCCTGCAGTTACGCAGTAACGACTATAAAACAGAAAGACGCTAATATTTTGTAAAATGTAAATTTTACTTATTATCCGTTAAGGTTACGAACGTAGGCTCCTGATTAAGTAATTCTGTCGTGTTTGGAATGATGTATTTCTTAACTGTGGCGCACGAACGTGCGCGCGCACACGCCATATATTTACATATCTGTATATAGGAAATACTCGACAGCCAGAGCTATGATAATACCAACGAACACCACGTAAACTGTACTAAGTGTACCGAGAGTTAAGAAATAAATGTTGAAACAGACACAAAATCGGTAAAGAAAGTTTAATGTACTGAAGTAAAGTAAGCGGTAACACATGAAACAATGTAATCTAAGATAAGGAAAACCAACTGGTAACTTGAAAATAAATCAGAAACTCCCGAGTAAAAGTTTTACACAAACTAACAATGTGATAAACCCGGAAAACTGATTTAACTTATTATATCTCAAAATCTTACGTAGACAAAAAAACATTCAAAACGCTGTTTACGTAGGCTAATCTAATTATTTTGGTTAGCGAAATTAATTCTTTTTACGTTATTGTACATGGCGTTTCATTGCTTGAATTTTAAGCATATAATGCCAAACGTTTCCACGGCCGGTGTCAATACTTCTAAGGGGTTAAAATTCCCGGGGTATGCTGTCCGAAGTTTCGCCGGCTCGAGCGATCGTCTTCATCAGAGATTGAACTAGCGGCATGACGTTAAATTTTCCAAACGTTTGGTAACAAAGTTCTGTACAATCAGTGGTGACAGTTAAACGTTTAGTTAGTTAAGTTCTGCTTTACCAGTCCACAGCTAAGACCGCTGCGTTGAGGAGCCAACAAATTGCTTTTCATACTGAAACTCCTCTTGTAATACTTTATTTTAACAATTACTGTTATATTATCTATTTAATGTCCCGCGTGTGGACGCCAATGTAATTCTTTTTTTTTAGCATAAATTAATTGACATATTTTAATTTATGTGTATTTTCTCTTTTTAATTAATTAAGCCCCACTTTTGTTGTGGTGCCAATGTAATACTAAATTTGCCCCTCAGTTCCGGAGCGCCAATTTAATAATAAAATATTTTATATGCTCTTTATCTCAGGGTAAAATATAAATAAATGCTCAAATTTTCTTATAAATTGTTCTTCGATTTATTACAATTAGCTATGATTGATTATCATACTTTATCATTTATATATGAACTATATAAATTCTAATCAAAATATAAACATATTCATTTTCATAAATCTTATTTCATTACTCATATTCATAGCTCTAATAATTTAAATATTATAATTCTTATTCAAAGACAAAACTTTTAATAATAAATTTCTTAAATTTAATATACTACGACATTGTTAATTATTGATCTGGATTCATTTAAAATCGGTGCTCATGGATAAATTTAATTTCCACAATTTCCTAATATTATTTAATTTTGTTGTAAATAAAATTTTATCTTAATCCTTTAATTAAATCTTATGAGTTCTTTAAGTGAACAGACAGTGGACCTAATACTAATTATGGCATGAAAATTTTACTTGTGGTATGTATCCAAATCTGGTAGCAGTTCATATTGTGTGGTTGTCATGTTGATCGTCTGGCGTGTCTGCGATATTTCCCTCTGGATTAGCAGATTGTAACGTGGTCTCCTTTGAGTCACAAGACACTGCACAACACCAAACTTCACTCTCTCAAATTAGTTCGCGTTAATTGTTATTATAGTTATTCGCTTCTACAGCCATTATTAATTATTATTTATTAACTGCGTTATGGTTTGAATCACTGTTGTTACGGGTTTAGTTCGTTTCGAAATCGTACTCGATGATGAAGTTATTGTTGCGTATTTGCACAACTAAATCACAGCGTTATTTAATTATCATTTGTGTTGTATTAATTCACTTGTACGTCACTAGTAAAATTACAGTTTTTCTCTTTACCGAAATCTGTTCTAGTACGAGCTTACTTTTCTAACCATCGTACCGAATTTCTCTAAGTCCAATAACTATGGGAATCTCGATCGCGGACTTACACTCCCGTTTCCGTCAAAATTTTTAGTTAAACTCCCCGAGCGCGCCTTTCTCGCGTCCCTATATCGAATTCCATATTTCTCCCACTTACTTCCGATTTTTCTAACGCTGTTTTCCAATTGGTTCTACTTTACGACTCTTCAGATTTAGAGACCACCTATTTTTCCGAAAGAACTTCTCTGATAGGCCTTTGGATTCCCACCAGATTCCTTCCCTAGGTCACTACACTGAGGTCGTTGTCGCTGCTAGATACTGTAGCAATAATTCTTGCCTGTCACTTTTTTGGAGTAAACAAAACAACCCTTAACTTTCTCGTCAAGTATTGTTTTCGTGCACTAGGTTGTTCTAATGGCATCAACTATTGTTACTTACAGGCCTTACCAAACTTCCTTTCAACACTTCTTGCTTGTGTTAGGACATTACTCCCAGCTTTCTCTCTTCTCAGTAAGGTCGAAGTCCTGTCGCTGACCGTTTGAGTCTTTCAATAACATATACCTTTTTTTGTTTCGCTATATGCAGCTGGCGTGTATACGTATTCTGGTCTATTGTTAATACCTACAGCTGCTCTTCAAATGAGTTCGTTTACTTCTGTGCCCTTTTTTCTACGGATTTGAGGTAGTTGTCAAAGTTTAACGTTTCTTAGTATGGAGAGCGATGAACTCAGCCTATTTGCCGTGAGCGTGTTGGGGCTGATATATGATTTTATTGCCTCTCAGTCACCTCTGCGTTTCACACAACAATTCCCTGTTACGGCGCTTAAAGATACATCTCTACTCAAAATAAGAAATTTTCAAAATTTCTGATTTTGGTGTTATATCGTCCCCGAAATTTGTCGCTTTGGATGGATTTCATACATCTAAAAGAGATTCAAATTTCTGCGCCTTGTCATCGAGGTTTAACATGACGAAATGCGTACATTTTATATTCCTAGTATTGGCTCATCATCCGTTGGACGTAGTGTAATGGATTTGCTACCTGTAGTGACCCACTGCGGGCTGTTTATTATGTAATGTAAACAGTACCCCAGGACCCTTTTCCAAAACACTTTCGCTTTCCGTTTTTAAATGAATCCGTTACATATATCTTTTAACTTTCTTTTTTTTACAACCCTTACTTAACATATAATTATACTTACAAACTAATCTTTAGACATTAAATTTAAACTCGTCATTCTGCATCAATTTAAAACAACTCCTTACATCTCCCTTACAGGACCTATAATATTTACAAAACTAATTTAGCAAGTTTTATTCAATGTTAGCATCATTTATCATGTCAATAACTTTTATATTTCTGTAAAATATTTTTTAGCATTCTCTATTTTCATTGTACAATTTTAACACATGTTAATCATTATGTTAACCTTTAATTTAACTATTCATTATTATATTCACATTGATTTACTCTATATTACCTTGCAGTATTTATAAAATATTAATTACTATCAAAATTTCTACTAATTCGCCAATTACATCTTGCTATTCTAATAATATTATAGATTTCAATGACATAAATTAATCAAGTTTTCTACAATAATTCGCTATTAATGTCCTTTGATAGTCCATCTTTTACTTATTGTAACTTTTCAATCATTTCATTATTTAATTGAATTTTAAGAGTCTTGCATCACATATATATGTATATATCACTATTCTAATTTTATTGATTGTTCTCATTCAATTGTTATATTAAACACATATATTAAACAATCTTATTCTAACCATATTAATTGTCCTTACACTTGCATTCGTTTAACATATCTATATATATATATCTTGTCTATGTACTTATGTTAACATAATTATCGCTAACATTTTCAGTTCACATTTCGTTATCTTGAAGATTATAAGTACTACTTCACTTGTTAGTATTTTACTTCATCGTTTATACAATTATACAATTATCATTTTAGTTTAATTAATGTTAAAATTATTACAATTTATTTAATACTCTATTGCGTCTTACAATTGCTTTATAATTCATAAGTTTTCACTGGTGTCAACTAAGAATCTGAATGATACTTTTTTCGCGATCATATCAGGATAGTGAACGTCAGGACTCGGTTCTTCTTTCCCTTCTTCACATTCTTGTCTATGCCGTTTCATTTTACTGGCATTGGTTTTCATTTACCATTTACTTTATTTTATTCTTATTATATTCATATCTATTTATCTTCTTCGGTTAATGTATTCTTACACAACCAATCTTATCTAAGGTATTTCACCCAATATTATCTAACTTAACTATTAAATTTTCGGACACTCTTAAGATTGTTTTCTTTAATCCGTTACATTTAATTACTTTTAATTTCCTATTTGTGGAGACATAGTTGTACGTTTTAAGTCAGTGCCGTTACAACACATTTTGTTGGTAAATAGTAACACTTACCCTGCAGGCGGCCGTTGACATCTAAAGAATTTATGAACTCTCTCTCTCTCACTCTCTCTCTTTCTCTCTCTCTTTTACGGTTTGTTGAAAGTGGATCTTCCCATCCCGTTCGACAACTTTCCCCGGTCATATTACCATTATTTATGTACGCGCTGAGTTTTTTTTGTCGTTTCTTCTTTTCAACCCTCTTACAAATACGTTTTTTGACAGCTTGTGGCGTTTTAATTATTTTCGTTTTCCTGTCCGCGTACTCACATAATAAGGTTTTATTTTCAAAACTTCTAAGAAATCTCATCTTCATCGCTTGAAATCTTCCTTTCGTTCTCGTACCAATCTTCACAATATTCTTGAATGGTCCAGCAAATTTCATCCTTTTCTTCTTTCGTGCTAATGCAGTTCGCCTTTGATAATCATCAGAACTGTTTTTCATCTTCTTACTCTCAGGTTTGGTTCCAAAATTTTTACGCACCTCACCAGTCCTACTTCTAATTTTTCTATCAGTACTGGTAACATTAACTGTAGTATTCAATTTTTTCTTTTTAGTTCTCTGCTTTTCTTCAGCCTCCGTGTTAGCTAACTCAATTCTCAGGTGGTAACCCTCATACACATTACCATTTGCTTCCATAGCACGATATGCACTATTTTCATCAGTAAAACGTACATATGCATGGATATTTGTTCTGTCTTTATGAAACTCTTTCTTAATGATAGTACGTCTTTTGGGAAGCCGTGGATCATATATTGCAGCGTATCGCAATCTCGTGTTTATAATCGTACCAAACTTTCTGAAATATTTGATAATTTTCTTTTTTGTAATTGTGTTTGGTAAGTTGCCAACAAACACAGTACAAGTGTCTTTATCACCTTCATATCTACCACTAATAATTGTAGATCTTTCTTTTGATCTTGAGATATGATGTTCAGACAATGCTTTAGTTGTTAAAGATTGATACTCGGTGTCAATTTGATCCATAGTATTTCCATCTAATTTGTTTTCTTCCATTTCTTCTGATTGTTTTTGTAAATCAGTACCCACCTGGTGGTTCTGTCCTCGTAAATCTCTTCTCATTAACTCTATTTCTTTGTCTAATTTCTCGACGAGTTGTTTACCTATTTCTTCATTCTGTTTTTTCGTTTCTTCAATTTTTTCGTCTATGTGTTTTCTTGTTTCTTCTATCCGTCTTAGTGTCTCTTCATGTAGCCTTTTCATTTCTTCATTCTGTTGTCTTTGTTTTTCATCTCTCTTCCTTTCCGATTCTTCATTTTGCTTTTTCGATTCTTCAAATTGTTGTTTCATCATGCCATTAACATTTGAAAATTTGCTTCAGATGACTGCGACTGTGATTGCGGTCCCCGGGCGCCATTCTCTTCACTCGTTGCAGAGCTCTCTTCATTCACCACATTTCTGTCCTCAGATTGCTCCATCCCCATCTGATTGTTAATTTCGACTACCTCGGAAATTTTTTCCCCTGTCGCCATTTTTGCCTTTCGTCGGGTTATCATTCAGATACTTATCGACAAATAACAATAATAACGTTCTTATTCTACAGTACTAACATTTACTTATTTAACTTAGTCTATCTCTAACCACTGTCTGTCACTGCCCTAGCCTAATTTCTTTAATTAAGCCGTGCGGTGCGGCGCCAATGTAGTACTTTTTATTTTAACAATTACTGTTATATTATCTATTTAATGTCCCGCGTGTGGACGCCAATGTAATTCTTTTTTTTTAGCATAAATTAATTGACATATTTTAATTTATGTGTATTTTCTCTTTTTAATTAATTAAGCCCCACTTTTGTTGTGGTGCCAATGTAATACTAAATTTGCCCCTCAGTTCCGGAGCGCCAATTTAATAATAAAATATTTTATATGCTCTTTATCTCAGGGTAAAATATAAATAAATGCTCAAATTTTCTTATAAATTGTTCTTCGATTTATTACAATTAGCTATGATTGATTATCATACTTTATCATTTATATATGAACTATATAAATTCTAATCAAAATATAAACATATTCATTTTCATAAATCTTATTTCATTACTCATATTCATAGCTCTAATAATTTAAATATTATAATTCTTATTCAAAGACAAAACTTTTAATAATAAATTTCTTAAATTTAATATACTACGACATTGTTAATTATTGATCTGGATTCATTTAAAATCGGTGCTCATGGATAAATTTAATTTCCACAATTTCCTAATATTATTTAATTTTGTTGTAAATAAAATTTTATCTTAATCCTTTAATTAAATCTTATGAGTTCTTTAAGTGAACAGACAGTGGACCTAATACTAATTATGGCATGAAAATTTTACTTGTGGTATGTATCCAAATCTGGTAGCAGTTCATATTGTGTGGTTGTCATGTTGATCGTCTGGCGTGTCTGCGATATTTCCCTCTGGATTAGCAGATTGTAACGTGGTCTCCTTTGAGTCACAAGACACTGCACAACACCAAACTTCACTCTCTCAAATTAGTTCGCGTTAATTGTTATTATAGTTATTCGCTTCTACAGGCATTATTAATTATTATTTATTAACTGCGTTATGGTTTGAATCACTGTTGTTACGGGTTTAGTTCGTTTCGAAATCGTACTCGATGATGAAGTTATTGTTGCGTATTTGCACAACTAAATCACAGCGTTATTTAATTATCATTTGTGTTGTATTAATTCACTTGTACGTCACTAGTAAAATTACAGTTTTTCTCTTTACCGAAATCTGTTCTAGTACGAGCTTACTTTTCTAACCATCGTACCGAATTTCTCTAAGTCCAATAACTATGGGAATCTCGGTCGCGGACTTACACTCCCGTTTCCGTCAAAATTTTTAGTTAAACTCCCCGAGCGCGCCTTTCTCGCGTCCCTATATCGAATTCCATATTTCTCCCACTTACTTCCGATTTTTCTAACGCTGTTTTCCAATTGGTTCTACTTTACGACTCTTCAGATTTAGAGACCACCTATTTTTCCGAAAGAACTTCTCTGATAGGCCTTTGGATTCCCACCAGATTCCTTCCCTAGGTCACTACACTGAGGTCGTTGTCGCTGCTAGATACTGTAGCAATAATTCTTGCCTGTCACTTTTTTGGAGTAAACAAAACAACCCTTAACTTTCTCGTCAAGTATTGTTTTCGTGCACTAGGTTGTTCTAATGGCATCAACTATTGTTACTTACAGGCCTTACCAAACTTCCTTTCAACACTTCTTGCTTGTGTTAGGACATTACTCCCAGCTTTCTCTCTTCTCAGTAAGGTCGAAGTCCTGTCGCTGACCGTTTGAGTCTTTCAATAACATATACCTTTTTTTGTTTCGCTATATGCAGCTGGCGTGTATACGTATTCTGGTCTATTGTTAATACCTACAGCTGCTCTTCAAATGAGTTCGTTTACTTCTGTGCCCTTTTTTCTACGGATTTGAGGTAGTTGTCAAAGTTTAACGTTTCTTAGTATGGAGAGCGATGAACTCAGCCTATTTGCCGTGAGCGTGTTGGGGCTGATATATGATTTTATTGCCTCTCAGTCACCTCTGCGTTTCACACAACAATTCCCTGTTACGGCGCTTAAAGATACATCTCTACTCAAAATAAGAAATTTTCAAAATTTCTGATTTTGGTGTTATACTCTCGACGAATGAATTTTTGAGAAGACACCACACAATCAATTGTCTTCTGGAGACCGAGGGCTAGAAAAAGAGAATGTCCATGACTGGCTGACGAGGGAAAAACAATTTTTCATCTATTGTGAGGTTTGAATCTTTCGACACGGAGAAAACGTATTTAGTAGCCAAAGCTCAAAGAACATACTACCTCTATTCCTCCAGGAAGGGAGTGAAATATAAATGTTTCTCCATGCAGAAAAAATTTTTTAAACTGATTACGAATACCGACCTGCAGTTTAGTTTATATTTTACCGACCGTCCACCGGACTTATTGAAAAAAAGGCCGGAATACCGGTCGGGCAGGTAAAAATCCCGGCCATTAGCAAAACTACTAACGAAAGTAATGTACGATTAAAGCAACATAAGCAACAAGTAAGTTCTCTGAGCTACACAGCTAGCTCACTGTTTGAACGAAATACATTTACTACTAGTTAAAATTCAATTTTAGATAATTTTTCAATTATCTGAAAACTTAAGAAACCCCAGATTACTCTAATAATCTTTTAGTAACATAACAACTGTAAAGCAGACAATCATACAATAGACACTAAAAATTCCTAACAACTGCATCAGTTTTTTAGTTAAATTAATAACCAAAATGCCAAAGTATTAGATAATTTAGTTTTGGCTTTTAAGTTGATGTATGTTCATACACGCGCGCGCGCGCGCACACACACACACACACACACACACACACATATATAATAGCAGGTTTTTGGGTACATCCGTGTATGTGATGTTTACATTGCCGAGGTTTCGTTCCGTAATCTCGGAACAACATTTTCAACGCGTACTGGGATTAAATACGCGTTCCGTATTTTTTGGTGGAATCAATCTCAAAAATATTAAGTATGGACACGCATGCCAAGTTTAATGAAAATCGGTTGATGCATTCTTCAAAAGTTGTCGTGAGACATATTCCAAATACACAGATAGACAGACAGACAAATACCAAACGATCGAGTTAAAACTGAGAAGTCGGTTCGCTCGTTTAATCGACTGAGCTAGCAGCAAAACTAATGGTTTACAGGGAGAAGGTCCGTCTAACATGTTAATTTCGAAGTTTAATACTCTGCCTTCTTAGTTTTCACATTTTTTCACATATTTTCCACCACTTCCACGTAATATTTAAACTTTTATTCGAACACTTTAATAGGACTATTTACACCTGTCGTAAACATTGCGAATACATATGTAAATTATGTAAATTTAAAAACCAATTAGGGGTCTTTTCAAGAAAGTGTCTACAAACAACTCTCGCAGCGCCACGAGCCCGCCTGAAGAAGGGGTAATTACCATACCACTACTACTAACACATTTATTTTCTGTTTCGAGTCTACGATTCTAGCTTTACGCTGTGTAGTTAGTTACATTGTTTTATTTTTCAAAGTTACTCTTTCGTTAGTTATTTACATTCGTTTCTTCTTACATACGCTCATTCTTTCATACGTTTATTTTGTGTTTTTTAAATTCTTTACATTCCTTTCATGTTTATTATTTACGTTATTACTATATACTTTTATTCTTTATATTGCTTTATTCAAAATGAATCTGATAGAGTTGCTGCCTGAAATGAGGAAAATGCCGTTCTTTTTTTTCAAAACAAAGGATTAATTGACAATCCTAGATTATGTAATTAATGTAATATAAATAATCGTGAAAATAAACTAAAAACCCCTCCTAATAAAAATTAAAAAAAGAAACAAAATAAAAAGAATTTAAGGCGTGCGTGCGTTTAATAAAAAATAAATAAATACCAAAAAAAACTGAAACAAAATAAAAAGAATAGAATTGAAGCCTGTGTGCATGCGGAATTAAAGGAACGCGCGCGTGCGTGCGTCATATGAATGTGTGTAATGTATGCTAATCACTCCTCTTTCACACCGCTACTGTAGAAGGCGGGACTTTTGTACTGTAGAAGGACTGGCGGGAACGTTGGTGGGGGAGCTTGGCGGCTCGTGACGCTGCGAGAGTTGTTTGTAGACACTTTCTTGAAAAGACCCCAAATTAGTTTCCGTTACGGAGAAGAAATTTACTATTTTTTGTTTTGTTTTTATTTTCATGTAATTCGATTAAACTATTTTTAATTTTTTTAAATTAAAACAGTGCATATCTATACCATCCAAATTCTGGATGTTCGTAAAAATACACATGGGGATATTTTTAATTTTTTTAGTTTTCGGTATTTAAGGACTGCTGGTGTGTTGAAAGAGATGGACCTATTTCACGTAGACACGGGGGGTTTCCATGCCACGTCATTACTCGTAGCTATTATTATTATATTCGTTTACATATTTATTACTATAAACAAAACAAAGCTTTAATGGAAAGTACAAAAACGGATAAATTGATGGAAAGAAAAAGACAAAAATATTGTTGGTTTTAGCATTCTCAAAGAGGAGGAGCTACGGCCGAAAAACAAAGAAGCCAGTGGTAATACAGCCCAGCATTTACTGCTTCATATGTTGTACGTTCCGTGTTGCTGAATTTTAAAAAGATTTTTCGTTTCAAAATCTTTCTTTTGTGTCCAGCTTTCGAGGGGAGAGAATGTTTGAGAGCTCTACTCAATGGCACAAGTAATGTCCAAGGTTTAAAATGCGGGAATCTCCATGGTTGAAACAATGTGACGAAACATCCAGAAATCGTCCCGGATTGGAAACGTTAGCCCCAGTGTTCCGGGAATGGACTATATTGACGTTGATTTGTCACGGATTTTAAATGTTGTAAAGTATGATGTTTGTTCTCCAAATTACGGTGAAAAAAGGAAGTATGTAAACAAAAACTAGTCACTGGAAGTGAGTAGATTTTTTTTTAATTCTCAGGATAAAGAATAGTAGCCTACTCCGAACTTGAGAGAATATTCTCGTACGTGAAAACTCAATGGTCAGACAACAAAAGGAGGCCATAACTTAACACACTACCTAAAATTCTACAATTTTTAAGTTGAGTGCACAGAACTGTATGTTAGAACTGATAATAAATAATTCGGTAACATATATCATGCTATGAAAAGTACTCATGGTTTAACCTTCAACATCAAAAGCGCCAAAATTTGATTAATACTGTGTAAGACTTAATGGGCTCTAACAATAAAATAATAATTACAATACAGTAATAATATTAATAATAATAATAATAATGTGTAAAATGTTTAAAAATTTGTACAATAATAATGTGTTTAATGCATATAGTAATACTTATAATGAAATAATGTGTTAATGTGTATAATATTAATAGTTTCAATAAAAATGTTTTCTGGGAAAACACTTATGACCTAAAATTGTCTTTCACTTTGAATTAGACAATTTGGAAGATGTTAGATTTTGAAGTTATTACTCTTTCATTTCAATTATCATATTTTGCTTTGCAGGCTTCCTATTATTTCAGATTAACTCTTGAAAAATATGTTTTAATTATCTGATACTTATTTTGTCTTAGTCCATATATGGACAAAATAATCTACATGAAGTGTGGTATGTGGGAAGATTTAATAGTATCTTATCTGGTGAAAAATACACGTCCACGCTATAGAAGAAAACATTTTTGGGACAAAAGAAAGAAAAATATTGTGAACCATTGTTGTGCAAAAGGATTTTTGGGTCTTTTCAAGAAAGTGTCTACAAACAACTCTCGCAGCGTTCCCTAGCCCGCCAAGTCCCCCCACCACCATTCCCCCCAGTCCCTACTCCTACAGAAGCGGTGTGAAGGAGGTGTGATTGGCACACCACTATACACTAGGTTCAAAAATGTGTTTATCGTGTAGACAAGAATACAAAGAATGTTCAATAACAACGAATTTCATTACAAAAAATCATAAAAGCAGCTGCAATCAGAAACATGTAGTTAGCACTGATAAAGAGCTCTTTGTTCCCTTTAGTTGAGTGTGGGAATTTAACGGACTCATATTTATGTGGAGGAAGCGTAATCAAAATGAAGATTTATTTGAGCAGATGTTAATAGACATTACAGACTTTTGGCCACCCACAAATTAAATTATTGTATGTATGTATGTATATATGTATGTATGTGATGTAAATAAATCACTGTAAATAAAATAATGTAATATAAATAAAATTATGTAATGTAAACAGAATAATGTAAATAATGTAATGTAATGTAAATAATGTAAATAAAATAAAAAATATTTCCTCCTAATTAAAATTTTAAAAAATAATAAAAATAGAAATTAGAAAAAAACAAAATAAAAATTACAAAAAACAACTAAAAATAAAAATTAGAAAAAAGAAAGAAAATAAAAAACAAATAAAAATAAAAATTAGAAAAAAAATATAAATTACAAACACAAAATTTAAACAAAACAAAAAGAATTGAAAGAGCTTGTGCGCCGCAGAATAAAAGACGCGCATGCGTCCGTGTGGGTGCGTGCGTGCGTCAAATGTATGTGTGTAGTGGTGTGCCAATAACTCCTCCTTCACACCGCTACTGTAGGAGAATGGACTGGCGGGAACGTTGATGGGGGAGCTTGGCGGGCTCGTGAACACTGTGAGAGTTGTTTGTAGACACTTTCTTGAAAAGACCCGGATTTTTTTGTATTTTACAACTATTTTTACTTCCATATTCCTTAAGGAATGGAAGTATGGTGATGGCAAAAAAAATCGTGTTCGAGATTATTGCAGATTCTGATTCTACTACACTCAAAACATGAAAAAAAGTCGTTTTCCGAAAAGTGTCTGTGTGTGTGTCTGTGTGTCTGTCTGTCTGTCTGTCTGTCTGTCTGTCTGTCTGTAGATTTTTTTTTTTTGGCAAACGATAACTGCCGCAAATTCAAACAGAATCAAATAATTTTTTGCATGCAGCCCTGATTTGCAGAGTACTCGCGACCTATTGTTTTTGGTGAAGATCGGTTGAGGGAAAGGGGTAGTTTACCTGCAACGGTTTTTTTTTAGCAAGGGTAATTTTGTTTGTTTGGCAAACGATAACAGCCGCAAATTCAAACAGAATCAATAATGTTTCGCATACAGCCCTGAATTGTAGAGTTCTCAAGATCTGTTGATTTTGGTGAAGATCGGTTAAGGGAAAGGGGTAGTTTACCTGTAACGTTTTATGTTTTAACAAGGGTATTTCCTATGGCAAACGATAACAGCCGCAAATTCAAACAGAATCAAAAGATTATTTGCATACAGCCCTAAATTGTAGAGTTCTCAAGACCTATTGTTTTTGGTGAAGTTCGGTTGAGGGAAAGGGGTAGTTTACCTGCAACGTTTTTTTAACAAGGGTATTTTTTATGGCAAACGATAACAGCCGCAAATTCAAACAGAATCAAATAATGTTTTGCATACAGCCCTGATTTGTAGAGTACTCAAGACCTATTGTTTTTGGTGAAGATCGGTTAAGGGAAAGGGGTAGTTTACCTGTAACGTTTTATGTTTTAACAAGGGTATTTCCTATGGCAAACGATAACAGCCGCAAATTCAAACAGAATCAAAAGATTATTTGCATACAGCCCTAAATTGTAGAGTTCTCAAGACCTGTTGTTTTTGGTGAAGTTCGGTTGAGGGAAAGGGGTAGTTTACCTGCAACGTTTTTTTAACAAGGGTATTTTTTATGGCAAACGATAACAGCCGCAAATTCAAACAGAATCAAATAATGTTTTGCATACAGCCCTGATTTGTAGAGTAATCAAGACATATTGTTTTTGGTGAAGATCGGTTAAGGGAAAGGGGTAGTTTACCTGTAACGTTTTATGTTTTAACAAGGGTATTTCCTATGGCAAACGATAACAGCCGCAAATTCAAACAGAATCAAAAGATTATTTGCATACAGCCCTAAATTGTAGAGTTCTCAAGACCTGTTGTTTTTGGTGAAGATCGGTTGAGGGAAAGGGGTAGTTTACCTGCAACGTTTTTTTAACAAGTGTATTTTCTATGGCAAACGATAACAGCCGCAAATTCAAACAGAATCAAATAATTTTTTGCATACGTCCCTGAATTGTAGAGGTCTCAATGACTTTCGATTTTGGTGAAGATCGGTTAAGGGGAAGGGGTAGTTTACCTGCAACCTTTTACGTTTTAACAAGAGTAAAGTACTTGAAAATTTATTTAAACTTTTTGAAACAATGGTAATTGTTAAAAATAAAATAATTTTGTTGCCAGGCAATAAAATTATAATTTTTTCATTTTAATGTAATATAATATTTTTCATTTAATACAGCAATAAAAAGGCAGGTAAGACACAGCCTGTCTGTTTGGCTGAAAATGATTTTAAATATAAATCTTAGAATATGGAAGTCATGTATGGTTCTCCATACCGATATTTATGTTTTCCGTTACGAGTCAGAAGAGGTCAAAGGATATTTACAAAAATGTTTTACAGCATGTTGCGAGACTGTCCAACATACGTAAATAAAACGCTACTATCGGCGCTTATCTCCCTTGGGATCTCAGTAAATTGGGGACTGAGTTATGGTACCGGCCAAGAAGCGAAAAAATGCAAAACAAAATTTTTCAGTTCCAAAGGGAACTGAACAAGAAGCAGAGGAGCGACTCAAGTAGAAACGGAATTATTTCTAAACGCTTTTATTTCTGAGAGGTATGAACGAGTGCGGCATTCAAAACGCTTCTCTTTAGTACCTTCATTTAACTAAATACTCAAGGCCATCACGTTTTACATATTGAATATTAAAAAGGGGAAGTTTGAAACGAGATAAACAGTAAGTTTGTTTAATAGTTTTTTATGTGTAGTGTAGACGGATCCTGATGACAGTAACTGTGGATGTTTTTCGCGGGAAGTAACTGTTTCCCGTGGAAACCGTCGCTGCATTTTATTTGTGGTATCACTAGCTAACAAGCGCGCGCGTGTGATTAACAAGAACGCTTGAGGCAGCAGATTCCAACAATACGTAACACAGACCTCATATCTCGTAAAAACAAGTGGACTTTCTAATTTCCACTGTTAGACTAGAACAACAGATTGCAATGTTGTTTTGCTTTACGAGAAAAAAGTTTCCATCATTAAGTGCACTCCTATCAGGGGTTACTACGCAAGCAGCGACGTCACTCTGTTGCAATAACATATTTGTAATACGATTTGAACAATAACTACAGCGTTTTTCATTAACTTGTCACTGTACAGTAGCTGTTACCGGTCGATCTTGGGGGGGGGGGGAATAATTTAGTCCTAAAGTTCACGAACGTTTACGTAGATATCTATACCCCTGTACCTAGTACGTTTTACAAATAGGTATACATAATTTATACATTACGTAAGGGTTTTTTTTTGACAAACACAGCTTACAGATTTCTTGAAGGCAGGCCAACATTTTCAAGGGGTGCTAACAGATATTAATTTGGTCAAATTATTAAAGATGTTGGAGTTTGTATTTTGAATCAAATTCGTCATAACTTGATTTCCCACAAGTTAGAAAACAAAATTTCTATTTATCACTTTGGCCCGAGGTGCCCTAAAGTTATAAAGTTTTCACAGTAACCCCAAAATTCGCATATTGGTTAAAGTTGTTTTTAGACTAAGACACGCTAAAAAGACACGTCTTTTTTGGACTTTTACACCTTTTTCTCAAATTGTTTACCACTTTTTTGGGCCCTGGTCTCTTAAATTCTGAAATTTCCTAAACTGTACACTATACTCAGATTTTGGTTAAAATTCTCATTAATTTGATATCCCACATGGTTTCTTTTACTATTTTATCAAAATTTTGATCGATTTTTTGGGCTCCGACATCCTACAGTTTAGAAATTTCTAAAACTGTACACTATATTCCGATTTTTGTTAAAATTCCCTTGAATCTGATAGTCCACATCGATTTTCACAGTTATATCAAAATTATGACACGTTTAGGTTCTGGCGATCCACAATTTTGAAATTTTCAAAAATACACACTATATTCAGATTTTGTTTCAATTCCCTTTAAACCCCCTCACATTTTTGCCTCCCGCCCCCCATTTTTAGGGGGATTAATCTCAAAACAATAGTGGTCTGTAGGATGTAAGTATGGGCACCCACACCAAGGTTTTACGAAAATCGGCTGACGCGTTCAAAAGTTATCGTGAGACACGCCCCTATACAGACAGACAGACAAATGCCAAACGGTTGGACAAAACTGAGCACTCGCTTCGATCATTCTGTAATTAGCCTGTTCTTTATACTTAAATTTATTAGAAACATAGGTCTAATCTGTTCGACTTACAACGCCTAATACAGCTCTCAGGCGAGATATACCATTTTTAAAGCTTCAGAAACTTGTACTACAAAATTTTTCGTGAAATGTCTAAGATTAGTATCTCTCTCTATCTGAAACAGCGATAAAATAACTGGTTTCATTTTCAACTACTCGGTTCTGTGAAGTGCGATTTTCAGCTACGACCAAAGTGAAATAAAGGGACAGAATCCGCTTACTTTATAATCATTTAACTGTTATTCGCATGAATATGATTATACATTACATTAATATCTGTACGTGTATGTGTTACGAGTAGGCAGGGATCCGCGAGGTAAAAATAATTTAGGGAGTCCCTGTCGCAAAAAATTTTGGTATCATTTTTCAGTTTAAAAAACACTGTCACCCTGTCACAGCTTACACTATTCATAAAATTTCAAATGATGATCTAAATAGTATATCCTGACGTTTTTTCTACAATAAGTGCATTTCCTGAAATAATGTCCTGAATTTTAAAACTTAATTTTCTATTGTATTGTATTTATTGTTCATAGCCTAAAGGTACCATACCTATGATGGTACCTTTAGGCTATGAACAATAAATACAATACAATAGAAAAATTGAGATTATAGGTACCATTAGTAAACAATAAGTGTGTGTATATTATAAATACATCACATTATCATTATTTAAAACTTAGGCATGGTAACCCTACACCAGTTCACGTGTTTGATGGAGCTCTAACAAGTTTTAAAATAAAACCCTATTAAAAAGGGTTAATTGCATAAGGTGCCCCAAATCGATTACAGGAGAACTGTAATTATTTCTACATTTGAAACATCAATTTCACCGTTTTATGTGTTAATTAATACGGTAAAGACGGAAAATCTAAGTTCAGTTGAAACTGTGAAACTGTCACTGTGGGCTCTATTTTGAGACCGCTGGAGATAGCGACACTACTGTTCATCTAATGCTAATTTTCGAAGCTCCTAAAAAAAATTATCAGACAACTTACGGACAGTACTGTATGCTGGCTTGTATCCACTATCTTCTTCTCCTTCTTCCTCTGGCATCACAACCCAGTGTGGGTCTTAACTGCTCAATAAGTTTCTTCCATTCCGTCTTATCACCACGCAACCTTCTCCAGCTTCTCACATTCACACTTCTCAAATCGTCCTCTATGTCATCTATCCGTCTTCTTCCAATTCTCCTGCCTACTGGTTTCCATTCTGCGATTCTTCCAGTTCTCCTGCTATCACCTATTCGTCTTACGTGACCCAACCATTCTAATCTTCTACTCTTGATGAACCGGGCTGTGTATTAATTGATCCAGTTCATAATTCGTTTGTACACTCCACGGCCCATCTTCAGCTTGCCCACGCCCAAAGATCTTCCGCAAGATTTTACACTCAAATATTCTAAGCTGCTCTTGATCTGCATAAGTCAATGTCCACGGCTCGCATCCATATGTCACTATTAGTGGAATAAGACTTTTGTAAATGGTTATCTTTAGTTATTAACTTAGCATCCTGAATTTAAACAATATTTCATCGGAGTAATAACATACATCTCCACTTAAAATACGGGACTTCATTTCATTACTACATGAGTTAGTCTCGGGAATCTGTGATCCTGAGTAATAAAACTGTTGACCATGTTCAAATGTACAGCTCGCCTCGGTCGGTGGCACGAAGAGTGCGGACGACAGTATAGTCTGATACCTGAGGAGCGCGGACCGTGAACTCACAAACATTTGACATGCGATGAGTGCGGACAACACCAAAACTTGCACGCTTTAATTGCGTAACATAAAAACAAGTTAATCGTGGGTGATTTATTTATTTTAAAAAATTTATAAGACTTCAAACGTTTCACCCACCTCTACACAATCTAAATTTTATACAATACCTGTTGTTATATACAAGACCAAATACAGTACACATAGTTTTATACGACGAAATAAGCATTAGGCACAACAGGAAGGGAACAATATGAACATTTTACCGAGTTATAAAATGTTTAATACAGCTGTTACTTTGTAAATTGCAACTTAGCAACGGTGTGTCTATAACAAGCCTGTGGATACCTATTAGAGACCTGTATTTATATGTAATGTTCTTACTAAGCTGAAATCAAACGTCAACTAACGTTGCTTTGTGTATACGTTACGATTCAGGAAAACATACTAACAGACAGTTATTAGTACACACTCTCATCTAAATTTGATGAATAAGTAAAAGGCTGGAATCTGATATGATTGTGTGAGTGCGCGCGCGTGTGCGTGTTTTTGAGAGAGAGAGAGAGAGAGAGAGAGAGAGAGAGAGAGAGAGAGAGAGAGAGAGAGAGAGAGAGAGAGAGAGAGAGAACAGAAATAGGCATTCGTCCAGAACAGAAGACGAAGTCTTAATGCAACAATTAGACTAAAAGACTATAAGTAATATACGATTCACTTAACTACTAATTATAAATATATCACTACTGACTCGGATTACTCATGATCCGAGTCAGCAGTGATATATTTATAATTAGTTAATCAACGGACACGTCACGGACAACTAAATCCAGTCATTTAACTATGTAATTACAAATATTTACCTTAGTTCTGCCACCCATTAGTTTTCTTTACTGCTACCAACTAAATTATATGAGAATCCCTGCTCTAACACATTCTTTGTATCTAGTTACTCATACCATCTCATTGATGGCTTAATCGGCTGAAACAATTGTCTGAATTTAACAATCTATTTTGTGAATCTACCAAGCGTTTTTTTTTAAATCTTTTTATTAAGATAAGTTAACACTCTTAACAATAAATGAACAGTTTTTCGTTTTTAAATAAAAATTCGTATTGTTAGTATTTTTTATAGGCAGAGAGCCCGAGAGGAATCCATCCCCATATCCCAAATATATACACAAGAAATGGGTGATCTGCAAATCTAAGGTTACGATTTTATATCAGAAACTCCGTCATCTAGCACTTTGAAGAGAACAACGCAAGCACATAGAAGTGTCGCTCGAGGAAACAAAAAAAAGCCGAAAACCTGCAATGAAATAGTTCTTGCCGACGAGTGTTTGAAAAATGGAAGACGGAAGTAGTTTTCATGTAAGCGACGACTCTTCAGTAGAAAGTCTCGTACTGTTCAGTGGCGAAAAAGAAAGTCTGAAGCACATCAAGATATTTTTCATGGATGGAACGTTCAAGAGTTGCAGTAAGCAGTTTTGACAAATTTATATCAGTCACGGAGACTTTGAAAGTAAAAAATGAGGAAACAAACGTTTTTCCTGTGGTATTTGCTCTCCTGACTAACAAGAAAAGAGAAAACCTAGATCTGTATGTCTCGACTTATCCTCGAACCTATTCCCGAATGGAAACCACAAAAAAACCACTTCGAATCACCACTTCGTAAAGATTTCCCTTTGACAGAGGTAAATGGTTGTTTTTTCCACATGAAGAAGTGTTTGTGGAGGAAAGTACAAGAACTTGGTCTTATCAGCGACCAGAAAAGAGAAAATCAAGAAATAAGGGTGTGCGAGAAAAAACACATAAGGTGTGCGCAGCACTCGCCTTTCTTCAGCCAAAACATGTGGAAGATATATTTGTCGAGATTCATTCTTTTTGATTATTTTGTTAATCAGTAGCTAGGGAATGAAGAAATTCCCTACTGTTCCACTGTGCTGTAAAAGACAACATTGGACAATCAACACTGTTGAGGGATGGCATCAACAGTCAACAATCAACAATCAACATATATATACATGAATGGAATTAAACCACGGAAGGAAATAACATGAAAATAAAGTACGTAAGGATGGACGAGAGGATAGAAAAAACTGTTCAAAGGTGTGAAAAAAGGGGCAATATCAAATCATAAAAGCTATTTCGTTCATTAAAAAACTGGAGTAGGTCGATGTTGAATTTTTATGTATGTGTATACATGTATATCGTTACAAATGTAACAGATAAAAACTTAAAGATTAAAGGTATTAAACAAACTATAAATACAAAATTGTAACAAAAAAGGAAGACACTCAAAGCTGATTTTAAACACACCAAAATCATTGTTAGTCTTACTGTCATTTTCTAAGTCCAAAGCCTGGAATAGTGTGCTAGGAATCAGTTTGCAAAAACGTAAAGATGCTTCAATACAATGTACTGATATGGTCTGAACGAAAAGTATTCAGTGTCTCTACTCGACCCCCCCCCCCCCCCAACAAGTCCGAGGTGTTGTCCGCACTCTTCGTATGTTAAATGTCTGTGAAATCTCAGTCTACCCTCCTGAAGTATTAGACTGTACCACTGTCCGCACTCTTCGTACATCCCTCGCCACAACTATACCCATTTGAAATAAACATTTATGAAAACTGAAAATCGAAACACTCTTCGGCCTCGACTTTCGTCAAAAAAAAGTCGGGCAGTATTCAAACAGGGCTCTTCAGACTAAATCGGGATGTCTGGTAACCTTACTCTGTATACAGGACTGACCAAGAGACTTGCCCATCGAACATCACGATCTGGTACAATAACAAGACACGGACACAGCGAATACCGCTGTGATGGTCGAAAATTTTATATAATTCTTTAATATAAAAACATATAATCCTTTTATTATTTTTTACTAAAGCATTTTTTACGTGTTTGATTCAATTCTATAAGGGGACTCGTCTACATAAAACATGACCCAACAGGACAATGGGCAATCACGTCCGCCACCTTGATTCTCAATCGCTCTTCAGTTTCATCTGAAGATGCTTACACGGTTAATCGAAATCGATCACCGTGATATTTTCAATGTGTACTGACTTTGTTGTGCAGACGTAGAGTTCCTGTAGTATTTAAAGTAGAGATTGCTACGGAAGAGGGCTTAACGTAGATACAGCCAAAAAGTCTGTCATAAAATATCCAACATTGGACCAGCCGGTCAACACCCGGAAAAGAAAAAAACAATAGCTGACAGGCACACGTTACAGGTACTTACTATCACAGTTCACAAGCGTGCCCATTTATCGATTTTCCGACAGCACCATTATCGACTGCATTTGCGTATGTTAATGTTTACAACAATAACGTCGCACACAAATAACGTCTGTTTGCAACAGACGTCGCACAAATAAACACCGTAACCAAGGAAGCTCGCTCCGTACCCACACACAACTATCTCATTCACAAGTGGAAAAGAAAGCTCACAGGTGATATTCAAATCAGCCCATAGTACAATATGAACTTTAAATCTTCAGCCTGCCGGTTTATATCCAACCAGTGACGTAACTCCGGGCGGGGATCAGGGGATCAAACCTCCCTCCCAGAGCTATTTAAAATTTCAGCGAAATTCCAAAATCACTTAAAGTAGCCCTTTTTTTAACTAATTACTCCCAAATTGTATTAATCGCCTGAATTTCAAAATCGTTCACAGGCAAATTTTGTGAAAATGTAAACTTTTGAAAGTATTTTGAAGAAAGTGGCTTTTTATGCCTTCAATCCACTAATTAAAGGTGCTGTTCCAAGAGGTTTAAAGAAAAGTTTAGTACATGCTAGAACACGTAATTTTTAGTATATTGTAGCAATAAAATCTTTTATTCTGTTTTGCCAATGTAATCCCTAATTTACGTGGTTTCACAAGGCAAGTAGCGGTTTACTTCGGGGATACAGTAAATTTTGTTTCTGCGCGCGCGCACACCCTAAGCACTTTGCAAAGAAGCCACAAAAAACCGAGCCTGTTCTTTAAACAGAAATATAATAGTTTATTTTCTAATAAATGTATTAATGTGAATCCTTGTATAAGTTGTTTCGTTTTTTCCAATCATACAATTGCTGAGAATAAATGTTTGGTAAGTAAATCTGGACATTTCCCTTAACTTGGTGATAAGAATATTGGTGCAGCAAACATTCCTCAGCGTTCATATCTTGAAGTTTTCTTTGGAACATACAATGAAAATTTCAATGTCCCAAAAAAACTAAAATCGCACATGGTAGACAAAGTATTTTAGCTTTTGTTACGTGAGGGCAAATGTTTTCAACGAATTCAAAAATTTAGGTCTACAAAAAAAATGTAATCAATTTTAGGGATTACTGGACACGAAAATAGTACTCTTTATGTCTAAAATTAATTATGCAATTATACGAGAATTAACATGAATATCTCATTTGTCATGGGGTCCAACTTCAAACAAGTCCTCGCCCGCTACGCGTAACTCCTAGTTACCCCACTGCCTCCAACGTATGTATTATCTTTGACCTTCTTCGTCTTCGCTTCCAAGATTTAGGTCCAACATGCGTATTTCGGTACCCAAAGTTTCCTCGGCATCATTAACCGACATCTGGACTTCCTTCAAGTGCTTTCAATGCTATTCTATTTCATGGCATTCATCGCAGATGGCTAAACCAGCCACCTATTATTTCCATTTATTGTTTCATTCAGAGATATTACATTTCACCTAAAACTCAGAAACTCGGAGTGGCAGCTGAAGAACCTCAATGATGGGGGGCGGGGGGTCAGCAAGGACCTTCAAACGCCACTCTCATTTCCTGGGGGACGACGGCAGAACTTTGTGCCCGAAACGTTAAAGTAAAATGTCTACGATGAAGGTAGTTCGCCAGGAGTTTTCCTGAACAGACAGTACTATATTTAATTTTTTAAACTGATGACAAAAAAAAATTTATTATTCCAATTCGATAAACGTTTTTTTTTTGGAAATAACGTTTATCTAATGCAACTATTAAAACCTTTAACTCTGAATTTTTAGCTATATCGTGTAACAACTGCACTTGTGTGGTACTTCCTCTTATTAGCCGCTAAACCTGAAAATTCGATTTCTGATTGATAACCGTTTCGAAGGATACAAGCAATTTTAAAGATTTCTGAATAGTAATGTTGAGCCATAATCTAAAATCTTGGAAAAAAATTGCTTTGAATCTGATTTTTAGCAATCTCCAAAGGGTCTTTCTAAGCAGATTGACATTTAAATGATATACGAGTAATAAAGTTTGATAGTGTTTTAAAACGATTCGGCCGCATGATAACATTCTCTAATGTATCTGTAATACTTCTTGAGTCATCAGTCTTTCGACTGCTTTGTACCATCCCGCGACAATAGCGTAGCAGCGCCACACGCTAGCCACTAAGCCACGGCTGTTCTGTAATACTCTTGAATTCAAAAAGAAAGTCCCGATTCTTTTACGAAAGTCCCACTGCACAATGCCTTCAAGTAAAACAGAATCGCAATCAGCTTGATTTCGACGCAGTTTAAGACACTTCACTGAGACGATATCAAGCCCATGATCAGTTCCATACACGATGTACCGCAATTTTGCTTCCTGGTTAGCTTGCAATGTACAGCACCTACCATGAAAAAACAGTTTTATAGAATCTACGTAAACACTATGGATTATATGACTTGATCCGCACTTTGCGTGAAATAACAATACTCCCCAAAACCCAAAGAAAGACGTAAAGTAAACACACACACACACACACACACACACACACACACACACACACACACACACACCACATTAAAAACTCGAGCATGCTTCGCTGGTCCGAGCGTCTCCTCTGCCCTCCCTTAGTGGATCGCCTCCAATTTTGAAAATTGCTGCTTTTAGAAATTTAATAAACTGGTTTCAACAAAGATATTTGCATTGCCACAAGTGATAGCAAAATTTAGTTTTTCAACAGCGATAGCTATAGTTGGAAAACGTGTTCCCAGCGTCAAAACTGACAGACTTAGAGGGCCGAACAAAAAAATTCTGAATTTTCGATTCTAAAAATTTTGTATTATGATAATTTTGTTAGACAGTAGCATGCATCTTCAGTGAAAATCCAGGAGATAATAAACGCGTAGTTTGCTGCAGATACTTTATATATATAGTGAAAAAAATCCTGTATAATAATTACTCTATTTACTTATTAAAAAACTTTACGTTAATTACTTCGAATGTTCATTGAAATAAATTAATTGGCTCATTTTGGAAGCTGTCGGCAAATAGTTAAAGAGTTTAAAACGATGAAATACATTATTTTTTTCGGAATTTGGTGCAAAATTTAAAAAATCACAGACAAGTTTAACACAAGAATGAAAAAATTTGAAATGCTGAATAATAATCCGTTACTTAATAATCCTCGTTGGTACTGTCACTCAAGAACAACCTACATTTAACTAGAATTGTGATTATTTACAAGCTGATTTCTTCCTGCAGACCAGGCAAGAAAAGGGGCCACATTTCTTTAAGCTGCTACCTTGTGAACGATTCCCGAATCTGGGAAGTTCTGGACAGAAAATGAAGTCGATCTTTGGACGTACATACATCTGTGAAACCGCGTTCTCCACAGTGAAGTTAATCAAGGACCACCACAGAAATCGCCTCACAGATTCTTCTCTGTTTCACCTACCAAAATTAGCAAAACTCTGCTCGATATGAACTTTCCTACTTCAGTACCTGCAGCAGATCGACTTCAGTTTTCACAATGAAGATTTCATATAAATATACAACGTTTAATATCTTTCTTATATCTTCACCATTATACTGGCATAATAAATACCGTACCGTTAAAGATAAGTATGTTGTATGATATGATAAATGTCCAAATTACCTCTTTAGAATTACATCTTTTTTGCTTATTTACAATTAAATATTGCCTTTTTTATTTTTACAGTACCGATAACTTGTCTAAATTTTATCGCTTATGATGCGGTCTGCAAGTAGGTTCTTGAATTTAATTAATTGTGTTCCCTCAGGCGCTTTTAAGTTGGAATCCACTGTCACATACGATAATTAATTTTATATATATTATATATATAATTATATATATATATATATACATAATATAATTGTCTAATATAATTTTCGTATTAAATTATTTCAGATTAACATTTTCAAAAATTTCGTTATTTGATTCTTGATTTCTGTGCTCCCGAAAATGGGCCCGCGGCCAAGGCCCCTGCCCCAGTATTTGTGGGGCCCTGCTTCCTAATCCGGAACATAAAACTTTGTCAGCTAGCTTGAACGACTATTAAGCCAACTATAAGACGAGTACAAGCGAGAACCCGGGAATAGTGATGTGTGATAGTTGCGGGATTGTGAGGTGACAACCGGATTGAGCTATAACACGGTCGTCCAAACGTGTAAGTTGTAGGCTGAATCGAGAAGGAATTCCTGACGTGTACACGCAGTCGAGGCGCGATTCGGGATATGCGTCTGTGTACATAATAATGAAGCCGATTTAACATTTTGAACCTTGACCCAGTGCTGTATCAATTCAAAGACGACACTGTCTACTAATTCCAGTACACCATTAATAAATTGTATATCAACTGGCTGATAACAGCGTATAATTATGACCGTTACTGTGTGTACACACGCATTTCATAAAAGTATTCTTTATACGACGTGATCCCGCTGTTATAAATACCACAAACAGATAATGAAAAATACTTAGGTAAACGTCACGGTAGAAGACTGACGTGAAAAACTCGCATACTTAGGCCTAGTGTAAGAAAATTACTGGGACACAAAGTTTCAACAAATAAATTGGATTTCAGGGAAAAAATCTCATGTGCCAACAGAAAACAAGCCGATCTAGAAACAAGTTTTGAACTCTATTTGAATGTATGCTAATCCCTTTTGGGATTCAGCTAACAGTTCAAAAATTAAAATGTTACAAAATAACGTCCTCCGAATAATAGTACAGTGCAACACACTCTAATGGATACACACCCACAATACGTGAAGTGAGAGAGCGTACAAGATGAAAATCAAAAGACCTAACGACTAGATTTTCATAAACACTCAGCAGGACTGTGGAGACGTAATAATCACTGGGTTATTACTCTGCAAAACACACGTTTAGGCTTAGAATTATAAACGTTCGTTAAAAGTAATCAATGATGGGATATTAATCCGTGCTCCAATGTTTCCGGGGCGCAGCCAGAATTTCCTTCTGGAAAGGGGGTTACAATTTTTATGAATAAAACTACAAAAATTAAAAGAAAAATAATTCATTGTTGGCTACTTACTTTGTTGCAATCGAGAAGATAAGTGTAGAACATAAGCACTACATTAACGGACGGGCCTAACTAAAATTTAACAAAGAATCATGAAACAATAAAGATGGCATCTTGAACTATAATACAAATACGATAAATGATACCAGAAAACTGTCAAAATATTTCTCCCATCTTCTGCAGGCGCTGATAGTGTTAATCGTACTATACAAACTTCACCCTAGTGAGAATGTGTCTGTAAATACTTGGGAGAAATGGCATTAAATCGGTCTACTCGTTCTACCACAGAAACGTACTCTACAAACTTCACTCTAGTGAGAATGTGTCTGTAAATACTTGGGGCAAATGGCATTAAATCGGTCTACTCGTTCTACCTCAGAAACGTACTCTACAAACTTCACTCTAGTGAGAATGTGTCTGTAAATACTTGGGGCAAATGGCATTAAATCGGTCTACTCGTTCTACCTCAGAAACGTACTGTACAAACTTGACCCTAGTGAGAATGTGTCTGTAAATACTTGGGGCAAATGGCATTAAATCGGTCTACTCGTTCTACCTCAGAAACGTATTCTACAAACTGAACCCTAGTGAGAATGTGTCTGTAAATACTTGGGGCAAATGGCATTAAATCGGTCTACTCGTTCTACCTCAGAAACGTACTCTACAAACGTCACTCTAGTGACAATGTGTTTGTAAATACTTGGGGCAAATGGCATTAAATCGGTCTACTCGTTCTACCTCAGAAACGTACTGTACAAACTTGACCCTAGTGAGAATGCGTCTGTAAATACTTGGGGTAAATGGCATTAAATCGGTCTACTCGGTCTACCTCAGAAACGTACTATACAAACTTCACCCTAGTGAGAATGTGTCTGTAAATACTTGGGGCAAATGAAATTAAATCGGTCTACTCGTTCTACATCAGAAACGTACTGTACAAACTTCATCCTAGTGAGAATGTGTCTGTAAATACTTGGGGCAAATGGAATTAAATCGGTTTACTCGTTCTACTTCAGAAACGAATCAAAACAAACAAACGTGCTTTGGAATGCGCAAAAACGTAATTTGTTTAATAAGTTAATGTTTTTGGTAATAAGTTACCACCAGTGGCGAGGCGTCAGGGGAGGCAAGGTAGACACTGACTCCCAAGTAATTCATTCATAAAATAATTATTTTTTATTTGTGAATTAAATTCCGTAAGTTACTCAGAAAGGGTATAAAACTAATGACATGACGCGAGTGTGATCCATGGAATCTTGCTGTGCGATGAACTTGTACGCGGAGTATCAGGGTAGACATTACTTGAAATGTCTTTTCAACAAGGCCGGATGTGCTTCGAAGGAAGACAACCGGAGCGGACCTGCCAGCATTAAATATGTCCTGTACATCACATCAGAAGACATGTCTCCCGCACACTAAATAGCACAGAAATCTCGCCTGGCCGCCTGTGTTTGTTTCATTGTGCTCGCGTAGTGAATATTTGTTTTTGTTGAGTTTACAAACTATTTTTAATTTTGTATAAGGTGGTATATACTAAGAAGTGTAATCATTTACGAACTAATTATTTAATAATACACATTTTTAAGTGGCGTCCTTTAAGTGCTTTAAGCATACTGGATTTAATTTGTTTAAAGGAGCAAAATGAATAAAGTTAGTACGGTTCTACAGCACAAGTATTTGATATAAACTCTGACAACTTTGATTCACTAGAATTTTTGTTAAAATACGAAATCAGTACGTTACATTTAGAGCAAAAGGTATTGCTAAAGTCAAAAATATCTCGGGCGACTTTAGATTTATCGCAGAAGGATGAAAAGTTGTCAGAAAATTTCAGAAATTTTGGTACAGTAGATACAGGTGGCTCTCTGGTTGTAAGTGAAACAAAACTCTGCACTGCTGTTATTGTTTCATGTTTAGTGAAGAGGAACCGTGGAGCAAATTTGGAGTAGGCACTATAAAAAAACTTGAAGCTAAAGCTGCTAAACATGCTGGTAGCGAAACTCATATAAAAAATTCTGCACATGCTAGGGCGTAACAGAATTGAACATTGTTTGTCCGAATCACCTAGACTTCAAGCAGTACAGCACGATGAAAATGTGGCACGAAATCGAAGGATAGTAGGCCGTTTGATAGATGCTGTTTGTTATTCAGGGAGGCAAGAGTTTACCTCTTTTAGGGATCATAAGGAAAATTAGCAACAAAGGCAGTTATTTAGAAACTTTAAATTTACTGGCAACGGATGACCCTTTCATAAAAGAACATATAGGCCTACTGAGTGATTCAAAATTGCACGGCAATATCTCGGGAACTGATTCTATAGCTAACAATAAGAAAAAATGAGACACGGCGTGTAGAACTCATTTACAAGTAAATATGAAACGTTTGTGTAATGCCTACAATAATCCGTATTTGTCACCATTAAAAAATGTGAATAAAATTGATATTTTTCTACAAATTTATATTTTCTAGCAATACTTTTTAATTAGGATTCACAAACGACACCAACAACAATACGATAGCTTTTTCTTCATATTTAGGACAAATTATATAACGAAATGCGTGTGTTTCAGACAGTCACTTAGCTATTATCTGATAGAGGTAGCATTAACTCTATTTACCATAGTTTTACTGGTTCATTAAGAACATCAACAGTCTTAGTAAGAGATTGCTCTTGGCTGGTATTTTTATGTCTACACAAATTATTTTGTCACGCTTCACTACTGGTTACCACATACATCGATTCGTTTGTAAACGGTATTCGAATGCCACGTTCAGCCTTAGGTTTACGTGTGTAAGGAATAGCGACATATTTTAAGATTTTAACTGTTGATTTGTTTTCAAAATGGTAATAAACCAGGTCATAAAAATACGAAAAAATATTAAATATGGATGGAAAACTGTACAACAACAGCACATCAATGTAAGGTTCGAATAGCAAGCAAAAAACTGTTTAATGTAGAAATTTGCTAAGTTGCTGAGGAATAAGTTACTACACCATAAATATCGTAAACCGAATCGGATACTCTGCGGGCTGAATAAACATTCGAATGTTATCTTTGTTCTAATCGCTAAGCTGGCGTAACGTAAAAAATTAGGATAAAAGTTTGACCCATCCTTTAAGTACCAGAAAACTAGCAATGTTTACACTTGCAAGACGGTTATAGCATATCTCGATTTAAAACGTATATACGCGCGTAACCAATTATCGTATTAATTTAATTCAACTTACAATATTACACTTTACCCGCATATTTATTTCAGTTATTTACGTTTTCTTTTGCCTTCATACTTCAACTCCAAAAAACGTATTTGCTGCACCAAGGTACCCATCATTGACAAGTTTATAAAATTATGGTTTTTATGAAGCAATCAATGATGGATAAATTCCGAAACACTGCTCCACGCATGAATTATATTATTCATATTTATCTATTTGGCCAACTGAGAGAGAGAGAGAGAGAGAGAGAGAGAGAGAGAGAGAGAGAGAGAGAGAGAGAGAGAGAGTGTGTGTGTACATATAAAACAGTCAATAAAAAAAATCTTTTTGCGCCCAAATCTTTTGTGCCAGTGAACCTTGGGAGAATTATACCAGTAAGCTCTCTTGGTCTGTAGAACTCTCACTTTTTTAACAAAATACATTTATTATAATTTTAATTTTAAAAGCTGTGGCTGAAGTTCTCAGTACGTATCACTCTGAACGTTATCCGTGAAACGCCACGAGGTGAACTTACAGATCACACTTTACGGTTTTCAATGTTTTTTTTTTTTTAATTTATGTGTATTTGTATACATTTACAAAGAGACTACACACGATATGCTATGATATGTTAAGTATCAAAGTTACTGATACACGTAAAACAGTTGACATATACGTCAATTCTACATACAAAACAAAATCTTATCCAGTCGTCTTAAAATGCCCGATACAGACTTTTTGCGATTATTTCCAAATTTTTTATTCCGTATTTGCCCACGGTGTAACTAAAGTTAAGAAGTAACACTACATTCGGCCTGGATTAAAATTCTCTTCGATCTGATACCCCAGACGGATTTTTACAATTTTGACCCATTTTTGGGGGCCCTAGTGTAAAAAAAAAAAACTGAAATCCAGAATACGAAACACTACATTTAGATTTTGCTTTAATTTTTCTTTAATTAGATACCTCACATGGATTTTGAGATTTTTTTTTAGTTTGATCCTCCATATTTTGGGGGGAGATCAATTTCCAAAATAATAGGGGTCTGTGAAGTAAAAGAATGAACAAGCATTCTAAGTTTTATGAAAATCGTTTGGTGCATTCAAAAGCTATCGTAAGACACACCTCAAAACAAACAGATTCCAAACTGCCAAGTTAAAACGAGAATATGAATTAAAATATATTTAGGCCTATGTAGCCTACGTATAACATATACATGTCTATGTTCAGGGTTGTATTATTAAGGGTATATAAAACAACGCCTAAAACTACCTTTAAGCTTTTAAACTTTCTGGAATAATGACTTAAGGCTACTTGTAATGTTTTTAATACATTTTCACTAAATGGTAGGAAGCCGCGGGTTGGCACGTAACGTAAAGTCGAAATAGGACGAGGCCTACAGTCATTAAGGTCGGTAACCTATTTGTGCGTGTGTTTATCACTGAGCATAACCTCGAGTTTCGTTCTTGACACACTCGTGTCCGATTATCAATGTGACAATTCAAAACACCTTAATGTATTACTAAATCTGGTTGTACAAACAAGCACGTGATGAATACATTAAAGTTGCGACCACATTCTACTCTGGCGAATAGATTATATCAAGATTTTATCAATTCAAGAAAAAAATAGGTGAAGGAATTCGCTATGTTTTTACAATATTTCATTTAAAACAGCAAACAAAAATGTAAATTTTGGCAGCAAACGTTAACGACTAAGGACGAAAGAGAGAAATAACAAACCGAATTATTGTACTATGTATAATGAAAGAAAATGTGCTGGATTTTGATTCTTTTTTCACTTCATTTCATTTGATTTGGATTAGACTAAATTAATTCGCAAATACAATAAAACAGTTGCAAAATAGTTATAGCCCGGATCCGGATTTATAGTACGGGTGAGTTGTTATAACAGAGTTTATAGTTCTTTTGCCGTAATTAACAAAATTGTCCAATGATATACTGGCAAAGATAGTGAGTGAATTCAACAATTGTTTTGCTTCAAAAAGAGCTGCTCCTTAAATATGGGCAATTATAGACCCATTCTTGTTGTCATGGTAGTTTACAAAGTATTTGCCAAGGTCATTCATTGTCAAATCGTTAACAGCTTAAATGAAACGCTACCCAAAACGAACAGCACACTTATTCAATAGTCTACTGCAATTAATATTTCGACATTTTAACTGCGTCCAGTCCGAAATAAATACGAACGTTGTTAGATAATCTATGACTCAGTATTAATCTGTTTTTCAACGGATGAACTTCATAAAGTGTTGAGGAAAACTGATCTGAAAGGTCAGTTTAAAGGGCAGTTTAAAAAAAAGTGGTCATTTATAGACTGGATGAAGGCTAAAAATTCAAACCAACAGAGTAACAATTAAATTCCGTAAATATATAACAGGATTGTGAAGAGTGGAGAATGTTCACTGGGATATAATTTTACAAGACATTTTAGTCTGATAATTACATACATAATCCGTACAAATATTAATCGACAATGATTTGATCGAATATTGAGGACTACATATTTTGGGATAAACCGTTTTCCTTCATAGCTCTACTGAGAATGAGGTAGCGCTGGGGTGTGCGTTAGGCTATCGAACATTCTGGACACTAAAGCATTTCTGAAGATATATGTACTGAACAACCCCGTTCAACTTTTTTGGCTAAACGGATTCATGCATACTCCTGGCGTGGTTATAGGAGTATTCTTTGCATCTTAAAATTTTTACTACAACACGGACAAGCGCTGAACCCAAAACCCCGAACCCCGAAATGTAATTCTGCATACGCGTATGGAAATGATGATAACGACGCCTATTTTATTATTATTATTATTATTATTATAGTAGTGGGCGGTGATGGTGGTGGCGATCGTGGTGGTGGTGGTGGTGGTGGTGGTAGTAGTAGTAGTAGTAGTAGTAGTAGTAGTAGTAGTAGTAGTAGTAGTAGTAGTAGTAGTAGTAGTAGTAGTAGTAGTAGCAGCAGCAGCAGCAACAGCAGCAGCAGCAGCAGGTGTAGTACCAGCAGCTGTAGCAGTAGTGGTACTAGTTGTGGTAATCGTGGTACTGGTAGTATGTAGTAGTCAGTGGCTACTACAGAGGTATTAAAAATTTCAGTGAAATTCCATAATCACTTAACGCAGGCTTATTGCTAAACCAGTTCGTTAAGGGTTACAAACAACTGTGAATAGAGAGGCCAACCTTCTCATACACCCCAGCAGCAGGTGCGAGACCATGAGAATGGTGATGTAATGATTATGATGGTGATGATGGTAGAGATGATGACGATGACTACTACAGAAATATTTTTATATTTTACTCTCTTTCGCGCGTAATATATATTTTCTGTTGAAATGTGTATTAACTGACTACATTCAACATTATTATTTGGCTACAAACAGCAGCCATATTATGCAACAGTGTTTGAAACTTACTACTGTAGCTCCACGCATGGACTGGATCGCTATAATGAAAAATTATTAAAGTGATGAAATGATTAGCCATAATTGACAAGTTTGTTCAGCCAACAATAATCGTTGCAAATTATTGACGCACGGCTATAAATTAAATTTATTGTACAACTAATTACGTTTCATTGCCAGGAGAGTTCACTAATGAATGGCATAAGCTATGAATGCCAGTACGTTATCGGAATTTGAAAGGTTACGTTGCCAGTACTGGCCTTTAATGTGACAGCTGTGCCACGAATGCCTGTTAACAAGAGGCGCTTATCAAAATAAAGTTTACTATTACGTAAAACAAAAACTGTTATACAAATCCTTTGCCTAACTATAATCTCTAATCCACAGGCCTCTTTTTTAAGCCACATATTTCAAACGTGTGACCACCGTCACCAAAGACGCACACGTGGCAGTGTGCTTTGGGTGTTCAAGTAGGCTATACCCTGAGAACCAAGAATTGAAATAACTAAAAGCTGTAACACGGTGCGAAATTACAAAAGAGAGAACCCACTGAATAACTTGCAAGTTTAATATATGTCACGTCCAAGACATGATTAATGTTTAGCTACAAAATGAACAAAGAAATCTCAAATTTTGTTAGTAAACTTCATAAAAAATTGATGATTTTGTAAACATTTTATTGTAGACAATATTACATGTAGTAGTTTTAATGCTATTTGTAATGCCATCTCAGTACGATATTCCTATTTTGATACTACGTAATTTGCGGTAACTAAACTAAATATCCAATGAGGGAGGAAACGATATAGGCCTACAGTCTGTAGTCCTTCATGAAAATTGTTTTAAACGAATCGTTTTAAATCATTTTTTGATAGACCTGCGAGGACTCGAAACAGAATTTACTGAAAAAGTACAATAACCAAAATATGTGGCAAAAACATATTTTCTCTACCCTACTTCCAAGTGAAAACGGCATTCTTCCTAGTTTCCAAGTTTCACCACTTTCCCAGAGGAGGATCCCTACAATGGAGCCAGAAACATTATTGTATATTCTGTTCGAAAATGGATTCCCTCGAACACAGTATTGTAGTTGTAGTATTAGATGAAGAGGATTTATTCTATAACCCGCACACTTCTGTGTAATTCAAGGATTTAATGCCGCTGCACATTCCTATCGTGAACGTTATCCTACAAGACTTTCAAAAGTACAGTATTTAATAAAAACATCTGTGTTTCTCATCCACATCTTGCAGCCACACGTCCATTTCTTCCACACACCTATGCGCTTTGTGTCAGGGGCAAATTTAGGGGGAGGGGACGAGCGGTACCGGACCCCAGAGGGTCGCAAAAAGTTGACGAATTTTGTTAATATCTTAATTTTACTTCCATATTCCTTAAGGAATGGAAGTATGGTGATGGCAAAAAAAATCGTGTTCGAGATTATTGCAGATTCTGATTGTACTACACTCAAAACATGAAAAAAAGTCGTTTTCCGAAAAGTGTCTGTGTGTGTGTGTCTGTCTGTCTGTGTGTCTGTCTGTCTGTGTGTGTGTCTGTGTGTCTATCTGTAGATTTTTTTTCTATGGCAAACGATAACTGCCGCAAATTCAAACAAAATCAAATAATTTTTTGCATACAGCCCTGACTTGTAGAGGACTCGCGACCTATTGTTTTTGGTGAAGATCGGTTGAGGCAAAGGGGCAGTTTACCTGCAACGGTTTTTTTTTATCAAGGGAAATTTTTTTTTTTTTGGCAAACGATAACAGCCGCAAATTCAAACAGAATCAAATAATGTTTCGCATACAGCCCTCAATTGTAGAGTTCTCAAGACCTATTGTTTTTGGTGAAGATCGGTTAAGGGAAAGGGGTAGTTTACCTGTAACGTTTTATGTTTTAACAAGGGTATTTCCTATGGCAAACGATAACAGCCGCAAATTCAAACAGAATCAAAAGATTATTTGCATACAGCCCTAAATTGTAGAGTTCTCAAGACCTATTGTTTTTGGTGAAGATCGGTTAAGGGAAAGGGGTAGTTTACCTACAAGGTTTTTTTAACAAGGGTATTTTCTATGGCAAACGATAACAGCCGCAAATTCAAACAGAATCAAATAATTTTCTGCATACAGCCCTGATTTGTAGAGTACTCAAGACCTATTGTTTTTGGTGAAGATCGGTTGAGGGGAAGGGGTAGTTTACCAGCAACGTTTTTTATCAAGCGTATTTTCTATGGCAAACGATAACTGCCGCAAATTCAAACAGAATCAAATAATTTTTTGCATACAGCCCTGATTTGTAGAGTACTCGCGACCTGTTGGTTTTGGTGAAGATCGGTTGAGGGGAAGGGGTAGTTTACCGGCAACGGTTTTTTTATCAAGGGAAATTTTTTTTTTTTGGCAAACGATAACAGCCGCAAATTCAAACAGAATCAAATAATGTTTCGCATACAGCCCTGAATTGTAGAGTTCTCAAGACCTATTGTTTTTGGTGAAGATCGGTTAAGGGAAAGGGGTAGTTTACCTACAACGTTTTTTTAACAAGGGTATTTTCTATGACAAACGATAACAGCCGCAAATTCAAACAGAATCAAATAATTTTCTGCATACAGCCCTGATTTGTAGAGTACTCAAGACCTATTGTTTTTGGTGAAGATCGGTTGAGGGGAAGGGGTAGTTTACCTGCAACGTTTTTTATCAAGCGTATTTTCTATGGCAAACGATAACTGCCGCAAATTCAAACAGAATCAAATATATTTTTTTACATACTTCAGTGAATTGTAGAGGACTCAAGGCCTTTAGATTTTGGTGAAGATCAGTTAAGGGGAAGGGGTAGTTTACCTGCAACCTTTTACGTTTTAACAAGAGTAAAGTACTTGAAAATTCATTTAAACTTTTTCAAACAATGGTAATTGTTGAAAATAAAATAATTTTGTTGCCAGGCAATCTGAAAATTTCAGATTTTGCACCACAAAATCTGAAAAGATTATACGATAGTTTATGAAATGGTTAATAATACGTCAGTGGAAGGTGTAATGAGAAATTAGCAGAAATGGAAACCTGGGGAATGTTAACTGTTCTGTAGATACAATTTTGTCAGAATGTTTGGAAATGATCATCAACATTGAAGAAAAAGTAAGCATATTAAGAAACATATGTAAGTACTTATTATAAAAAAATAATGTTTGTTTTTTGATAAAGTCATTTTGATTATAAAATATAAATATTTACAACAAGAAAAGAATTTTCAGTTTTCAAAATTTAAATATATTTTTATAAAACAATGGGTTCTTCATTGAGGTGGGGACCATGTCACTCACTCCATCTCAAGCCTCCTCTCCCATTTTGCAGAAAAAGAGGACCCTGTCAAGGCTGATACTTTGACGACAGTGACAGGGCTTTCCATCAAATTCAGCAGAGTGACAGGTAGGCCCAACTCTGATTGGCTCCTCAGATTTCCCCAGCGTTAGTAGGTTCTATGAAAATATTTTATTTCAAAAATGATTTTAAATATAAATCTTAGATATGTTTTATAAATCTCATGTTTTATGTTTTAACATGGGTAATTTTTTATATGACGAACCATAACTGCCGTAAATTCAAACAGAATCAAATAATTTTTTACATATGTGCCTGAGCTATAGAGAACTCAATGTCTGTTGATTTTGGTGAAGATCGGTTACGGGGAAAGGGCAGTTTACCTGAAACATTTTTTGTTGTAACATGAGTAAAGTACTTAATTTTGATAAAGTATCCTGATAAGATCTTAATAATCCACTGTAGAAACGTAGATGAAATATCTATAAATGAAGAGGCTAGTTGAACGGGCTGGGGGTAATTTTCTATAAATCAAAATTATAGTTGAAGGGGGAGGGGATAATATTTTTTATATGTGTACTACGTTATTGGCAAGAAAGAAGTATTTTTTTGTTAAAATTCCTTCCCTGGCTGTTTGGCTGAAAATGATTTTAAATATAAATCTTAGAATATGGAAGTCATGTATGGTTCTCCATACCGATATTTTAAACCATTTTCTTTTCAGTTCTGTACGCTAATATAGTAGTAACTCTGTTTAAAATATACAAACAGGTTTATTACACAGTAATTGCGTATACATTTGAAACATTAAATATAGTAAAATCAGTCCATTCAATAAGTATCTTGTAAACAATGTTTCGATAACGCGTATTTTTATTGCGTTATTACAGTCTACTTTATTGGGGCTGATTTCAGGGCGTTATCGCACGTTTTTCACCCACTTTAAAGACAATAATGTTCATTAGCCTTAACTTGTTTTTTCTTTTGTATGAAGCCGCCTCAATCAGACCCCCCCAACCCAAAGCTAAATTCTAGATACGACACTGCTTTCTGTACATCTTACCTCCGGTGCAGAATAGGGATGAGCATCGATAGCCGACGACTGAATTCCGTGTTTTTGAATAGCGATGTTTCTTACCAACGATGGTTGCCTATTTGTTGCCACGATATGTGCTATTGAATAGCGATGCTTCTTACCAACGATGGTTGCCTATTTGTTGCCACGATCTGTGCTATTTGCTTGAATTTATTGTAAATTTGTGATAAAGTTATAATGACGGTTAATCTTCTTCTTCTGCACTTCAAGTATTAGGCAAAAATTGCCTGTTCTTCACCTTACAAGACGTCTTCTTTATAGTAGACTATACAATGCCAGACTAGAACTGGAACTCCGGTTGGGTTCATTCTGTTCATCTGATCCACCCCACATTCTTCTATTTTCTATTATTTTATCCTGCAAACTGCATATTTCCAATTCGGATCTTATTTCCGCGTTTCTTATCCTATCTTCTCATCTGCACCCCTTCACACCTGTGAGGAATTTCATCTCTATTGCTTGTACGGGGTTTTCTCGAAAAGCACTGTCGCCATTGTAATCGTTTTATGCATCTTAATTCTTGTGTCTCTTCGTGTTTTGTGTTTAAAGTGTCGGTTTATTACACCACAAACATGGCCAACTTACAGGTTTGGTTTTTAAGATACCTGTCGAATTCATATGAAATTTCGCTCCCAACGTAGTTAAAACGCTGAAACTGATGTGATGACTGTACCTTTCACTATAATGCTCAGCTACTTACTTTTAATTTAGTGCTAGCAAATAAGCAGGCCATCAGGCGGTACCTCAAAACCTGAAACTTAATCTACTGCTTCGGCAGCTTACGTTAAACTTTTGCAAAATGAGATCGCGACGCAAAACGATTAACAAAATAAGAATACGGTTAAAGGAGAATCTGTTTTTTCAACTCAACGCCTGAAGAATTGTGGCTGATTTAAGTTTAATAAGCATTTACTAATGTTAGATATTGTACTTTTGTATTTCCAACGTTTCAATCAAGAATAAAACTTTATCTTGAAGACCATTATCTACATGGCAAGGTGGCAACCATAAATGGTTTATTTCCGTGTTCAGAATCTACAATTGATTAAGGTGCTCTTGTTATACCGCAGAAAGCCGAATTTATTAATCGAGTAATTTCTTGCAATATTTAATAAATCGTTGATTGATTCTTTTAATATATTTTAATTAATTATTTCATGTCATAAACGTCTCACTCCTCTTATTAAAAAATATGTTTATTGTTCAACCACATATACTTAACACAACGAACACTAAAATCATACGGCCTGGCCGGTGTTTAACACTTTATAGTTGCGTTGGGTAAATGGTCAGAGAAATGTATTCACTTATTTTATAATACTTGTAACGTTGCAATATGTGTGTGTGTGTGTGTGTGTGTGTGTGTGTGTGTGTGTGTGTGTGTGTGTGTGTGTGTGTGTGTGTGTGTGTGTGTGTGTGTGTGTGTGTGTGTGTGTGTGTGTGTGTGTGTGTGTGTGTGTGTGTGTGTGTGTGTGTGTGTGTGTGTGTGTGTGTGTGTGTGTGTGTGTAATATGTTCAAATAAATACACTGCAAGTAGGTTTATTTTCACCTGACTCACGTTTCATAGAAATAATTCTGTATCTTCAGAGGTTTGTTTGAATTGTAATTGAATGTTTCGCTTACAATATGTAGGCCTACTGTATATAGTCCTCAATTTAAAAATATATTTTTTTACAATAAATGATGCTTCTTATCGAATTATTTCGACTTCTAATGGTTCTCAAAGCAAACAAACAATTAATACAAGTTTATCTGGTACACCCAGAATCTATTTTTATATTGCAAAAACCATAATTGTCTACGTAAACGTTATCTGCCAGTACGCAATCGTATTTAGCGCACGCGAAAGCTACGGCCGACTGTGCAGACGTTTTATGTGATTACGTTATGCAACGGCCGCAGATGTTATCAGTTGAAACATTACTTTTATTTATAGGTCCCAATAACGGTTAACATTTTTATCTGCAAATCTGTTTTCCACATGTATAGTTTTTACATTATCGAGACTGTACCTCAGCTGTTAAAACTGTAAATAGGAACGTTCAAGGCCGGATTTTTGTGTCCTCTAAATCAACGTTTCCCAATTAGCGTTCACCCGAGATTAAGCCCCTGTATTATGTGGGACTTCTACATGATTTAATAATGTTTCGGGGACGGGGTGGGAATTCTGCATACGCCCGTGTTTATTTACATAAATGCATTTCGATAATACCACTGTCGTCTTCCTCTGGTTTACTGTGTACGTATTACATGTTATTAAATGTGTTACAATTAGTATGGTAAACCTTTCTCAGTTTATCGTTAGGATATCTGTAGAAGATTCGTTCTGCGAAGATGTTATCGCTTAGGACCGGTATGGACGCTAATACAACTCGCTTCTACTCTTCAGAATTTTTCATTTCTAATAATAATTTATAAATGAATTATCGCTATAACACTGACGTAGTTCGTGATGGGTCGATATAAACTAATGGATATAGCAAATTGCGCCAACTCATCAGAAACACAATGACACAATACAGGGAAAATCGAAAGTATTACGCGGGGTCAAAAACAATTGTGGCCGCTGGACCAGAGATAACGTGTTTGTATACCGTGTGTACGTAAGCGCTGGAGATTTTCCGCCTGTCAATTATCTCCTATCACACGCTGGTAACAAAATAACGAAACAAATGAATACATAAACGAATGGACTAAAAAACGTGTCAGTAGGAAATATTTGTTGCAGGTAGAACAATATTATTAACGTTCTACCAAACAAATTGAAGGCACAACAGTTTACGGTTTTAACGTATCCGTTAAGTGTATGGGTCACCAGTGATGAAACTGCTGAACTTCAGTGATTTTAAGACAGGTTGCAAGGATGGGAGGTTGCATTTGGAGGGTAGAGTGGATGGGAGATGGCTTAAAAGACATTAAACTATAATAATAACAGTTACACAAAATTAATACTATAATTTTATAATCTCAAGCAACGAGTAACGTTTACCTTTTACCAACGTAAACACTAAACCTGACAAACTTATAAATCAAGAAGGCTGTGCTGATTTCATGACACAATTAAGGATGCGTTGTAGAAACTTTGCAACCGTCTAGCTTACATAGGGAATATAGGACAATGTAGCGCACGTCCTCCCATATGTTTGTGTAGTAAGCTCTCCCATTTACTGTTGAAGTTGCAAGCGGCCTACAACCACCAGCCTGCGCGCCACATTTGAATTGTACGTGAACATTGCTGTATAGAAACTAATACGCTCTCCGTTAAAACTGATGTCACTTTTAGCTGCTTAATGTTTTCCTAAATTATTTTATAGTTTAGTTATTCTATACTCGTGGCTGTGCAACGCTGCAACCATAACACCAGCTGCCATTGTTATAAGATTATTTTAACTAATTACGCTACTCTCGAGGTCGGTTTTGACTCCCCAAAAACAACCACGCGTTTTATTTTATCTAATGCCAGACGTTTCACACAATATTTCATTAAAGAAAAGGTTAGTCACAAAATTTGTCTGGAGCGAGGTATGTGTAAGACATGGATTCAAAGACATGGATCATCGGATGTCTTCTTTTCTTTTCAAGTACCAGGCCTGCGCCCTGTTGCCCACAGGGGTTGGTGGTTGTCCCCTGGTTGTTCCACGTTTCATCACCGCCAGAGAAAAATCACCTAGCCTATCTAGTACCCACGTGCGGTGGCGAGCTGGCTGTGTAGTGTAAGTGTGCCTTGTTGCTTATGTAGCCCCGGCATGCTAGACAAGACCGCGTATCTGACCCAGAGATTGCGGTGGGCAGGCACCTGAGTGCATGGGTGTTTTAGCAGCCTGGAGTGTCTCCGTTGGAAAAGACGCCAGTTGCTTCCGGTCACGTGTCTGCAGCACGAGGAAGTTAGGTTGTAATTCCCGCTTCATTCGTGTATGTTTACGACTGGGACGTGACCATCGAATGACGGGTTTCGCGTTCGTTCCTACTACCCGACGTGAAAACATTAAACTGTTAAGACGATTTACGCGCTCGTGCCAACTAATCGACACTAACTGTGCTTAGTAGTAACAGAGAAAATTATTAATTTTACTGTCCTTATGCCTACATAAAGAGTTACTTTTTTCAAAAGGTCGTTCATTTCCCAACAAAAAATTCCCGGTCGTGATGAAATTACTAACAATTTTTGTGAACCGCATATATTAGTACCTAGTTAACATTTGTTGACATCTGTTTTGTGTGTGTACGCGAGAGAAACAGACAGACGAAGGGAGGGAGGGGGTAGAGAGAGAGGAGAGAGGGAGGGAGGGAGAGTGAGAGATAGTGATGGGGGAGAACTAAGTTAACCGAGATGTGCAACATTGTGCACTTGAACACTTCATACTGGAATACCACCATACACGAAGAGGGAGAACAAAGCTTTGAACCCTTGACAATAACAGATAGACTACGACTTACCAGTTCCACTCTTACGAACCCGTGATTTCTAAGAACGACCGATTTCACGCGGTTTTATTAGGAGCCATCGTCAAGAATCCTCCGAAGTTGTTTGATTCAAACAAAAGGCGAACGTGCTGATACTACGCGGGCGCAGGGAAAGACAAAGCTGAACGGCCAACGACGGTCAGTTGCAATACGAACGGAAAACCTCCATCAGATTACATTATTTTTAACACACAAAGGGCGCGGGAGCTGCAATTACTCCAGTATAGGCTACACTTTGTAGCCGACAAGAGCGAACCAAGTGAGTTCTGCATGCCGACCTGTTTGTCTGCTTTCGAGTTACTTGAAATGTGGCTCACCGGTCATAGAGATTGTAGTGTTGTGTAACAATGCTGACATCTTAGCGACTTTATTTCTACGGTTATTCGTTTCTAGTTACTAACGTAGTGCAAATTTCCTCAGTTTGCTGACAAAACATTTTTCAGTCGTGTTGAAATTATTACAATTTTTATAAAGCAAAAATATTAGTTACTTGTTCGTACTTGCTGGCAAGGGTCTTACTTAAACTCTTGTTGTTTGAGGAAGAGAGAGAGAGAGAGAGAGAGCTTGCAGCAATGAAGTATAGTACACATACGGACATATGTCGTTATTTCTCGCATCGCCTGATCTATCACCTGTCCAGGCTACTTGGCAAAGACCCATAAGGGAAAGCAACAGTCTCTCCTGAACCGAGGTTCGCGCTGGGCCTGCAGAGCGCCATTACCTAACTTCAAACCTGACCATCCGAAACGCTCTAGGTCAGTGGCGCCGGGTTTTGAAAATCAGTGGGGGTGCTCTAACTCACAGTCCACAACCGGGGGGGGGGGGTCCGGTTGAATTTTGAAAAATTGGCCCTCCTGAAAATGAAGTTTTCGGTCTTTTTGAATGAACAACACTTGATGGTAAACATAAACTATCGTTTTAATAGGTGCTTTTTTCCCCAATAATGAATGACTACAAAAGCTTTTCCACATAAAAGGTATACAGTTGTTTTCTTTTTTAAATCTTTAAATCATAGAAGTATTGAAAGTAATGATAAAAAAAGTCTAGGTATCTAAAAATAAAAATCGTACCTAGAGTCTAGGTATCCGTTCCCTGAACGCAAACTTTTCCGCAAGTTCTACTGCCGCTGGAATCCCCTCATTAGTGCCCTCGGTCATCGCCCTTCTGTGTCAGATGAACACTGACCCTAAAATCCAACGGCCGGTAACGAGCCACATCTAGCAACCCCCCATACATTGTGGTCCCCGCGGCGGGAGCTCTAGCGAAGCTCGGAACGCGGTGTCAAGGCTTGCCCGTCGCTTGCACAGCCCCCGAAGTCATCCTATCACCTGCCTCAATTTATCTATCATTTAGTGTACACTTTAAAAGAAACTTTATTAGTAAAATACGGTTAAAAGGCGATATAACATAAACACTTTTGAATAAATCTTACATGTAAAAGGAAATCTTAATAATATGAGAAGGGTTAAGGATTATCCTGAGAATAACCTGTAGCTTCCCTTATTTACAGATCAAAGGTCGAGAATATCCGTTAGACAAATTTATTGTTTATTTAAGTGAATATTTTTTCACTTTTCTGCAAAATTAGATACGGTTTTGTTGTTTTGTCTACCACATTTGTGTCCGCTTCCCCCGTAAATAACAAACTCGTTTGGATTCTGGTTCCACCATGTAAATATTTCTTCAATTCTGGACCAGGAAGACACAGAATCATAACTGTTCCATAATGGAGTGTGCAATCTGTTGTTTTTAATAATCGGATTTATTTCTTTCACGGATCTTTCAGATAGACGACTGCTTCTCGTGATGTTATTGTAAAATTACCTTATTATACCAAGTAGCAAGCGCTATGAGGAACAAACCTTCGTCTCTTGAAGACAGGTTGAAATATATTTCCCCATATTATATCCCGATTTACAACATTCTTCTGATAGCAGATCCATAATGTATTTGGTTAGTAGGAATGTTGTCACCCTTTAGACGATGTTTAGCTCTCAGTTTTTACTGTCCACCACTTAATTGCCACACTGCTGTATAAATGGGGGGGGGGCACTGTTCCCTGGCGACACAATTGAGGGGCAACTAAAATCAGAGCCCAAATACGGTTCCGAAATAATTTAATATAAAAAATACAGTACGCACTAGGTAATGCATATATTACTTCTTTTCCAGAAATCACATTAATAACATATTTGATGATGTGTCGGCACGCCGCGCTTCACGTTAACATAACACAACCACCCAAACCCGTTAGCCATTTCTACTTTTTGCTATGTTCAAGTTCAATCAGTGATAGCAAAATATTTATTTTAACTAGTTTCGTTGGTATCGTCTGTGTCAGTGGCGTGCCTAGGCCACTGGAGGCCCGGGGCGGATTTCTTTCTGAGGCCCCTCTCCCATGAGACGGGTGTTTACAAACCAATTTATCTTCAAGTAATACATAGCAAAACCACTTTACTGTTATATATTTATTGTCTAATTACTGTGTTGATACATCTAGTTTGGAATCTTTACAAGAAGCTGTATTAATGTTTGAAATAAAAATCAACTTTCAGACTGTAAATACAAAGTTTAGAGAGATAAAAGAAGTACTATTATTTGTAGGCTGAATTAAATTTATTACAATACTTTATAATATACAATAAATGTATATACTGCAAAACAAATTTATCGTTGCTGCAAACAATACTTGACAATTTTTTTCAAGTCAATTAGCAGTTTCAGTGCAAATAAGGTGAACTTTTTAAAATAGCCGTTTTCTAGTTTTGGCCTCGGAAATTTTTCTTATTGTATCATCAAAGCTTATCTTCCTTGCCAATTTGTTTTAAATCGATAAAATTGCTAGTCCATTTAGTCTGATCTGGCTTATGGTTGAGCGCAAATAATTTTTAATGAGTTTCACTTTAGAGAAGCTGCTTTCACAAGTAGAAACTGAAACACAAATTGTTAAAAAAACTTAGAGGCCAAAGACAGATGTGGAACCGACTCTTGAAAGTCCATCTCAACAATAAATTGTACAACTTGACCAGTTTTTAGCTTCCTCTGTAGTGATTCCTGTTGCTTGAATGTGGCGTCTTAGCCTTTTTATTTATGATGTAATCTCGTCTTTAGAAAATTTCTCATAAAATTCGTGACAATAGAATATTTGCAAATAAATTAAAAAAATTACCAAAAAAAACTTAATTTTCCAAATCTGGAGGCTAAGCCCGGGGCGGTCTGTGTTGTTTAACCTTCTATCTTTACTTGCGCTACTTTAAATAAAATTTACTTTTACTGAACTTCTTCAGATATCCGCTTCATTGAAATGCACATTATTATTTACAAATTAATGATACAAATAGAAAAAAAACCATTAATATAGTTTTCAGAAGAGACGCAAATTTCGAATGTACTGTCCTGCATGCACCCAAACGTTTCTATATGCCTACATGTCCAGTACATTCTAGCTTATTTTTATTATAAACTATGAAAAATATTTTTAATTTATGTAGCTGGAAACAAATATGAAAAATCATGGTAGTAAAATTTACATTGCATGTCTTCACCACCCTTTATGACCTTACTAAAAATGTTTTACTACTGCACAGAAAGTAATACAAATAATCGTGAATAAATGGAAAACATAGTACAAAGAAAGAATATAAGGTTCTCATAACGTTGCCAGACGTTTCGAATTAATCGGGACTGACCAATGATTAAAGATCCGCCATGGTTTTTTTGGTAAGTAAAAATGTCCTCATTTCCAATTTTCATAAATATTTAGTTTAAGAAGGAATCGATAATGTGAACCAGAATTACAGTAATGCACACTAATAGATAAAACTCATCTGTCAATAAGCCCTTAAAGCAGTAAGTCAACTCTGATTCCAAGTGTATCGGTATTTAAAAAATATCGTCTGATGAAATGGCATCTACGATTAATCAGAAAAATACAAATGACAATCCACAGTCGGAATGCAGTACTGCAACACGTAAACTGGTTTTAAATACCTTAATGGCAGAAGCGGACGGGGAGTCATCTTCGAAAAAATTAATACACTGTTAAAACGTCAAATTTTGTATAAAAAATAGTGTACAAATAATTCTTTTCCACTAAACTATATTACGAGGAATCGCGTACAGAGTGTTCCAGATATACGGTGCCATTATTGGGTTCTCAAAATTTGCCCTACTAACATGAGTCAGGTGGTACAATCTTAGTAACAGTTTTGAAGGCACTTAGGTGAAAATATCGTGTTAGTTTTAAATTGAAGCCCGAAAACATTAACAACGTAATGGTTTACAGTTTCCCCATGTTCACCGCAATAAACGGCAAAGTGCTCCAAATGAAAACAATAACTGTTAAGTCACTCTTTAAACCTCGTTTACCGATATTGACGGAGGACGAACGATAATGTCAGGAAAATCCTAAACGGCCGGTACGTTATGTCGGTAACCTTTTGACTTACTACCGGGTCAGAAACGTTTATGTTCGTCAGACGAGGAGACTAAAGTAGCTCTTGGCAATGGCACAGCATCTCGTCATGATACCTACTTACCGTTTTGAGATAACGTGCAGCGACCTGTATGTTACTAATTTGATATACGAACGCATCGGGAACGAATAGTGGCCGTCAGTCATATGATACGTTGTTTTAAAGGCTTTGAAAATTAAGCATTTAGATGTAAATCCAATCGATAGTTGTTCCTTAAATCTCGTTTACAGATATTGATGATGCGCACACGATAACGCCAGTTCGGGTAAAATAACGGTTGGTTGCGCGCCCTCTCACAGAAACCACAGATCTGCCAAATTTTCTTTTTATTGGTGTCCCGATTTCACAAATTCGAAGAGCCGTAATTCCGACTTCATAATACAAGAAATACGGTAAAGTCAGGTTCTGGCCACCTTAACGGCCGCTAAATTAAATTACAGATCCCGTCTGTTGACAAGCGATTAAACATTTTAACGCTACGATAAATTTATGTCGGAAATAAATACCAGAAAAATATTCCATCATTCGACATACAACGTTGACATATATATATTGAACATAAGAAATTTGCAGTCTACTCTGACACAGTATTAAGTAAATAAGAATACAATATTGAAGAAACTACGACCCAATGGTGGGGCTTCTAATTAGGTATTATTGGACGTCTGTTATCCAACCGATCACATATAAACACTAATTCCGTGAATATCCTTACATACATGTTTCATGTAACATGTTTATATTAGCAAATAATAATTTATTCTGCAAGTACCTTTGTGTCACTATATATTTAGCCTATTACCTTAAGTACGTTTTACAGATACAATCTCTATCTTCATAGGTTTGAATATACAGTGATACTGTTATACTCGCAGAAGATATTATTATTTGATAATATATAATATTCAATTATTGCAAGAAACTCCTTCAAGGGAGTAATTAAGAGTTACCTTTAAAGAATAAATTATATTGCAATAGGTGGAATTTGCATATAAAGTAATAATTTAACTCTTAGCGTGTGACAGCATGTTGCAATGAAAATTTATTTAAGTAAAGACTGCATGTTCAGACATTGTATAATAGACAGTAAGATACATGTTAAATTTGATAGTTTAAGTTAATTTTTGACAGTAAAAAAAAATAATTAGTGTTGTGAAGTGGTGCGAACATATGCGTAGGGTATGTATTGTATAACTGTGTTACGGGATAATAATAAAAAACAGATTAACTTAAATAACTTTTGTGAAAATAAAATTTCTGACATTAGACTTACACCATAATATACATACATAAAAGACCTATGGAGTGGCAATATTTGTTCATAAATTAAAAAACTAAATAGGCCTATGAGTTTTTTTATAGAAAAAGTTTTATGACCCTGAAGAAAATTAATAAAATTAAACTAGTTTTTTCTTCATGCTAGGTTTTATCCGTAGACAATCTTTTGCAGGTAGAACTTTATCTTTACTGAAGATGCAGAGTAAGGCAAATTTTCAGCCAATGAACGCTCGAGACTTGGCTAAGATCTCATTTTGATTTTATTCTTCGTAGGATATAATGCAGCTCGCTCTGAACTCAATGGCCGTCTAGACGTTTGGTCTACAAAAAGTGCACGAGCACAAGTCAAAAAGTTCGCGAGTATATTAAACATCGAGTGCTTAGTCAGTATAATACAAGACTGTCCTGATAGGCATTTAAAAACAACACTTCAAGTTTACTGGAGTATTCTGTACTTTTAATACAGAGAATAAATTACTATTACAAATTAATTCACTGCAGATTGTAGAAGGACCCAATCCGAGAACGACCCTGAACGCTGGACAACAGGAGCAGATCGCCGTCTATCAAGATGGAACAACTGTCGCCGCTTACCACGAATAACATCGACATCGAATCGTCCATCGTAAAGGGAAGTGTAATTATTTGTATAAATTTTATTAAAGAACATCCATAAGCTTAAAGACAAAAGAACTCGTATAAATTAAATCTTTATGTAATTAGAATATAAGAGAAAATGATTTTACGTTTGTAAAAAAGGTCAACAGAGACAGTTAATCAATTTTATTTGTTATCAGAAAAAATATTAAATTTTATTGCAATTTAAAAAAAACAAATCTTTAATAAATGTGAAGCAATCCAATATTTGATTACCGACTACTTATATATATAATAGTTTATAATCAAAATAATCATAAATTAATAAAGAATGAACTATCCTAAACACAGAAAATACAAACCAACATACAAATGTCGTGCGCGGGGGGGGGGGAGAGAGAGAGAGAGAGAGACAGACAGACAGAGAGACAGATAGTGAAGGGATGCACGGGAGAGACAGACCGTCAGACTGACAGAGACAAGAGACAGATAGTAGGCTGGCAGACAAAAAGGAATGATGATAAACAACTTGCATTTACTCTAAATACGTTCCATCCTCAGGTCACCAAACCCGGTTCCATTTTGTAATCGGTCACAGCAGGCCTATAGTTTTGTAAACACAATGCTTCTGCTTGGATTATATTACGTAAGTTACTCAGCACCATCGATGTATACTATATGGATCGCGTGCTGCATTCACTGAATTCGGTCCGACCGCTGCACCAGTGGTGGGCAAGAACACTGCGTAAGCTATATATTCTGTACCTGTACAAAGTCATTATTTTCTGCTTTTTTATAGCTTTTGTTGCTTTAGCGGAGCATATTTTGCGTTAAATGGTATAGCTATGTCATTTTTACAATTAATGACTCCAAAGTGGGAGGTTTTTAATAAGTTCTTTTCCAAAATAAACACATTTGTTTCACTGTAAGATTTCAGTGTTCTGACATTATTTCAGTTAGTCGCTAATTTCTGTTGCATTCGTAAACAGTTCTGTTGCGTTCTTATTTATGAACATTTAATGTTGAAGCCAGACGAATAAAGATAATAATAAGGGAAACAAAGAATAAAAGACGTGAGCCGTAAACTTTAAAATGTTTATTGCGTAAAAGACACTGGCGTATACGCTCGCCATGGTCATTAAAGTGTTCAATTAGCAATGCTAATTCACATTAAATTTGTTTATTTTATTTAATTAGCTACGTATTAATTGTATAAAAATTATTTACATTAAACATTACTAAATATCACAAATTTATTTAACATTTGGCACATACCAAGCTTAGAGAAGGTAGCTGCAGCGGTTCTTTCCTTAGCAATATCATACCACAAGATTTTATTAAATAATGTCCCTATTAATTTGATAAGTTTCACTTCATGGCTGTCTTAAGAAAAATCATTGTTTGAAATATGTTTTCTAAACACTGTGCCGGCAAAGGTTTTGCAAGCTGATATAATCATTTTTTTGATATTAAGTTTACTGTCAGATATAATCAATAAATTATATATATATATATATATAGCAATCTTTAAAACGTCTGATGACGCTCTAATTAATTTTCCGCTTGACACAAAGTCAGTAAAATGAATGTAAAGGCTCAAGTTACTGTCATCCGTTATCAGTCAGGCAAAAGTAAAAACAAACTGTTATAATAATAAAATCTTCATAACCACAAATTTTCAGTAGAACTGTCCCAAATGTAATAATTGTAAGGTGTCAAAACAAGTGCATTACTGACTGAATGACTCGTTTAATACACGTGTTAACTTAGCGCCAAACGTAAGAATAAAGATATCCGGGCTGTTTAGCCGTGGTCCATGGTTTATTTCCAAACCAAACGTTTCGGCAGCTCCAATGGCTGCCATCATCAGTGGAATAAAAATCCTGAACGTAGGGTGTTCACTGTTCACGTACAGGCCCACAGTATTGTGGTATAGGAAAATGATTTTTACCACTGATGGTAGATTTTTATTCCACTGATGATGGCAGTCATTGGAGCTGCCGAAACGTTTGGTTTGGAAATAAACCATAGACCACGTCCAAACAGCCCGATATCTTTAATCTTACAACTGACATCGGCCGTGAAAGCCTGAGGACAATGTTAGCGCCAAACGCTTTATTCCCCACCATTGTGTGGGAAGCTGTACGTGTTTCGGACCGTTTTCTGCCGTTCACTTTGCCTGTCAGCACGCGATTCATATAGTATACATGGATGCTCAGCACTGTTTGCAAAGTTCGGGAAGTCAACAACTGCAGAAAGGAGGCTTGCGGTTTGGTCTCAGTTCAAGGACACGTTTATAATTAGTAGTTCAAGGACACGTTTGGTCTCACTTAGTACAAACGTTTGTAACAAGCTGCAGCTGCACTGACAACGTAACCCAGTGTTGTCGAATGGCGGTGTTGGTATGTTTTAGGATATTCTCAGACAATCTGGCGTTTGCCTTTACAACATTATATATTTTATAATATTATATATTCAGTTTTATTTTACTGATATAACTTGTAATTAAATTATGTGAATTTGGAATCACTGTTAAAAAGCACCATTCATTGTTTTTATTACGCGCTGAAATCGATAAACGATATGTAATTAGATGGACTCAGAACGAAAAGCTTATGCGTTACTTGAAAACAGTACACTGGGATTAATGTACCAAGACCAGCTGAACAATCACACACGGCCGGAGTCAACTCTGACATTCACCGGGCTTCTATTGCCACAGTACTGTGGAAACTGGTGAAGAGCGTACCAGTTGTTTTTCTCCAGTCGTTACACTCAAGATGGCCTCCAATGGTGGGGCCAAAAGTCTATTTTATGCGGCTGCATTAGGCCACGGCCTATTAGCCAGGTGAACAGTCAAAATAATATTAACAGAGTAATTCACAAAGTGTTTGAAATCGAAACAACAATAAACAATCAAGTATCAGCCCTCCCTCCCTTAGATAAAGAGATAAAGTTGCTCATCTCCTAATTCTATATTTTTCCAGTACCTCTACAGAGAGAGGTTTTATGTAGAGGTTCTTGTATCTACAAGAACTATAAACTCATAAGAAAATAAACTAACAGCAGAAACAAAGATAGCTTTAATGACCTGGTACGTGATTTGTGATTATAGGTGCGTAAGAAGATAAGTCCTAATTTTCCACAGCGATACGAAACAAATGCGTTAAAAGTAATACAACATACATGGTTCACGCAAGAAATTCATCGATACTCTGAACACAAGAGAATCTTCCGTAAGTCAAAAGCGTCACATGTCATCAACACAAAACACTCGCTTCCAGATTAGATAATGTTAATAAATTCACCAAATCGATAGCAAAAGGTGCAAACATGGATATCTTAAAATACCCTTGCTGCTTCTTCTTTTCTTGATAAGTAAATTACTTAATATAATACTAGTCTACATTCAAGATGTTTTTATGTAGACTTGACATGCATAACATGACATGCACGAGACATTTTTATGTGCACACGCATGCACGAGACATCGGCACATCATCGTCATCAAGGAGTAACAAGATTGACGAAGGAGCATGTCATCATGCAATAGTAACACAACACAACTAACGATCTACAAGGGAATCAGGAGGACATCATCATCATCGTCATCGTCCACATCCAGGAGCCGCACGCGCGCGCGCAATAACGGCTTCGCAACGGTAACTCAACAAAGGTACACAGACAGCAAACGAACAATTATTTTTTAAACAAAAAAAAAATAACCTAAAGAACTGAAGTATGAGGTAACGAAGTAAAATCAATACGTAAATGTAAATGTAAGTGTAAATTGTCAAAGTAAAATAAGTAGTATGGAATTTTAAGTTTTATTAAAAATAAATTTTCTAGTTAAATGAAAATGGGTGCTCTGTTGTAAATAATAATTATTCTTATTTAAAGTAAAAATTATTTTATAAAAATATTATTAGTAAACTTTCAATTTAATTTAATAAATATAATACTACTTTCGTAAAAAAATGACTTACTATGATTTTAAAAATTTTCATAATAATTCAAAGTTCAGGCTCTTGTCAAACACCCAAGCAATTTAAATAATTTTATAATCTTTTTATATATGTTTTATGTTTTGATATTTATATGCTAGGAAATATTCTCAATTCACATTTTTAATATTTAATTAAATTGTTTACGTATTAATTAATAAATCGATGATTTATTTTTTCAATATTTTCATTAGTTACTTCATGCCATTAACGTCTCACTCCTTTATAATAAAAAGATTATTATGTAAAAATTACACTAAACACAACGAACACACAAAATCTTAGGACAGCCTGTGGTTTACACAATACAGTTGCGTTGGGTAGTTGTTAAGAATTATATCCATAATCATATTACTTCTAACGTTGTAATATATACAATAAGACATAATTACACTTCTAAATTTTGGTATCATAACAACACGCCGCAAAGAAAGCAGCTAAATTCTGGTGTAGCTTACGATGGAATTTAGCGTAGAATGTCCATGATAGATGACTAATCTCAAGTATACAAATGTTTAGAACGGACAATATTTAGTTTTAGAGAGCCTGGTATTATGACAACAGTTATAAAGTATTAATTAGCTACAACTTTCTTGATTGCACGAATCTACGCTACTGGCTGGTTGGAGAAGTTTCGCATTCCGCGATCGATTACTGATCTCTGGAACCAAGACGGTACACAGTCCAACGCAAACGACTTTCCTACTGATCACCGACACCTTAGTTGAGATTTTACGCGCAAAAATTTGGGCTACACTACCCTCGATAGGCCCGTGTTTTCAATACATTGCATGTTTTCAATGAGACTCCAAATTGAAATACAAATTCTCAAAATTTTCTGGCAAGTTGAGAGATTTTCTCGAATAATTGATGTAATCAAGATAATAAAGTAGAATTTCTTCACTTTTCTGTAAGGAGCAGCGATTTTAAATTCTGTAAGTTTTCTACAAAGAGGCTGCTGAATAGCTGTATCTAGAGGAGGTGCCGGGCGTTATTTACAGGAAAAAGAGGAAGCGAACCATTTTCGGAAAACGGGGAAGTTTTATTTCCTTCTATGCTTTCTTTTTAATTGTAAACCAAATTTTACTGCTGCATTTCTGTTTAGTATTTTGTGAAGATAAAGATATAAAGTCAAACAAATTCTGGTTAATAATAATATTTATTATTATTTACTTCTACCCAGTTTTCGACAATGATTCTTTAAAAATCTTGTAATTATTTTCGAATATATTGCCATTATGTAGGTTATAGGGTAGGTGATCCTATTCCCAGCCGCCCACCAGTAGTCAGCCATCATGAGAAAAAAGTTAAAAGAATAAATAAATCTGACGACAGAAGCGCATTCTGTTGGTTCCCCAGTTCTCAGCCACACCTTACCATGCCTCTCTTGTTTATATTGACCTCGTGCGGGCAATGCTGAGCTAGTAGTCAGCCATCAAGTGTGATGCTAGAGTAGCATGTGGTGATTACGCGTGTTCATGTTTCAAATTGCACAACATTAAGCAACATTTTAGGAAGGTCAGTATTTTGTTATGTAAGTTTTTAATCATGCAGAATCAAGTTAATACCACTTGAAATATTCTAAAATAGACAATTCGTGCTTTAAAATGTGTTTAAGTGAAGTAGGGTTATGTATTTCGAGGTGGCTGACTATATGAGAGTGAACTCCAGCGTAGAAGCTAGTAGTCAGTCTGGGCGGCCGACTACTGGGGTTTGGCCTTACATTGACTTTACGAACCATTTTCTACTTTCGGAAAGCTTAGAACTTGACCCTTATTATTCTGCAATGATACAGTGCTTTTACCACAGTAAACCCAGTAGTCAGCCCATGTAATGACAGGAAGGCCGACTACTGGTGTCTTCCTAACCAATAGTCAGCCATCTTATAAAACCCTAAAATGGACTGACTAAAGTACCACTTAACGTGTATTTTACAGATACGGATTGGTCCTACATGCTGAATATCTCATGGCTCCAACTAAAGGTGTGAAACGACCAATTCACCAATACGATGAGAAAGCCTTAACAGACGCCTTATTTGAAATACGAGAACATGATTTGAGTATTAGAGAAGCCAGTCGTCGTTATGGTGTCCCAAGAGGTACCTTGCAGGACAGATTACATGGTAGAATTCAAGAAGGAGCAAGGCGAATGGGTCCCCAAACTGTTCTGAGCCAAGATGAAGAAACACATTTAGTAGATTGGTTGATACAGTTGAGCAAATGCGGATTTCCACGAAAAAAGGATGACCTGCTGAACACGGTCCAAACTATTATTTTGGCAGGTAACCGAAAAAGTCCATTTACAGATGGACGACCAGGCAAGAAATGGTATAGTTCCTTTCTTCGGCGCCATAATATTCTGACAGATCGTGTTCCGGAGGGTATAACGAAAGGAAGTGCCATTGTAACGGAAGAAATGATTAGGAAATGGTTTCGGGAACTTACTGTCTATTTAGAAAACATTAACAGTGCAGATATTCTATCAGATCCTAACAGGATTATGAATGGGGATGAAACCAGTTTCAGCATGTGTCCCAAAACAGGAAAGGTGATAGCACCAAAAGGGTGGAAAAATGTTTATGAACTCCAGTTAGGAAATGCAAAAGCAACAATCAATGTTCTGTTAGTATTTACGGCATCTGGCAAAACTATTGCACCGACGGTTGTATTTCCGTATGTGAGACCACCAAGAGATGTTGTAGAGAGCATGCCGCCAGACTAGTTCCTTGGACGATCTGATTCCGGATGGATGAAAAGTGAAATTTTTTACGAATATGTTGTAAACGGAGTCAACAAATGGATTGATGAAAACAACATAAAGAGGCCAGTTCTTTTGTTGGTAGATGGCCATCGAACCCATCTGACAATGGAGCTTAGTGAATATTGCAGTAACAGTGGCATAATTTTGTATGCCCTGCCACCCAATACTACACTCATGATGCAGCCTGCTGATGTGAGTGTCTTCAAGCCACTCAAGTCACAATGGAAAAAGACGGTCCGAGAGTGGCAAATTCGTCTTGAAAATATAAATTCAGTGCTGACTAAAGCTACCTTTTGTCCATTGCTGGCTACAGTTTTAAAAAATACTGAACTCGGAAGCACAATACAGAATGGATTTCGCAAGTGTGGATTGTATCCATTTAATCCTGATGCCGTGGATTACACCAAATGTATACAAAACACACTTGAAGTGATGAACCGTGCTACATCAGAGACTAGAATCCAACTGCAGGACCATTATTTCACGTCTGCTGAACGTGTAATCAGTGGTATAAGAAGAAGTCTTTCTGACAGAGGAGTGAATGTTGATGTTGTGCTAGAAGAAATTCATAAGGCTCAACTGTCTTCAGCTTCAACTTCGCACGTTCCAGACGAACAAGATGTCACAACCAGTGCTCAGTCAGTGCTTCTAGATTGTGCCCATGGCAATCGAACTTAATAACGTGGATTTTGACATTGAACCAGGTGTGTATGATGTGGATTGTGATGGTGTTCTTCAAACTTCAAGTACACCTACCCCTACTTCAACAATTTCAGACAACATCAAAAATGATCATACCTGTGGGCATGAAGAATTGTCTCCTGTACGCACAGAGAATATTGGAAATGGGTGCGCAGACCTAGCTATCACAGGAACAGGCATTTTGACGAGTGTGGCTTCAGTGGAAGAAAATAGTATGAGATCCGAAGAAAGCTCAGCCTCACATGTAGAAATACAAGTTTGTGATAAAGAAAATTCACAACATTCTCAAGTTGTGAAAAATACCAGTTCCCATTTTGAAAATCATTTATTCTGGCCAGGTCCCTTATCAAGTACAAGAAAGCAACGGCCTCCCAAAGAGAGACCACCAAGTGTTATTTCATCAGCAGCATGGCGAGAGTTCTACAGTAAAAAAGATTTGGCTAAAAGTAAGGAAGAAGAATTAAAAGCACACAGAAAACAGGAACGAGAAAATCGAAAGTCACAAAAAGTTTTAAAGAAAAAGTCTGGAAAGGGTAAAGACAAAAAAAAAAATAGCCGATTCAGTTCAGATGAAAGTGGAGCCGATCTTATGGAAAGGGTAAAGACAAAAAAAAATAGCCGATTCAGTTCAGATGAAAGTGGAGCCGATCTTATGACGCAAGAAAATTATGTTAGGCAACAGTGCGCTGTTTGCAATGATGAACTTATTAGTGATATTGAAGACGATGCGCTAAAAAATATCGGGTGTGACAGTTGTTCGAAGTGGTTTCATCTAAAATGTACTGAACTTCGTGCATTGCCTTATGACTTAGCAGCAAGAAGAGAGTTCAATTGTCACTTTTGCTGATGCGAGATAATTCTGTTGATATTGTGTAATTCAAGAATAATTTCTATACTTAAGATAGGCTAATGTGTAACAAGTTTATGGTGCATTTTCAAGTGTTATTTCTTTTTTATATCGTAAATTAAATGCTTAAAGCGTACTCCCATTTAGTGGCTGAGTATTGGTTTCAAAATGGCTGACCACTGGATTTTGGTGGCTGAGTATTGGAGAATTTGCTACTACTTGGAAAATATGGAAATTTAGCCAAAGTATATTAAATAAATTTGTTAATTAAGTGCATTACTTAAACCAGACATATTTCTTGTAATATTGATTAATAAAATGATGTGATATAATTGATCAGTTCGTTGAAATTTACTGTAATGTACTGCAACCCTGTTAAAAGGCTGACTATTGGTGCAATCACCCTACAAAGTACATATATTTGAATACGGTGCCACAAGGCTGCGGCAGAATGCACAGGCGTATCGTTGCCTCCGAGTTGTGCGAAACGAGTTTTTTTAGCATCCCCCCACCACGTGAGCCTGGAATGCAACGTTGCAGACTATTGTATAATAACACCTCGCTAAGTATGGAGAAACACAATAACACTATACCTTCGGCGTTACACCGGCGCGCGATTCTGACCAAACAACTCGTACATTTGTGTCTGTACCTGCGGATGCCCCGCGTCCAGCGTCTGCCGAACATGGCTGTATGCGTACACACTAAACGCACTTATTCTCTGCCTTACCGACTCGTGTTACACGTAATGTCTCTTTAGTCCAACGTTTACACGCTTACTTCGCTGTTTTGCACTATTCGCAGATTATCGTACGAGAAAATATAATCGATATGCATAAACGACCTCTGTTTAACTGATTAACTGCACCCAGAGGAGTCTGCCACGGTCTGTCAAACAAAGACAAAACTTGCTATTTGCATACTGCTGAATGAATCTCACCTGTACTACTTTATGTGTTGACGGTGACGTCATCGTAGCTACTATTCTCTATAAACAAACGACGTAAACGAACTGTCACTGATAACAAAACAGCATCACATAACATTGAAATTTACCTGATAAATGTATTTCGTTCAAACTTGTGAAAGAGTTCGGCCAGGGAGTAATTATTTATTTCCATGCCATTAACGTCAAGGGAACTTTTAACAATCTAGGTATTGCTGCCTGTACTAACGCGATTCGCATTGTTTACAGTTTCACGGTCACAGTCCGTACACTTGGCGCTATCTACTTTTCTTTCACGTAACTGTACACTCAGCGCCACATGGGCCGAAATGAAAAAATTTATTAATTCCTATGAGAGTGCGAGTTAAACGGTTGTCTCAGTATAGGGAAATATAACTATATATGTGATTCCTATATTGTAAGTTAATTAGAAGAATTATTTTGAATCTAGTACTAAAAGTAGCTGACCCCACGTGAATTGGTGCAATAACAGGTTTATAATAACCTGATCCTCGAAGTGAAGAAGAAGAATAAATTATATGGTACGATAGACTTTAACTAATCTCAAAATTGTAATATTAATGATCTTAATACAAATTCTTATAGAAACAGATGCCTGTTCGATTTCCCTAAAAAATTCTACGGCAAGATTTACAAGTTCATCAGCGCCCTCGCTGGAGAACAGTTCTGTTGACAAAACGCAAGTTCGTTTAGTCTATCGTTGCAGCGTGAAAGCCCATTCATCATCCACTCATTCTCTTTAAAGATTAAGACACCCACTGACAAACCGTGCGTTATGGAAGAACACTGACGAGCAATTATAATGCAGCGTCTTTAGTAAATGGGACTGGAGAAATTCAGAAATGAAGTTCGTATGTCTCCTTTTACGAACCTGAAAAACGTATTTTTAAAAGATGCATAAAGCTGACATTGCTATGTCTATCTGTGGGTATCACCTATTGCAAGGGAAAGCATAATCAAGTGAGGATAAAACAGGAGTAAAATAGTTGTGATATAGCAACGCTCGAAACCCTATAGTAGGCACGAAATAGACACCGATGATGATAAATGACGAGGCCTAAAGCACAAAAGATACAGTGTTAGTCAGATGTTAGTGGCAGTAGAATATTAAATCAATGTTTTACGGTCACAGTCCATGCACTTAGCGCTATCTACTTTCCTTTCACGTAACTGTAGACTCAGTGCCACACGGGCCGATATGAAAAATTTATTAATTCCTATGACAGTGCGAGTTAAACGGTAGTCTCAATATAGGGAAACATGGGCGTAACTTGGGGGGGGGGGGGCAGGGTAAAGCTTCACAAATTCAAGTGTGTAGTGAGACCAACTATATAATAAAATTAATAAAATATATTATATACAAAATTAGAAAGTTTAGTAATAATTCTTAGTTAGTAAACGAGGGACAATTTCATTTTTTAATGATCTACAAACCTTTCTTCATAAGTTATACTTCCAGTTATGTTTGCCTAGAATAAATATACTGTAGCCCTATAAACATAAACAATTTCAGTTCTTCGAATTCTTTACCCAGTTTTCGTAAACGCATCCTCTCCCTTAGGCACACTGTCACAAAATGCTCGGCAGTAGTAGCAGTAAGCCGAATCAGTCACAACAAAGAAATTTTCAAATTGCCAGTCAGGCAAGTTTCAAAGAAATTCTTTGCGTTTCTTATTTCCCATTTCTCAGAACTTGGGAACACAAAAAACCAAAACAATCATAACAATAACGAATTAAGAACGAGACAAGCGACGTGTACTTTAACGGACTACGTTCACGACCGAGTAACCGACCGCACTTGTATCAGCAATCATTAACAAATAACAGTTCCAAACGACCGTCCTTTAAAATTCATGAACAAAGCTATCGACCTCTCGCACAGTAAGCCAGCTTTGTTCACACTGCCGAATCTGTTACTCCTACCATACCGCTCTCTTTTACACTGGCCTGTAGTGTTTGCGAAATTCTGCTGAACTGAAAACAGCAACAATCTGGAATCAAACAGTAAACAATCCGAGCACAGAGATGATGACTCGGAGAGGAAAGTATGTGTGACAAAGAGAGGAAAGTAAAAGAGAGCAAAAGTACAGCTGCGCTTATTATTTCATTACGGTGTTCCAAAACAAGTCTTTGTTTGTGTTAAAGGCACGCATTGTATTCCAGTTAATTAGGTCTCTAGAGTTTGTTTTTTTTCCGAACAGAACTATTATTTTGACATATATCATCGTGTATCAATCAAATCTGTCAAACATTCCCCTTACAAGTTTCTTCGAAAGAAATAAGAATAATAAATTTATGGCAACTAGTCATCTGATAACAGTACAGACGTTGATAAATAGTGCTTACTGTGCTCGCAAGCATAGAAACTGTCTCCTGTTTGACTATTTGTTAGTTTTTATTTATAACAACTGGAAACAAAATTGTATAATGCTCGGAACATGGGGGGGGGGACGAGCCCCCTTGCCCCTCTCAAGTTACGCCTATGTAGGGAAATATAACTATTGCAACGATACAGCCATACGCTGTATTAGGCATTAATTGAAATAAATATAAATTTTGTATAATTTGTATAAGTTACGGGTAAATGGACAGGTCTGAGATTGCAAAAATATTTCATTGTTAGATTAGGGGAGAATTAACCTCCTGTTTCGACAAGCAGTGAACACCTGCTCAATTGTGTGTGTGTTACACGTGTATCTTGTGTGTGTTAGTGATGCAGGCATAGACAGGAATCTCAGCAACCCAACCCAAGTAATTAATAAAATAATTATTTTAATTCACTGTGCGAAAACTAATTAGTGTATGATCAAACCAAAGGCACCAAAGTGTGTGTGAAATTTATAGTTATCCCCAGTGAAAAGATGACGTTAATAGAACACGTTATGCGAAGACAGTGCAAAATAAACGTGCCAAAAAATACGCAAATTACCCTAAGACGTTCAAATTAATATAGTGAGTGCTTAATCGAATTAGCTATGATTTGTGCTATCTCGATTCCGTGCAAAACATTGCTATTTGCTAATAATTGCAAATAGATGAAAATGTTCGGGAGTGGGGGCTGTCACGAGATATGCAGGTATCGACAGGACGATTTTGGAGCCGACTGGCGCGGAATCTCGAGAGGGTATAAATTAAGGGTTCGACCAAAAACCCTTCTCTTCATTTCAAGACACAGTTGCAGCCGGACATGCTGTCCGTCGGCAAAACAGTTTATTTTTATTCTATTACAAGGCGCAGTAACAAACGAAAATTGTTCGTTAAATTTACGACAATATTACGGAAAAAGTAATTACCGCAATAGTAAGTCTACCAAGAGTAGATACGGAAAACCTGCTGTAGAGCGACGCTGGACTCTAGACGTATCCAGGAACATGCTGCCGTACAACGACGCTGGACTCTAGACGTATCCAGGAACATGCTGCTGTAGAACGACGCTGGACTCTAGACGTATCCAGGACCAAGCCAGGACAAGAGGAATGGAAAACTAACTCTGGACAACGCTGGACCCCGGACAACAGTCGTAAGATCATCAGAAATCGAGGTGACATGCGTAATGCATTTTAAATAATTTGTAAAAAAAAAGAGCTCATAAAGACGATTTCAAAAGACAGTAAATTAAAACAAAGAAAAGTTTATACTTAGTAATAATATGTTAAAATGTAAATAAATGTTTAGTCGTAAGAATGAGCGATCGCATATATATATATATATATATATATATATATATATAAAAGCATTAATAAATGAAAGAGAATTTAAAGTAAAGAAAGTAGAGTTTATTATCAAAATAGATAGTAAAGTGATTAGATATTTGAAGTATAGAAAGATTAATTTAAAGTTTAATATTAAAACAAGGCCAGTCTACAAGAAATTAATATAAATTTAAATTGAATTTTAAACCTTGGTATAGACTGAGAGAGTAGAGGTCAGATCTGAGATAATTCAATTTATTTCAATATAAAAATATTTTAATTTTATAATAAATTAATAAACCAATTATTTAACATGTCTAGATATAAGATTATTAACATGTTTAGATATAAGAGATTTTTTAAATATGTGTAATGTTGCATATCATAAGATATAAACATTTAATAATGAGCAATTTCGTGATCGACAATTATTAATGATGTTTATGAATATTTATAATAATGAATAAATAATAAATATGAGTTTTAAGTACTGATAAATAAAAATACTCTTATTATAAATACACCTGGTATAATTATACAACCTGCATGAATTACTGTATATCGAATTTACATATAAATTCGTTGTATAAGTTTGTATCCCTTGAACGTGAGGCCTGACATGCCCACATGATATGTATGTATATGTAACGTTGTATAAATTTTGGCGCTCCAAGATCGTGGGGCTCCACAAATTTAAATTATATAATAAATTCGTTGTACTATATATGTGATTCCTATATTGTAAGTTAATTAGAAGAATTATTTTGAATCTAGTACTAAAAGTAGTTGACCCCACGTGAAGGACTTTCTTTCAGAGTGCACTTAAAATAACGTGCTGTATGCGTATACATACTGTACGCAAGTCCAAACACACTCTCTTATCCACACAGGTCGCCCGTATTCGATATACTTACTTCACGAATTTTCATCAAAATTTTATTGTGATGTGGATCTTCATGCTATCCGGTCTTCAGCCACTGCCTCAAAGACGTGTTTGTTATTTTGTTTATGTTAGTGCACCATGTAAGTGATCTTCCCTTCAACTGAAATCATAGACTTTATCTTACAGCATTAATTACTCCAGCCCCTTTTTGTTATGATGAGTCCGAATTATTTCTTTGTTCGTGGCCAACCAGTCCTTTATTTATAATTCCGACGGTACCGATTGATTAGTTTCATAGCAGTTTTTCTACCCATTTTTCACAGGTGTCTTTACGGCAAATATGAACTACGTAGCCCCGCTTCCTTTGCGTACGCTTACTATGAGGGAGGGATAGAACTTTGAATAGACGGGATTAAGGTTGGGGACATGTATTCCCCCCGGTGTATTCTCGTACGTGGAGAGGAAACCATGAGCTCAAGTAGGGAGCGTCGCTAAGCGCTGAACTAGGTCTCTCTCTCCTTCATCGAGATCGTGAAGGATTAGGCCTAATATCCGTTGCCAGACAATACTTACGCTAAACAAACAACATATCACCTCTTATTACATCAAAGGGAGGAGCGATTATTTGCAAAGGGGATCACATCTATAAAACGCTGAGAAGCGAGAGACGGTACACACGCTTACAACTCCAAACAATAACGGGGTCTGTACCCAATCTCCAGTCCTTGTCGCGTCCTTCTTCCCGGCGGTTCCCGTTGTACGATAAGATTCCGTAGACGTTTACCCCTCCAACGCTTTGTACACGGCCGTATCACCTCAACTGATTTGTTATTGGAGATCCTTACTTATAAATACAAACAACGACACCACCTCCTACAAATTAAAAAGAATTACTTTACGCAGTTACAAAAAAAAAAGGAACACACGCGAAAAATTTCAAATTTCAAAATTTATGAAATTATGGATCACAGTAGCAACGTGTAAATTATCGTCCCGTCGAAGACAGATGTTCATAGTAGGGCCGCTAAATATACGAAGGAAGAGGACTAAATCTAGTTATGAAGAAACAAAAAGAATCTAAGGGAGGGATAAGGAAGGACGAGTACGAGAAGAAGGAAATAATGATGATGGTGAATTCGTAATTACACTGATTTTTCTAATTTTTGCAATTTACAGTAGTTCTATATTGTTATTCTACCTGACTGCGATTGTACTGTCATAAATGACTGTATTATTATTTTAATTATTATTATTATGAGTCGCTTTTACTACTGTGAAAAGCTTTATACTATTATTACAATATACAATGTTAATGACATTATTTGTTAGTGCTTCGAACCGCAGTGCCTTCTTTAGGTTTTTATACTGCAGTTTCTTTCATTCGCACACTTTTATTTCTAAAATTAATAAACAAGGCTCGTAATGGTATCAAAACTTTAAAGCCGTTTTAAAATTGTTATCTGACTTAAAATGTGGAAATGACTGGTTAAATAGAATCTATATTGAAATTGGCCAACGCTTCTGAGAAGTTCATAAAATTACGTATAACAAAGCACCTAGCGTATAAAATTTTAAAAGAGTTGCCCCATGTGTTCTGGTGTCAAATATTACATTCGTGGAATTGTACCACGTTGTTGGCGACAAATATTAAATTTGCTTTATAGCTCCACGTTTGGATGCGCCAAATACTATAATTACAACGCTTGCGTGATAATATCAATTATATTTATCATATCAAATATGATTAATTCTTTATTTGAATTGCTGGGCGCCAGAGATATTTAAGATCTCAGGGGTTATTAAAATAATAACGCTTCTGTTCAGATGCTAATTACTTATTTGTATTTGTATTACATTTACACAAACAAGAGATACTGATACATAAATTTTAGCAATAGGCATAGAAATATAATATTCAAAATTTTATATATTAAACAACATCATCATTCATTACGCATTTTCTACAAAAGAAATAACCCCTTAAATCATCTACTACAAGTAAATATATCGCATTTATGAAACAAAGTATTAAATCATTTATAAATTTATCATTGTTCAACATTAGAGTAATCTACACAAATTGAATCTATTCAACTATTATTCATTGAGCAATACATTTACGATTTAACCTACCAGATTACATATATGTGTTTAATGATTATCTCCTTCCACAATTATGAATTAATATATACAAAGTACATATATATTTAATAATTATTTCTTTCCATGTCATAAGATATAGAATACCATTAGCATCTCAACATACTCGTGAATTCTTTCAGAATGAAACGGGCGAACCATGGATAGACGACTATATTGCATTGGATCTACTTTAGTAATCAATTGAATTTAAATTTGTTACTTGATTTATTATTATCCATTTCCTGCATTCTTCGTATCTCACTTCCCACACATCACTCTTTATCACTACTTGCTCTGCCTTTGATTTCACTCGTACGCGATAACTGACGCTCGCGCACTTCGACCTTAAATTCGGCTATATACTCCGTATTACGCGCACATAATAACGTATACTTATGCCTTTACTTAATTCAGATTACGCGCACATAGTAAATACACTTCTTCTCTCTTGATGACGCACTAAATTAAGGTTAGTCACTCGCGAACCGATTGCTTCTTCCTATTAGCTTGAACAATTTCTGGTTGGATTGTAGATATATAATTACTGAATAATAATTTGATTAATTAATTCTTTCATGTCTACTTAAACAAGAATATTGTCACAATAAAGACTGATATACTACTCCTCCGACTGATTCAACTAAACTCCTCTGATTGATATCTAAGACTCTAAGACTCATATCTAAGACTCCGAGACTAAAACTCCAGATTAATACTCTAAGACGCAAAACAAGACTCCTTAGCGTTCCTACGAGGGTAATATTTATATGGTTGATCGCACTACGCTCCCCACTGTCAAACTAAAAATACCCCAATTGGCTATCTGTTCAACTTTTTGCCGGTAAATTCGAATTCACCCATTCAGCAGCTGATAATAGTTCGCGCTTCCAAGTAACGCTATTTTTGGTTGGCTATAACATTGGGCATGCGAGTTCTTCCCGCGTGTACGTTAACTTGCAAAATGACGCTGACTTTCTCTTATGTTCAAACCGCTTTCGCCGCCTATTCCTTTGTAAATCCAAGGTTGTTTTCACCACCCTGCTAACGGTACCCTGTATTTTTTGCTACTATGAGCAAACAAAGCTTTCTATATCTTTATGACTAGAAAGTTGTTTTCTGACAATACATTTTCAAAACGTCTGGCGCCTTACTGTCGCCTGTATAATATTAAATTTTTATATAACTAGGAGACGTTCATTTGTATCGTTATTAATATGATTACATTACAATTTAGCAATTCTTACTTGCCAAACACATGATGTATTATGAATTATGTCTATAAAATAATATCTAAGGTAGCGTAACATATAGGGTTATTGTAAGCGTAGCTAATATCATGGTGTTCTTATTAAATAAAAATTTAATTTTTGTTCGTTTGTTATTAACCGAGTGGTACCCTATGCTTTATGCTTTCATTTTACTATCTCGTTTTCGTGCAAGAGGTAACTAAAAACCTAACAAACATTTTATATAGTTACTACATCTGTATTTTAAAAATATTGTTGTGCCTACTTAAGTAACCTAATTCATCTGCCTCTTGAAATGAACTGCATTACTGTTCAATTCATTACTTTGTTCCAAACGCTCAAAATATTTAAATATTATTACCATTCAGTTGTGCAGCGAGGCTCTAGAGCCCTCCCAGAAGCGTAAAGGGAACAGGATACGTCGAAAATTTAATTGATGGGAGAATCTAGTAAATTAAGTCAAATTAAATAATTAGGATAATTATTTGTATGAGAATAAACATTTTTAATTGCCGTACGTTATAACCTTTTGCGAGTACAGTAAACATTACAAGTTATAGGGTGCCTGAGGGTAGGTGCTAATTTTTATCCTAGTTTTTTTTTAGGTTACGTTTTCTTAGTGAGTATGCAAGAGGTAGTGCTTATTGAGCCCGTACTGTATCCAGCTCGGATACAGTATACGATACTTATGTTGCAGTAATTTATTCCACAGTAACTTAAAACGTTCTGTATTAAACAGTTTTTTTGTTTCTTATTCAAATCTTATACAGATGTTTTTCAATGCGTTGTAATAATTTTTTCGTATGTTTTAATTTAATGCAGTGTTACCGTTTCGAAAACAAATCATCAATTAAAATCTTACAACGTGTCCTTTTATAGGCTACCGTACGTACAGATCGCGGCGTTTACAAGCGCTCTATAGTCTCTATTCGTGAACACATTTGTATGACAGCTTCAACGACATATGCGGCTAACGTACTTGCGCTACTCAGCAGGATTTTGAAATACTTTTCTGAGGGCCTATAGTGCCCACTTTTTGAAAGCCTTTGATTAATTTCTCTGGCAAACGAGCAGAACAATCAAATTCCGTTTGTACAAATATTTACAGACACATACTCACTGAGTGAAGTTTTCAAAAATCGTAAAAACCTTTAACACTATCAACGTCTGCAAAAGACCGGAGATAATTTGGGTCAATATCCTGATATTCTCTATTTACTGTTCCTGGTATGAACTAACAGTAAGATATCATCTTCATGGTTTCACGACTTTGTTAAATTTTAGATACTATTAGCGTAAACCTTATTTTACACATCTTCTTCCTTACAACAAAATAAACAGCAGACAACCAGTTTTTTCTCTTTTAGTTTTTTTTTGCAGTTTTATTCAGAAAAATCTAAACCCCCTGCGTCATGACTACCACTGGCAGTTTCGTAACAACGTTATGACGTGCTCTCTCTTATCCAAGTCTTTCGTCCTTTAACCTTTTCCCCTGACACGGAGTTTTCTTTACTACCCCTCTAAAATGATTCTAACCACCCTTTAATATTAAATACATAAAAAAACAACACCGTCTCGCGAAAATAGAAAATCCTGTCGACCGGCACTAACTGAGATGAATATCCCGCACCTTCACACTTCATTACCCCCGTTTTCCGCAAGCAAGAGAGCGAGCACACACACCTACATATATACACTTGTTAAGAGAGATTATACATATTTTTTTATTAATAACACTACGGTACTTACTGAAGCGTGAATTCTACGACTGATTTCAATCCGTAATATTTAAAGCGCGCGCGCGCGCGCGTGTTTCTTCACACAAAGTGACAATATGCGTAGCTTTATACTAATAAGCTTTGCCCCAAGTGATATAATGAAACACAACGTTGCCCAAGTGTTGTTTTTAGTTTCTTCTGTCGATGTGAAATACGGTCTCACAAACGATGTGGTACTTCAATGTTTCCCAATTAGTATTTACCCGAACCCCCTCGGTTACTGTTAGAATTGGGAAACGTGCTCTATTTAGTAGAGTTTCATGAGAGCGGAGGCGCCATGGTATGACATAGATCTTGTACGGGTAAATTAAAGGAGTTTTCCAAGAGGAAAAATTTTATATATATATATTATATATATATATATATATATCGAATCCCTTGAAGTAGTTTAAAGAAGATCGTAACATTATAGATTATATATACATATATAAATGCGGGTTCCAGCGGGATATTTTTTGTCGTGGTTTAGGACTTGAAAATGGTGGAAACACTGAAAGGCCTAGTCCAGAACACGACATTTAGCAGTTTAACACATAAGCACGACGAAGTTCGAGTTACAGAGACTGCTAATTCAAATAACAAGATTAAAATGATACCATGATTAAATCGCGTCTAATATCCTCGTTCCTTCACCGATCCAAGAGAGAACAACCTTGCGTCCCTCTTAGAAATTTCATTTCGGCTGCCTGAATCCTCTGCACGTCTCTTTTACCAAGAGTCCATGTCTGACTAGCATAGGCCTACAGGAATGTGGGGACAGCCACAGTTTTATAAAACTTCATTCGGATATCATTCCGTGTTTTATTTTTCAGGTACCTGTAACGAGCAAAAATTTTAAAAAAATTTTAAATTTTCACCTCGACGGAGTACGTTCACACGGGGCTGTGTCAACGACTTATAGTTGGCGCAATAAATAAAGCGTAATGAGAAGATGTCAGTACAGCGTCGCTAGCTTGACAATAGAAAGACATTAAGTACGATACGACTATAGAAATTGGTGGCACAAGATGACAGGGAAAGTGTAGTCCAGAATTATTGCTCACTACAGCTGTAACAAAGTAAGCAAGGACATTCACACTTGTACCGAGAATTGTGGCAGATGTTTGACCATGTTACGTCAGTATACGATAAACGACAAAAACGAGTGAAACTACATATTACAATGGTACGGATGCACTGCACCTTAAGAAACAATACAGTAGGATAGATCTGACAAAAACTCAAGTCATGTTACGCAGCTGGAGTTATCGTCTAAGTGACAGACAGGATTTACGAGTGGAAAGTTGGGGTGACTTCACCAGCCAGCAGATGTTCAAAATTACTAATAGCCACAAAAAAAAGGGGTATAACATAGAACAATACGCCAGGAGGACCGAAAGCACAGATAATGGCAATCTAGAGAAACACAGAGTTTACTTCAGACAATAGGTTGATAGACAAGTGTCTAATAGCCGTGGTTTCTACGAAAAGGGTCAATGTTCGTCAGAGCAAAATCGGGGGACGCCTAAGAACCTATCAGATGCCTTCAGCCAGGGAGAAAATTGGTGGTGAGGAGTGTTTCCATAGCAACAGAAACGGAAGACCTATCGGAAGAACTATGACGTAGGATCTCGACATGGTGGGACAGAATATTCCAAGAAAATTCAAAACTGACCAATCTCAAAATGAAGTAGGCGTGAACTGCGCCAGAGACAAAATTTTGAGTAGGGACGAATTAATAAAACTATCTGTCCAAGACGGAGGAGAGACAGTCTATACTCAATTTTTGAAACAGTTTTTACTCAAATCTTCAGACAGTTTTATACTCAAATTTTCAGTTAGTTAATTTCAAGTACGGAACAGTTGATACTCAGATTTCAAACAGTTTATTCTAAGTGTTCGGAGTTAGTTTTATTCTAAGTTCACAAGAGTACATTAATCGTGCGGAGAATTAACTCGAGTACGGGACTTAGTACGTTAACCTGTAACTTAAAAGACTTAGTAATATCTTCATGTCACGATAGTAAGTCTTAGTAAACTTTTAAAGAGTGTATTTCGAAGTGTGTCGTAACGGACTTAGATAAGAATTATATAAAGTGAACAATCAGACCGTTATACTAACAGATATCACCACATAAACGATATACTAAACAGTTGAACTTAATATAGTGTTACTACACCTTATTAACAACATAATGAACATGAAATATTAAACTAATTAACAAATTATACGAATATTTAAAGAAGCAGCGATAAGTGAAACCAGACATGTACATTAACGTCAAAACGAACACACAACATACACCGTAAGATGGAACATTTGATTGAACACTAAACTTCAATTATTCACATAAACAAACGCCAACGCGAGTGATCGGAAGAGTGAGTGTTAAGTGATTGTGATAAAACGGCATCCGACGAAATGTGTCTACGAGTCATCTTCATCACCGGAACTAGACTTCGTCAACAACTAATGGATATTCAATAATCAAGTAACCATTATTTTAATCATTTCTAATTAGTTACTTCTACTGACCTGATTCTTTCAAAGAATTCATCCCTGAGAAAATTATTAAGAAACGCAATGAATAAATCTGAATAAAAAGTAATTAATGAATGTTTTAACAAAAGCCTATTTGGGATTTAATGAACGCATTAAATAAGTAGAATATGAATTGTTATATTGTTTGATTTATATATGTATGTATGTTTTTCTTTGTTTTCAGCATATATTGAAACATGAATTTGTTCTTATAAAATATGTATGTATTTCAGGTACAGCGACATATCATATGTACAATTTTAATTTGTTGTGAATTATAAATAAACTAGCAATTTAAGTTGATCATATACTGTATATGCGTTCATTATTACCAATTACATCCCAGATATTAACTTAAATTTTGGAGAAAGATAAAATAGACTTTCAAGAGTTTCATATGCTCAAATAAAATAAATGAATTGATAACGCTAATCTACTAAATGATATCAAGTATTTGTTAATAAGAATCAGAATAGCCATACATAGTATTAAATGGTCGTATAACACACGGCATGAAAGTAATCAATTAAAGCAAGTAAATACATATTATCTATCGCAAATCAATATAATAAAATATCATTATATTGATAACGCCCAAAGTACGTAAGACGTTACAAATCAATTTTAACGATTTGATATCACTTATATTATATAAATTTTCATTATATATAAATAGTGCTCCAAGATCGTGGGGCACGGCAAACACAATTAAATAATTAATTGCCACAAATGTAAATTACATTTACATTTAATCATAATTACATTATATAAAAATGGCGCCCACCCGCACGGCATGATACGTAGTAACAAAGATTGTTAAAACGTACAGCTTTGGCAAAGAACAGGCAGTAGAAGAAGTAGATAAAGTAGTGTTATAGAAATAGAAGTAAGATAAGTATTAGTGTTACAAGTCAGTTTGAATGATTACGCGTAGGAAGGCAAAAATGGCGAGCAATTCCGATAGCGTAGAATTCGACATCAATAACCAATTAGGTACAGTAAATACAGAAGAGAATACTACACCTAGCGAACCAAGTAGCGTTGTAGAGAGTCCAGAAGATAGGGCGCGAGGACAGACATCAAAAATAGGAGATGTAAGTCTACAAATGTTGATGGAATTCATCCGTCAACAGAGCGAAAAACAAGAAGAGAATATTAACAAATTAATTAGTGAGAAACAAGAAGAAAGCAACAGAAAACAAGAAGAAAGCAACAGAAAACAAGAAGAAAGTATTAGATTAATTAGTGAAAAATTAGAAAAACAAAATGAAAAACTCGACCAGCATAAAGAAGAGATTAAACGTCAAACAGCGGAACAGATTATGCAAATAAGGTCCGAGATACGTGAATACCAGCAGACCTGGGAAGGAAAGGTCGACGAACTACAGAAGAAACAAGATGATCTCGTGAAAAACTTGAGAGAAGAAGCAAACAAGAAGTACGAAGAAATACAAGAAACACGAGAAAATTATCGTCAAGAATGGATGGCAGCAATACACACTACCCAGACGACCGTTAAAAAGATTAATAATAAATTCGATGTTCACGTCAAGGATTACAATAAGAAGCACGAAGAACTCAAGGTCGAGATACACGACACCATACGGCAGAAGCAACAGGAGCAAGACGGAACAAACAATAATATTATACAGAAGTTGGATGAAGTTGATGGTAGACAACGTTCGACAGAACAAAAGTTGGACGAGACTACAAAAGAAAAGACGACGCGGATCGAAGAATTAAAAGGACATTTGACTAAAGTGAGAGAAAACCAGGAAAGACTGCAGAGACAGTTAATGGAAGGTGAGTGTGGTATATTAAACCGAATTAATGGACCTAACCACAATGACCTTAAATATAATGGTACGGACAGATTCCCTATGGAATTCCTTAAGGAGTTGTCTGAAATACAAGAGTTATACTACCCCACTGACAATATCAAGTGGATTGGTAGACATTTGGAATTAGACGCATGTATTTGGTGGCGGGTGATACGTAACCAAATATCAAATTTTGAAGAATTCAAGGAAGCGTTCTCACTGAAATATTGGGGACAAGAACGACAAGATAGTATACGGGACCATTTGGAGTATGGCAGGTTTGATTGGCGTGGACCAGTTACTGCTATTCAGTATATTGAACGTATCTTGTTGGAGAGTAGGCAGTTAACACCTACCCTGACTGACAATCAACTTATACGTAAGATATCTCGTCACTTTGGGCGCGAGATTCAGCTCGCTGTGGTCACAAGAGGAATTGTGATGATCCCAAATTTCGAATCTTTAATCATAGAGTATACACAGATTCAACCAAGAAATAATAGAGAGTCAAACTATGTGTCGGCGAACGAGAGGAGGAATCCCTACAAGGAAAGTGAAAGCGGTCCGAACAAAGTAAATGGAATGCAGAAGAAGACTTGGGGTGACAGACCGGCCATAAATACACAACAACACCGTAATGCGGACCGACGCGCAGTCAACACAATGGAGTTTACAAACACGGCTGCCGGTGCATCGGGCACTCAACCCAAAAGGGTCCGTCAACAAGAAGAAGAAGAAAAAAAAATCCCTTTACTCATTAACGAAGATAGCCGATAAAACGAATGACTACCAGGCGAATATAATCCTACCAGATTTACGAAGTGATTTATTATGTAATGATGATGAAGAAATTCCACAACGAATAATTAGGTGCCCAGAGATAAATATAAAGTTTAACGGTAATGTTACTGTACAAGCGTTGCTTGATACTGGATCCGTTATTGCCGGATTGTCCGAATCGTGGTTTAATCAAAACAAACATAACATAACACCTTATGAAATATTACCGATGACTAACACATTAATAGTTAGCGCGGTTGGTAATAAGTCAAAGTTAATAAGAAAACAAATATTATGCGATATCTATATCGAAGAAATTAAATATGAATGTGTTTTTCTCATCATACCAGATTTAATAAAACCTTGTATATTAGGAACCAATTTTCTTCAGGAAACAGGATGTCTCATTGACATGGGAAGAAGGATCGTCGAGTTAAGAGGAGAGGCTGACGAAGCGGCGTACACGGTGCCAATGATGCATATAGAAGTGGTGGACATAGAAGAAGAAGAAGAGATCATCAGGAACATTGACAAGAAAGTGGAAAGTATTGACTGCGGAGATAAAGGAACGTTGGAGAGATTAAGGGAGATTCTGGTAAGGAATAGAAGTTTATTCAGAGAGTGTCCCGGAAGAATCGAAGGGTACGTTCACGAGTTCCAAGTCACCGACCGGACACCGTACTTCCAGAAAGGATGGCCTGTCCCATTAGCATATAAAGGGAAGGTAGATGATGAGATTAGGAGAATGTTGCGGTATGGGGTCATTGAGAGATGCAACAGCGCATATATCAACCCACTCGTTACTGTAATTAAGAAGGACGGTAGAGTACGATTGTGTTTGGATGCGAGGAAGGTGAACAGCGTGACTATCCCGGACTACGAGGGTGCTCCACCGATAAACGACATTTTGGCGAGATGTTGCGAGATGAAATATTTATCTACCGTAGACTTAACTAGCAGTTTCTGGCACGTACCACTGAAGCCGGAGTGCCGGGACTTCACCGCTTTTATGTACGAGGGCAAGTGAGTAGAGGGAAAATGATGGTTCTGACCAAAGTACCGTTATTCCCCCACCACCACCGCTGGACCAGCAGCATCGACCAATCAAATTGCATGGCGCCTTTCGCGCGTCAATTCAAATATATGCCGTCTTTCGCGAGCCTAAATCACTTTCACTTTCTACTGGACCGCGAATTTCCGCGAATAAATTTTTTTATTTTTTTTTTTAATTTGATATTTTTATTTTTTTAATTAAATTGATTTGCATATCTGCGAATATATGCCGTCTTTCGCGAGCCTAAATCACTTTCACTTTCTACTGGACCGCGAATTTCCGCGAATAAATTTTTTTATTTTTTTTTTATTTGATATTTTTATTTTTTTAATTAAATTGATTTGCATATCCGCGAATATATGCCGCCTTTCGCGAGCCTAAATCACTTTCACTTTCTAATTTCCGCGAATATAATTTTTTATATGCCGCCTTTCGCGAGCCTAGATCACTTTCACTTTCAACTGGACCACAGCATCCGCGACTTTTTCGCTGATCTGTATCAAGATCCGCGACTTTTTCGCGTATCTGGACCACAGCATCCGCGAATATAATTTTTTATTTTTTTATATGCCGCCTTTCGCGAGCTTAGATCACTTTCACTTTCTATCACTTGATGCATTATTAAATATATGATCGGGGAGTACCAACCTTGCATGAGTTCAAATTTGTTATAATGTATATTAAATCTATATGATCAGGTTTACCAACCTATGGTGGGGGGTTCCGACTTGATGTATTATAGTGTATATATTAAATATATGATTAGGGTTACCAACCTTGCACGAGTTCAAATTTGTTGTGTGTTATAATGTATATTAAATCTATATGATCAGGTTTACCAACCTATGTATGGGTTCAAACTCGATATGTGTGTGTATTATAGTGTATATTAAAATATATGATCAGGGTTACCAATCCTGCATTATTGTGTGTGTGTATAGAACAGATCTACCAACATTTTTCAGGGAAAATGCCGGTTCTAACTCACAAAGGAATGCCGCCTTTCCCACGGTCTAGATCAAAGAGATGCCGCCGTTCCCACGGTCCAAGATTTTTTCCCACGCTCTCCCCACCACCGCTGGACCACAGCATCCCAAAGGACCGCGAATTTCCGCGAATAAATTTTTTTATTTTTTTTTAATTTGATATTTTTATTTTTTTAATTAAATTGATTTGCATATCCGCGAATATATGCAGCCTTTCGCGAGCCTAAATCACTTTCACTTTCTAATTTCCGCGAATATAATTTTTTATATGCCGTCTTTCGCGAGCCTAAATCACTTTCACTTTCTACTGGACCGCGAATAAATTTTTTTAATTTGATATTTTTATTTTTTTAATTAAATTGATTTGTATATCCGCGAATATATGCCGCCTTTCGCGAGCCTAGATCACTTTCACTTTCAATCAGCTGGACCCGCAGCATTCCCAAATGGACCACCCGCATCCGCAAATATATTTTTTTTATTTTTTAAATAACGCTGATTTGCATATCAGAGGTGGGTGGTGGGTGGGTGGTTCCGACTTGATGAATTATATTGTATATATTAAATATATGATCAGGGTTACCAACCTTGCATGAGTTCAAATTTGTTGTATGTTATAATGTATATTAAATCTATATGATCAGGTTTACCAACCTATGCAGGGTTCAAACTTGATATGTGTATTATAGTGTATATTAAAATATATGATCAGGTTTACCAATCCTGTATTATTGTGTGTATAGAACAGATCTGCCAACATTTTTCTTCGGTGGGAAATTCAAACTATATGAGCAACGCATTCGCCAGAATCTGAGACTCGAGAGAGTATGTTTGTCGTGCATGCTTTATTTTTTATTCGCTCGCGTCATCCGTATTTAAAGTTCGCTACTTCCAGTACACATGGCCTCCGTAACAGATTTGGTCTCCAACAGGTGTGATTCGAACGGTAAGAGTTAAATATAGTTTACAGACGATTGTAATTTTAAAAATTCATTTTTGCATTAAATATATATATCGTAAACAATGAAATAATAATATTTCGTCATTGTAAGATTTTAATAAAACAATTATCAGTTTAAATTCTCTCTCTCTCTCTCTCTCACACTTGTTGTGTATGTTTCTCTCTCTGTGGTCAGTACCGCGCGCATGTATATGAAATTAGAAAGTTTATATTTATTCGACAAATATTAACGCCCTCTCTCTCTCTCTCTCTCTCGCTCGCAGACGTCGGAAGCAATTCGAGGTCATTGACACGACTTTACACTGACACATTGCAGTCTCTCACTCTCTCTCTCTCTCTCTCTCTCTCTCTCGCTCTCTCTCTCTCTGGGTTAAGCTGGTGTTGTACGTTACTAAAATCATAGCAAATATTTTCATTCTAAGCATGTATTACTGTTTAGTAATAATTACAGCCCCAACAAAGGATATATAAGTTTGTGTACATGGATTGTATATTGCAAGTACGGAATTATTATTTAAATCCGATATCTGTTTTTATTAAAATCATACAATGTCAAAAGAGGATAGTTGTCTGTTACGAACCAGTACTAACTCTCCTATATGGTCGTCGCTCGCATCATCCGTATTTAAAGTTCGCTACTTCCAGTACACATGGCCTCTGTAACAGATTTGGTCTCCAACAGGTGTGATTCGAACGGTAAGAGCAAGAACAATATGAACAAGGCCAAGGACATTATATGTCTAGTATCCCTCCTCAGACGCTGGTGTTACTTTGTGTCATAAAATCTCGTGGCACTCAAGATAAGAGACAATACGTTTGCAAAAAACGACAAAATTGAACTTCTGGAAACAAAATTGTACGGTTTGTAAGTAATATCGACAACACAGGTCAGCATTTTTCGGACATTGACAGATAAAGGGATCGTCACATTAGGACTACTGACCGCTAAATCCAGTAGTACAAGAACTTAGATATTTGTTGAATCAGTAGCAAAAAAATGTTAGATCTACTGTTTTCAGCGTACATAGACATTTGATAATATTCCATTTTGGTTGTATTCGTGAAGCCATAGTGTCCTATGGCTGTCCTTGGAAGTCATGTAACCCTTAGTGTTTGTGTGGGAATCGTAGTCGGATTTTAGTTTCTGTCATGTCTTTCGTCCGTTTGTGTGCAGGTTGTCTTTACAGTCATGAAAATCATTTCAAGAGGTAAGCCGCATTGTATTGTTCGCGTACCGCGAGCATATGCGGTGGTGACTGCTGTACAAGAATTCTACGGACTGATGTGTTACGAAATTAGCGTGGTAACCAAGTTCTATGACATAGAGCGTGGGTTTCTCCGTACAATTGTGTAACGTCGCGTAGCATTTTTGTGCGATGTTAAGCGACCTATAAAACGTAATGAACCTGTTGTGCCATGATGACGGAGTTGCACAGATGCGTGTGATAATAATAATAACAATAATAATATAAAGAGGTCGCGTGCTCAAACATTATTATTATTTCGCCTTTGACATGCTCCTTGTCAGTCTGTAATTTAGAGGTAGCGAATCTTTTTGCCATTCTTCTGCCGATGATAAAATGTTCTCTGTAGAGTTATTCGTCAAGTTGTTGGTGTAACAATAACATGGTGTAAGCTACCTCTCGTTTATCCATGAGAATGAGTGTTCGGTGTCATCTGCTGTGAGGGTAAATAGCGCCTTATTTTCGCTATTATTTACAACGGTACGGCTAAAATACTAGTAAGCGTAATCAAAAATTACTTCCTACCCTGCTAACAACATCAATGGATGCATTTTGAGTACGTGGCTATGAAAATGATCCGGACACAGGTTATGTCAGGTTGTAATAAGTTAGGCCTCTCCAGTTCTATAATTTTCTACAAAAAATTAGCTTTTGTTTCCGATTAAGTATCTCCATTTTAATTACTTTTAACACTACACTGAAAAGTTTGTAGTTGTGGGTAGAGGAAAAAATATCAGGAAAGGTATCCGTAGTATGTCATACGATAGTGAAGGAAAGATTTCATCGATATTTTGACATGTTCTCTCGCATATGGTATAGGTTACAGTGGATATGAGATTCGGTTAGAACATGTGCACACTAAATAGGTAATTGTAAGGAAAATAAGAAATTACTGTAATAGGTAAGTTGTTCAGTACTACAGGAGTAGAAAAATATTTTCATATTCATCATTGTCGTAAGGAACTCACACCCTGATGGAAGGACACACAAGGTGCAGTACAAAAATCCTCCCAGAAGGTCCTTCCAGAGGGCGACTGACTGTACGCTATCATTAAAATTATACAAAACCACTGCTGTCCCGATTCAGATGTACGACAGTGAGGAATGTAAGCGAGACATGTCTACAATTTGAAGCAGCTGAAGTGCTTTCTCTGAGAAGAGTCAAGGGTTCCACACAGTTGGACAGAACGACTGCATTCGGAACGAGCTAAACGTCTATAATCCGAACCAGCGAATAGACGATTACAGATTAAAATGGTGGGAACACGTCGACGGAATGGACGAAAACAGGCAAGCAGTCCAGCGGGCAAGTGTGACATTAGAAGTCGTGGAACGTGAGAACAAATTTATGTGACTTTACCGAGACGGAACAACCATTTATGTCTAAACCATGAAATGAAGAAGCAGAAGAAGAAACGACGTAGTTCGTTTTGTCGTTATTTGGTAGTTGTTGCCTCGCTATGCAATAAATTATTACCTTCAACTAAAGGAAATTCTGATTTTTATGTAGTCCTTCGACAACGCAGGCTTTACATTGTACCGAGCAACACTCCGCGTGCTTTTACGGAAAATGTAACATGCGCATGCAATAACGTCACTTAAGCTGCTAGTTGGACATGTTTATGACAACGGTAGTTATCTGATTTATATGCATTTACATCCAATGGTTGTAGTAACTTGAAAATAAATATGAGATCGTTGTGTAGCGTGCGTAAAGTAGGCCTACCACTGGAGACCTGTCATTAAGCGGACCAGTGTGGCATGTGATTCTATCTTTAATCAGATTTGGAAAGAAATATTTTTATTGGCTATGTTGAGAGAATGCACACTGCTAGTCGGCAAAAATGAATTATTCAGTCGGTGAAGTAGTAGGCCTATGATTGCAGGGTAGCGCGTGTTTAAAGTATACCATTATTTTAATATTTCTGTATTTTCTTACTTCTGTTTTTCATTTTGACGTTTATTTGTTTTATTTACTTTATGTTATTACAATTTAGTTTATACGAGAATGTAAAAGCAACAAGCAAACCAGCAATCTTTTATGAAGCCATAGTTTAATTTATTTTATCATTTTTATTGATACGTGTATCAAGATTGTACGTGTTTTGTTTTTAATAAATTTATTTTCTGCTTTTCTGCATCCTCCAATTTGCAACACGAGTTTATAGTAAGTGCTGACAGAAATGGAAATCGACAAGAAATATCTCGCAACATAAACTACCGTCAGCCTCAAACGCCGAGCTCAATTTATGTTGCGAGATATTTCTTGTCGATTTCCATTTCTGTCAGCACTTACTATAAACTCGTGTTGCAAATTGGAGGATGCAGAAAAGCAGAAAATAAATTTATTAAAAACAAAACACGTACAATCTTGATACACGTATCAATAAAAATGATAAAATAAATTAAACTATGGCTTCATAAAAGAGTGCTGGTTTGCTTGTTGCTTTTACATTCTCGTATAAACTAAATTGTAATAACATAAAGTAAATAAAACAAATAAACGTCAAAATGAAAAACAGAAGTAAGAAAATACAGAAATATTAAAATAATGGTATACTTTAAACACGCGCTACCCTGCAATCATAGGCCTACTACTTCACCGACTGAATAATTCATTTTTGCCGACTAGCAGTGTGCATTCTCTCAACATAGCCAATAAAAATATTTCTTTCCAAATCTGATTAAAGATAGAATCACATGCCACACTGGTCCGCTTAATGACAGGTCTCCAGTGGTAGGCCTACTTTACGCACGCTACACAACGATCTCATATTTATTTTCAAGTTACTACAACCATTGGATGTAAATGCATATAAATCAGATAACTACCGTTGTCATAAACATGTCCAACTAGCAGCTTAAGTGACGTTATTGCATGCGCATGTTACATTTTCCGTAAAAGCACGCGGAGTGTTGCTCGGTACAATGTAAAGCCTGCGTTGTCGAAGGACTACATAAAAATCAGAATTTCCTTTAGTTGAAGGTAATAATTTATTGCATAGCGAGGCAAAAACTACCAAATAACGACAAAACGAACTACGTCGTTTCTTCTTCTGCTTCTTCATTTCATGGTTTAGACATAAATGGTTGTTCCGTCTCGGTAAAGTCACATAAATTTGTTCTCACGTTCCACGACTTCTAATGTCACACTTGCCCGCTGGACTGCTTGCCTGTTTTCGTCCATTCCGTCGACGTGTTCCCACCATTTTAATCTGTAATCGTCTATTCGCTGGTTCGGATTATAGACGTTTAGCTCGTTCCGAATGCAGTCGTTCTGTCCAACTGTGTGGAACCCTTGACTCTTCTCAGAGAAAGCACTTCAGCTGCTTCAAATTGTAGACATGTCTCGCTTACATTCCTCACTGTCGTACATCTGAATCGGGACAGCAGTGGTTTTGTATAATTTTAATGATAGCGTACAGTCAGTCGCCCTCTGGAAGGACCTTCTGGGAGGATTTTTGTACTGCACCTTGTGTGTCCTTCCATCAGGGTGTGAGTTCCTTACGACAATGATGAATATGAAAATATTTTTCTACTCCTGTAGTACTGAACAACTTACCTATTACAGTAATTTCTTATTTTCCTTACAATTACCTATTTAGTGTGCACATGTTCTAACCGAATCTCATATCCACTGTAACCTATACCATATGCGAGAGAACATGTCAAAATATCGATGAAATCTTTCCTTCACTATCGTATGACATACTACGGATACCTTTCCTGATATTTTTTCCTCTACCCACAACTACAAACTTTTCAGTGTAGTGTTAAAAGTAATTAAAATGGAGATACTTAATCGGAAACAAAAGCTAATTTTTTGTAGAAAATTATAGAACTGGAGAGGCCTAACTTATTACAACCTGACATAACCTGTGTCCGGATCATTTTCATAGCCACGTACTCAAAATGCATCCATTGATGTTGTTAGCAGGGTAGGAAGTAATTTTTGATTACGCTTACTAGTATTTTAGCCGTACCGTTGTAAATAATAGCGAAAATAAGGCGCTATTTACCCTCACAGCAGATGACACCGAACACTCATTCTCATGGATAAACGAGAGGTAGCTTACACCATGTTATTGTTACACCAACAACTTGACGAATAACTCTACAGAGAACATTTTATCATCGGCAGAAGAATGGCAAAAAGATTCGCTACCTCTAAATTACAGACTGACAAGGAGCATGTCAAAGGCGAAATAATAATAATGTTTGAGCACGCGACCTCTTTATATTATTATTGTTATTATTATTATCACACGCATCTGTGCAACTCCGTCATCATGGCACAACAGGTTCATTACGTTTTATAGGTCGCTTAACATCGCACAAAAATGCTACGCGACGTTACACAATTGTACGGAGAAACCCACGCTCTATGTCATAGAACTTGGTTACCACGCTAATTTCGTAACACATCAGTCCGTAGAATTCTTGTACAGCAGTCACCACCGCATATGCTCGCGGTACGCGAACAATACAATGCGGCTTACCTCTTGAAATGATTTTCATGACTGTAAAGACAACCTGCACACAAACGGACGAAAGACATGACAGAAACTAAAATCCGACTACGATTCCCACACAAACACTAAGGGTTACATGACTTCCAAGGACAGCCATAGGACACTATGGCTTCACGAATACAACCAAAATGGAATATTATCAAATGTCTATGTACGCTGAAAACAGTAGATCTAACATTTTTTTGCTACTGATTCAACAAATATCTAAGTTCTTGTACTACTGGATTTAGCGGTCAGTAGTCCTAATGTGACGATCCCTTTATCTGTCAATGTCCGAAAAATGCTGACCTGTGTTGTCGATATTACTTACAAACCGTACAATTTTGTTTCCAGAAGTTCAATTTTGTCGTTTTTTGCAAACGTATTGTCTCTTATCTTGAGTGCCACGAGATTTTATGACACAAAGTAACACCAGCGTCTGAGGAGGGATACTAGACATATAATGTCCTTGGCCTTGTTCATATTGTTCTTGCTCTTACCGTTCGAATCACACCTGTTGGAGACCAAATCTGTTACAGAGGCCATGTGTACTGGAAGTAGCGAACTTTAAATACGGATGATGCGAGCGACGACCATATAGGAGAGTTAGTACTGGTTCGTAACAGACAACTATCCTCTTTTGACATTGTATGATTTTAATAAAAACAGATATCGGATTTAAATAATAATTCCGTACTTGCAATATACAATCCATGTACACAAACTTATATATCCTTTGTTGGGGCTGTAATTATTACTAAACAGTAATACATGCTTAGAATGAAAATATTTGCTATGATTTTAGTAACGTACAACACCAGCTTAACCCAGAGAGAGAGAGAGCGAGAGAGAGAGAGAGAGAGAGAGAGAGTGAGAGACTGCAATGTGTCAGTGTAAAGTCGTGTCAATGACCTCGAATTGCTTCCGACGTCTGCGAGCGAGAGAGAGAGAGAGAGAGAGGGCGTTAATATTTGTCGAATAAATATAAACTTTCTAATTTCATATACATGCGCGCGGTACTGACCACAGAGAGAGAAACATACACAACAAGTGTGAGAGAGAGAGAGAGAGAGAATTTAAACTGATAATTGTTTTATTAAAATCTTACAATGACGAAATATTATTATTTCATTGTTTACGATATATATATTTAATGCAAAAATGAATTTTTAAAATTACAATCGTCTGTAAACTATATTTAACTCTTACCGTTCGAATCACACCTGTTGGAGACCAAATCTGTTACGGAGGCCATGTGTACTGGAAGTAGCGAACTTTAAATACGGATGACGCGAGCGAATAAAAAATAAAGCATGCACGACAAACATACTCTCTCGAGTCTCAGATTCTGGCGAATGCGTTGCTCATATAGTTTGAATTTCCCACCGAAGAAAAATGTTGGCAGATCTGTTCTATACACACAATAATACAGGATTGGTAAACCTGATCATATATTTTAATATACACTATAATACACATATCAAGTTTGAACCCTGCATAGGTTGGTAAACCTGATCATATAGATTTAATATACATTATAACATACAACAAATTTGAACTCATGCAAGGTTGGTAACCCTGATCATATATTTAATATATACAATATAATTCATCAAGTCGGAACCACCCACCCACCACCCACCTCTGATATGCAAATCAGCGTTATTTAAAAAATAAAAAAAATATATTTGCGGATGCGGGTGGTCCATTTGGGAATGCTGCGGGTCCAGCTGATTGAAAGTGAAAGTGATCTAGGCTCGCGAAAGGCGGCATATATTCGCGGATATACAAATCAATTTAATTAAAAAAATAAAAATATCAAATTAAAAAAATTTATTCGCGGTCCAGTAGAAAGTGAAAGTGATTTAGGCTCGCGAAAGACGGCATATAAAAAATTATATTCGCGGAAATTAGAAAGTGAAAGTGATTTAGGCTCGCGAAAGGCTGCATATATTCGCGGATATGCAAATCAATTTAATTAAAAAAATAAAAATATCAAATTAAAAAAAAATAAAAAAATTTATTCGCGGAAATTCGCGGTCCTTTGGGATGCTGTGGTCCAGCGGTGGTGGGGAGAGCGTGGGAAAAAATCTTGGACCGTGGGAACGGCGGCATCTCTTTGATCTAGACCGTGGGAAAGGCGGCATTCCTTTGTGAGTTAGAACCGGCATTTTCCCTGAAAAATGTTGGTAGATCTGTTCTATACACACACACAATAATGCAGGATTGGTAACCCTGATCATATATTTTAATATACACTATAATACACACACATATCGAGTTTGAACCCATACATAGGTTGGTAAACCTGATCATATAGATTTAATATACATTATAACACACAACAAATTTGAACTCGTGCAAGGTTGGTAACCCTAATCATATATTTAATATATACACTATAATACATCAAGTCGGAACCCCCCACCATAGGTTGGTAAACCTGATCATATAGATTTAATATACATTATAACAAATTTGAACTCATGCAAGGTTGGTACTCCCCGATCATATATTTAATAATGCATCAAGTGATAGAAAGTGAAAGTGATCTAAGCTCGCGAAAGGCGGCATATAAAAAAATAAAAAATTATATTCGCGGATGCTGTGGTCCAGATACGCGAAAAAGTCGCGGATCTTGATACAGATCAGCGAAAAAGTCGCGGATGCTGTGGTCCAGTTGAAAGTGAAAGTGATCTAGGCTCGCGAAAGGCGGCATATAAAAAATTATATTCGCGGAAATTAGAAAGTGAAAGTGATTTAGGCTCGCGAAAGGCGGCATATATTCGCGGATATGCAAATCAATTTAATTAAAAAAATAAAAATATCAAATAAAAAAAAATAAAAAATTTATTCGCGGAAATTCGCGGTCCAGTAGAAAGTGAAAGTGATTTAGGCTCGCGAAAGACGGCATATATTCGCAGATATGCAAATCAATTTAATTAAAAAAATAAAAATATCAAATTAAAAAAAAAAATAAAAAAATTTATTCGCGGAAATTCGCGGTCCAGTAGAAAGTGAAAGTGATTTAGGCTCGCGAAAGACGGCATATATTTGAATTGACGCGCGAAAGGCGCCATGCAATTTGATTGGTCGATGCTGCTGGTCCAGCGGTGGTGGTGGGGGAATAACGGTACTTTGGTCAGAACCATCATTTTCCCTCTACTCACTTGCCCTCGTACATAAAAGCGGTGAAGTCCCGGCACTCCGGCTTCAGTGGTACGTGCCAGAAACTGCTAGTTAAGTCTACGGTAGATAAATATTTCATCTCGCAACATCTCGCCAAAATGTCGTTTATCGGTGGAGCACCCTCGTAGTCCGGGATAGTCACGCTGTTCACCTTCCTCGCATCCAAACACAATCGTACTCTACCGTCCTTCTTAATTACAGTAACGAGTGGGTTGATATATGCGCTGTTGCATCTCTCAATGACCCCATACCGCAACATTCTCCTAATCTCATCATCTACCTTCCCTTTATATGCTAATGGGACAGGCCATCCTTTCTGGAAGTACGGTGTCCGGTCGGTGACTTGGAACTCGTGAACGTACCCTTCGATTCTTCCGGGACACTCTCTGAATAAACTTCTATTCCTTACCAGAATC